>CM076579.1:1484017685-1484375253 GCA_034641835.2 Pinus albicaulis | reverse complement strand
TATCAAAAATATTAGATCGGTATACCCCTCCTATTGGAATATTGAAAATTCCAGAACAATAGAAATGGAGAGAATAATACTCCCCTTCTAACACAAATAAATTAAAATTCTTCTTGACAGGAGACAGAGTTTCACATCTGAAAACAACTTCTATTTCTTCAAAAGAAACTATTACAAATTCTTCCTCTAGCACAGAGGGATTACAAAAACCAGGACTGCTACAAACGCAGTGCCAATCAACTCTCTGTCTTTCAAACAACAATACTCTCTGTCACTGTGGAAAATACGCTGCAGTGTATTTTGTTCTCTCCACACTACTGTGCTGAACTAAACAAAACAATACAATAATACCACACACAGGCTCTCGGGCCTTTTTGGTCTTTATATGCCTCGCTCATTAAAAGAGAATTACAAACTATATAAAACTTAAAACAAAGTAATAAACCAAATTACGAAGGAAAAAACCTTTTCGGAACTTAAAAATAACAAATGCGCGACGTACGAGTGGGGACCACATCGCAGTTGGCAATCGACAATCGGCGGATCGGCTTAACAAAAAAACTTGCAATTAAGCGATGTGTGATGTTGCGATTGCGATTGGATTGCATCGCAAACATCTGATGGAACATTGCGATTGCAATTGACATCCGATCGCGATGCAACAATAAACTGCGCCATAAAAAGACCATCGGGTCCGCCCTTTGGTTGGTGCTATCAGAGCTTACAATAAAGAAGTTCCGATTGCGATCTCCGATCGGGAACCGGATGTGATGACTTATTATGAACTCTGCCATATAACTAAATCGGGTCCGCCACTTCAAATGTGATCGGGGCTCATAACAAAACCCCGCCGATTGAACCTTTGCGATTGAAGACATGCGATCGTATTATATAATGTCGCGTGGTCTTGTGGATCCACGGGCCTCGGCTGTGGTGGAGGGTGATTATAACATAAACTTTGGTTGTATCATATACAACCATTCTGCTTGTGGAACTCTGCCACATCTACAAGACATTTGAACGTTGAAACATATGTATTGCGATTGGATCGCATCGCATCGCAAAACTTCATATCAACAAGACACTGTGCAAGAAGCTTGCGATTGCGATTGGGGCATAAGTGGTGGGGAACACTTGTCCCGCCATTTCAAAAATTAAAGGACTTCAGCTGTATTAAACAATTTTATTCATTCTGGTTGTTGAGGGCTTTAAAGCCCGAAATGACTGTTTTAATTAAGTCTGATCCTCTGTAGTTCAGAACTACGAGGGTCTTCATTCCTCCTGCAGAAAATGGCTACGCCCATCACCAAAATCAATTCTCCTCTGCAATTTGTGGCTGCGGCCCATCAACAATTAACTTCTTCCTTACAAATTTCCCATTCTTCTTGAATGCGTATTGCTATGTACGCAAGCTCTCCTGTTGCTGCCTCTGTACTCTTTTCTCCCTTCTCAAAGGCTTAGCAGGTGACTTTAATATTTCAACACTCCCCCTTAAAGTCAGCTGCTGGGTTATCTGTCATACCCAAGCATTTTCTTAAAAATTCAAAGGTCTTCTGTCCCAATGGCTTTGTTAAGATATCTGCATATTTCTCCTCTGTTTTACAATGCTGTAAAAAAATTTCTCCATTGTTCACCAATTCTCTGATATAATGAAATTTTGTATCTATGTGTTTTGTTCTTTTATGAAACACATAATTCTTTGAAAATGCAATAGCTGAGCTATTGTCACAATAAATCACTGTTCCTTTTACCTGTTCTTGGCATAAACTTCTCAACATTCTTCTCATCCAAATTTCTTGACACGCTGCTGTTGTAGCTGCCACATATTCTGCCTCTGCTATAGATAGTGCTACAATCGGCTGTTTCTTAGAAGCCCATGAAATGGCTCCTGAACCCATATGAAAAACATAACCGGAACTGCTCTTCCTATCATCTACACTTCCAGCCCAATCACTGTCAGTGTATCCAACTAATTCTAAATTTTCTGAAGCAGTATATAAAATACCAAATCTTTTAGTTCCTTTCACATACCTCAGAATTCTTTTTGCTGCCTGCCAATGTGCTTCTTTTGGCTTATCCATAAATCTGTAAATTAAACTAACAGCATGCATAATATCCGACCTAGTTGCAGTCAAATACATGACGTTGCCAACTATGCTTTTGTACAGACTTGGATCAAAATCCTTGCTGCTGTCATCTTTACTCAACTTCAATCCCATTACTGTGGGAGTAATTGCAGCTTTGCACTCCTGCATATTAAATCTTTCTAAAACTTGATTCACATACTTTGCTTGAGAAATAAAAATCCCTTTTTCACTTTGTTCTACTTCTATTCCTAAGAAGTATCTCAACAAGCCCATGTCAGTCATTTCAAATTCATCTTTCATGACTGTTTTAAAATTTTCAACAAGGTAATCATCATTACCTGTAAATATTAGATCGTCAACATATAAAACAACAATCAATATTTTACCATCCTTTTCTTTGATGTAGAGGGTGGGTTCTCCCTCACACTTTTCGAATCCGTTTTCCAGTAGATAGGAGTCTATTCTACTGTACCATGCTCTTGGTGCTTGCTTCAGCCCATAAAGAGCTTTCTTCAATTTGCAGACTTTGTGCTCTTGGTCGTTCTTCTCATAGCCGAGAGGTTGTTCCACATATACCTCTTCCATTAAAACTCCATTTAAAACTGTAGATTTTACATCGATTTGGTATACTTTCCATTTGTTTTTTGCTGCTATTGACAACACTACTCTTACTGTCTCCATTCTTGCAACTGGTGCAAAAGTTTCTTCATAATCAATCACATGCTTCTGCTTATATCCCTTGACAACAAGTCTGGCCTTGTGTCTTTCTATTTTTCCTTCAGCATTTCTCTTGGTCGTATAGACCCATTTAACTCCAATGAATTCTTTACCTTATGGGAGATCAACCAACTCCCATGTTTTGTTCTTTTCTATGGAATTAATTTCATCATCCATAGCTTCTATCCATTTTCTATCTTTAATGGCATCTTCAAAATGAATAGGGTCATCAACTTGACAATACAGAGCAAATAGGGAATTCATACCTTCATTTTCCTCTTCCTGCACATAAATTTCATTAATATTTCTAAACTTTGTTCCTCTTTCATCTGGTGTAGTCGTGCTTGATGAAGCACTCGATCCTGCTCCATGTGGTGTGCTCGCCGATGCACTCGTGTTTCTTCTCAAGGGTGTTTTCGTTGCCGCTTGAGGCGTTCCTTACTGTCCTTGTGTTGGTAGAGGTTGTGCTACGGATGAGTTGTTAATTTCAACCACTTCTCCCTCATCTTCATCATGAGATAAACGGCTTTTAACATTGACTGTTTTCTGAATGCTTCCATCCCACGCTTCCTCTTCAATGAATTGCACATCTCTGCTTATTACAAACTTCTTTGTGGATGGGTTATACAATCTGTATCCTTTGGAATCTTCACAATGTCCAAGGAAAATGCACTTCTCCCCCTTAATATCCAACTTCTTTCTCAACTTGTCAGGAATGTGTGCATATGCCACACATCCAAAAACTCTCATGTGGGTGACTCCCTGTTTTCTGCCACTCCACGTTTCTTCTAGAACTTTGTTCATCACAGCTTTTGTGGGGCATCTATTTAAAATATACACGGCATAATTTGCTGCTTCTGCTCAATACTCATTCGGAAAGTGTTTTGCCTTTAGCATACTACTCACCATTTCCATTATGGTTCGATTCTTCCTTTCAGCAACTCCATTCTGTTGCGGTGTGTACCTTGTGGTAAACTTCTTGTGTATGCCGTTCTCTCTGCAAAAACGCAGAAGTTCTTTTGATATATATTCTCCTCCTCTATCAGTTTTGAGAACTTTAATGTACAGTCCGCTCTGTTTTTCTACAAGAGCTTTAAAATAGCAAAAATTCTGAAAAACTTCACTCTTATATTTTAGGAAATAAACCCACACTTTTCTTGTGAATTCATCTATGAAGGTCAGCATGTAATTGCCGCCTGAAACTAATGTTGTTTGCATCGGCCCACATAAATCTGAGTGAATGATTTCTAAGGGTGTTTTCGCCCTTATGCTTTTCCCTGATGGAAAATTTTCTCTGTGTTGCTTTCCCAAGATGCAGCCTTCACATAGGCTATCAGGCTTCTCAATCAATGGAAAACCTTTTACCATTCCTTTTCTGTGCAACAAATTTAATACTCCGAAATTGAGATGTCCAAATCTCAGGTGCCATAACCAATTTTCATCTTTTGCTTCCTTCTGAAAGGCTTCTTGTGTTACAGCTGCTATGCTCTTTCCTTTTCCCTTCAAGTCAGTGTTGAGCTTGAGTGGAAACATTCTGCTGCTGGTCATTTGTATTTCAGCAATGATTTTCTTGCTTGGAGGTATATCTTTTATGGTGCACACATCATCCTTGAAAATTACATTGTAACCTTTGTTTATGAGCTTCCCAACGCTGAAAATATTACACTTCAGACCTAGAACATAATACACATCAGGAACAAATTTTTTCTCACCATTTCTTGCTCGAATACTCACTCTACCTTTCCCTTTTACAGAGATTTTAGTATCAGTCCCTGTGGTTACTTCTGATTTTACTTCTTCATCTAAATTTTCAAACATTGCTCTGTTTCCAGTCATATGATTACTACATACTGAATCTAAGAACCAAACATCATCTTCTCTATCCTGTGCTACATTACATGCTAACAGCACATTACTTGGGTTCTTTTATTCTTTTGCTACATTAGCATTCTGCCTATTTTTCATGTCATTTTGCTTCTTTCTACATTCATTGGCATAGTGCCCATATTTTTTGCAATAATGACATTGGACATTGGATTTTTCATACCTTTGTCCATGAGCATGTTGGTGTCGGTGTCCATCTTGCTGGCTATTGCATTGGCTGTGACTCTGATTCTGACTGTTGCTCCTTCCATGTGAATGTGAAGAGCTGTTCCTCCACCTCTGTTTTGGCTTCTGCCTCTTCCTCTTCCTTTGCCTCGACCTCTTCCTCTTCCTGAAGGTATCTGGGTCTTGAAGGCGTGCTCAAGAGATGAATGTTCATCTTTGCTCAATCTCTGTTCATGAGTTATCAATGAGGCATGAAGTTCATCCACTATGAACTTTGAGAGATCTTTGGTCTCTTCTATGGTAACAATAACATCAAACTTTGAGGGTAAGCTCCTCAAAATTTTCTCCACAATCCTTCTTTCTTCAAGAGTTTCTCCATGGGATCTTATTTTATTTACAATCCCAATCACATGTGTAAAAAATGTGTCTACATTATCTAACTCTTTCATGCAAAGAGTTTCAAAATCTCTCCTCAGCAACTGAAGTTTTGCTGTCTTAACTTTCTCCATACCTTGAAAGGCTACTTTCAGAGTTTCCCATGCTTCCTTGGATCTCTTAGCTGCTGCTATCCTTGGAAACACACTCTCATTTACTGCTTGATACAAATAATAGAGAGCTTTAGCATCTTTCTTCCTATTGCTCTTCAATAGGTCCTTCTCTGCTTGAGTTAAGGCATTAAAAGCCTGCTCATCAGCTGGTTCAACAAAACCATCTTCTACAAATTCCCATAAGTCTTGTGATACAAACAGGGCTCTTATGGTAATGGCCCAATAATCATAGTTCTTTCCATTAAACTGTGGAAGCTGAGTATTCCCAATACTCATTCCTGTACTTGGTCCAGCCATTTCTTTTAAACTGAACTTTGAACTTAAGAAAACTGTCTTTCCTTCTCTGAAAGAACAAACTCTTTTAAATAAAAGAAAACAACAGCTCTGTTATCTTTGAGAAATACCTGAACTTTTGACTTCTGTTGAGCTTTCACTCTGCTGGAGAAAACATTGCAACAAGTCTTCTTCTTCTTCTTCAGCTTCTTTGAAACCTTCAAAGAGCCTGAACTAGCTCTGATACCATGTTGGAATATTGAAAATTCTAGAACAATAGAAATGGAGAGAATAATACTCCCCTTCTAACACAGAGAAATTAAAATTCTTCTTGACAGGAGACAGAGTTTCACATCTAAAAACAACTTCTATTTCTTCAAAAGAAACTATTAAAAATTCTTCCTCTAGCACAGAGGGATTACAAAAACCAGGACTGCTACAAACACGGTGCCAATCAACTCTCTGTCTTTCAAACAACAATACTCTCTGTCACTGTGGAAAATACGCTGCAGTGTATTTTCTTCTCTCCGCACTGCTGTGCTGAACTACACAAAACAATACAATAATACCACACATAGGCTCTCGGGCCTTTTTGGTATTTATATGCCGCGCTCATTAAAAGAGCATTACAAACTATATAAAACTTAAAACAAAGTAATAAACCAAATTACAAAGGAAAAAACCTTTTCGGAACTTAAAAATAACAAATGCGCGACGTACGAGTGGGGACCACATCGCAGTCGGCAATCGACGATCGACGGATCGGCTTAACAAAAAAACTTGCGATTAAACGATGTGCGATTGGATCGCATCGCAAACATCCAATGGAACATTGCGATTGCGATTGAAATCCAGACGCGATGCAACAATAAACTGCGCCATAAAAAGACCATCGGGTCCGCCCTTTGGTTGGTGCGATTGGACCTTACAATAAAGAAGTTCTGATTTCAATCTCCGATCAGGAACCGGACGCGATGACTTATTATGAACTCTGCCATATAACTGAATTGGGTCCGCCACTTCAAATGTGATCGGGGCTCATAACAAAACCCCGCCGATTGAACCTTTGCGATTGAAGACCTCCGATCATATTATATAATGCCGCGTGGTCTTGTGGACCCACGGGCCTCGGTTGTGGTGGAGGGCGATTATAACATAAAATTTGGTTGTATTATATACAACCGTTCTTCTTGCGGAACTCTGCCACATCTACAATACATTTGAACGTTGAAACATATGTATTACGATTGGATCGCATCGCATCGCAAAACTTCATATCAACAAGACACTGTGCAAGAAGCTTGCGATTGCGATTGGGGCATAAGTGTGGGGACCACTTGTCCCGCCATTTCAAAAACTAAAGGACTTCGGGTGTATTAAATAATTTTCTTCATTCTGGTTGTTGAGGGCTTTAAAGCCCGAAATGACTGTTTTAATTAAGTCTAATCCTCCATAGTTCAGAACTACGAGGGTCTTCATTCCTCCTGCAGAAAACAGTTATGCCCATCACCAAAATCAATTCTCCTCTGCAATTTGTGGCTGCGGCCCATCAACAATTAAGTTTTTCCTTACAAATTTCCCATTCTTCTTGAATGCGTATTGTTGTGTACGCAAGCTCTCCTGCTGCTGCCTCTATACTCTTTTCTCCCTGCTCAAAGGCTTAGCATGTGACTTTAATATTTCAACACCTCCTGAGCAAATCATATATTTATATTCTTCTGTGTAAAAGCGTGTTCTTATAAAGAAAATGGATCTAGACACAGATTCAGTTAATAAGTAATATTTGCATTGGGATTGAATAAATAATTGACAATAATCTGTCCTATCACAGTGTAACATTTGGGCATAAAAACGTGTGCGCAGTATTAAAATAAGTTTATTCTTCAGAATTTTGCAAGATCTAAGCACTGTGACATCTTATACATTTAAATAAATCTTTCTTTTATGAAAAGCAAGAAAACCTTTTTTATAATTAAGAATTTGTTGTGTAACGTAACAATCGAAGAATAACTAAGAAATTTTGTTTGTCGATTAGTATTATTGGAAAGAAGAGATGTACGTCTAATGGAATGGTAATTATATCCCTATTTTACTTAAAAATAAAAAAGAGTTCGAAGTTGGATTTAAATATGGTCGATGAACATTTTTACTCTCCTTTGAATCAAAGCCTTTTCTTTGTATGATTAATATAGCCTAGCTTAACTTATCCTAGTTACCAATTTCATAAATAAAAATAAAATTATAGCTATTAATTTAATACAAATTTATTTATTTTTTAAATATTAATTTGAATTATAAAATAAACATTTTAATTATAAAATGTATTTTATTGTTATATTAATTAATGCTTTAAAAATGAATGTTTTCGTTATTAAAGTTATGGTGTTATGTTGTTTTTTAATTGTGGAGTTTTGCACACAATAAAGTCTAATACGAACTTTGTAAAATGGGGTATTAAGCTATGGGCCTGATTGGGGGAAAACTCCACAAGCACTTCGCTTGAGCTAGAGAATTTCGAGATGGTGACTCCTGTGAATATTTCAATATTAATGTTGTGGTTAATAATTTTTTGTTTGGTATTAATAATTATTTGGTGGATGGTGTTTGGCCCATGGAATTTGTGACGATGAGGATCCATTGAACAAGGTTGGCATAGGGATCATAACAATCCATGGTGGAATATATACTACGTGAAGTAGATGCATGCATCCCCGCAACATACATCAAGCAAGGATCTAAAAACATATTATGATTCACATCAAATGATAAAAGATATACATGACATCAATATTTCATATACCTCAACCCCGAAGTTCGCCGAAGAAGTGGATTCTCAACTGCCGAATTTGACCGCACCCTCGAATTTGTGGCATCGAGAGGCATAAAATTTATTATCCACTCTTGGGAATATGACATCGTCATCCAATCTGGAAAATTTCCCCGCGAAAAATGCTCTTCTATCAAAAATGACATCGCCATTGGATTCATGTCATTGAGAGGTGTAAATCGACATAAAATTTATAATCACTCCGTAAGTTCGAGACTCAAGGAATATTTTGATGCCCCTCAAGATTCCTTGCAAAAGCTCTACCCCTCTCGCCTGTCTCCCCACGCACCCGTAGTAAAAACATTATTCGTTGACGAATGGCCTGCATGCTCCATGCTTTGCCTCCACTTTTTCATCGCTCCATTGGCCTCCCCGTCCGATGTAACAACGGCCAGAATATTCTTACTGATACGGCGTGAATCGTGTTTTTATGGCCCACACAAACAATAACCGGGCCATGGCGGGTTGCACTTCGCACCTTTTATAATTTACCTTCCCTTAAGTTCACAACTTACGACCCCTTTTCTAATAATATTGCACTTTGCGATTTCGTACCCGCAGCGAACTCCACATCTCTCATCGCGACTTTTAGAGTTTAGCAATAAGTGTTCCCGATCTTGTGCGATATGGATATGCGTCGTGATCGCACCCTCCTTTCCTTATCTCAACTTAACTTTTATCGCACGAAAAATAAAATAACTTAATTTACGAGGCCTTAAAACTTAAATACTAAAATCGCCGAAGTGTGAAATACTGCGTGTGCGTATTTAAATTAACGTTGATCTCGCCATCTAACGCCCCGAATCCTCCCTTTACTAATCCACGCATCGCAATTCAAAATAGATTATCGTGTGAAGCTTTTAACATATAAAAATAAAACTGCGATATGATACATCAGACATAAACTTTTAAAGCTTGTAAGGAATCAACGATTTAACCCCAACCTTTAAGGGCATGTATAAACCGTCAGTCTTTGTTGTTCTCGATCGTCAATCAAATTTATTTAGGTCAGTATCAGGTGATAAAGATGATATCTAACTCAAATTATGGAGAAATCCAAATGGACCATTTAAACCAGATTTCCAATTTAAAAACGCAAAACACTTGGGAATTTACTTAGATGCAATACATAGAGTTTGTTAGCTCTAAGGGTTTGATTTTTTACAATGAATTATCCTCTCTTCATTCACTTCTCTCCTATTATTGCTTTCTCTCACTTCTCTCACACTTCACTCTATCTATCTTACCCTATCACAAATACACCTATTTATGCTTATCTCTAACTCCACAGCTATTATTTTCTTTCATTAGATTGCTTGAACCACTCCAACAGAAAATTCTATCCTATCCCCATTTATTTAATCATTTCTGCTAAATCTCTTTCTAGGAGAAACTAATTCACTATTTTATTCCTGGTTTAATTCAGTGATATCCAAACAAAACTTAATCCTCCTACAATTAGCAACATAATATTAATAATCAATTTGTCCACCTCTTGTTAGCCACAACATGTGAACACACAATCACATTGGCCGATCAGATTTCAGATGCTCCGCGCATTAGACTTCTCGGAAGAAAATATTGATCCATCAAATTTTCGTGATTTGCATTAAACTTCAGAATTTTCCGATGTCATCCAACCGGCATCTTCTCGTCGGTTGTCCTTCCATTTGACTAGATACTAATAATAGTGGGTCCGTCTCTATTCTTCTTTGCTGCTATTTTCTTCTCCTGCATGGTTTACTTTTTATGTCTTTGGCATATATTCCTTCCAATTCAAAGTTTGGTTGTCCTCTTTATGTAGTTCTTCCTCTGCCTTTGTATAGGTACAAATATGCAACATTAAATATGAAGACATCTCAATTCCTTTCTAGTAACTCAATCTCATATGCATTTGAGGAAACTTCCTCAAAATCCTACATGGCCCTATCTTTTTCTCATTTTTAGTTTTTTGTAGGTCCTTAACCGGAACTCTTCTTCCTTAGATAAACCATGACTAAAATAATCTACTTGAAACTCCCTTTCAATCCTCTTTCATCAGCCTTCTTGTTTATACTTTGGGTGTTTTTCTCAGAGTTTCCGTCGACATCTTCCTACAACTTTCAGATTCGTTTTGCAAATTCTTCAAATTTTCGTACTCCATGTCTCTTGTTTTACTAAATTTGCCTATACCTCCACTTTCTTCGATGACCAAAAGGATCTGAAACTAGACTATCCCTGCAAAGATTCGGTTAGGAGTATCATTATAGGAAAATTCAGTTTGAGCAAGTGTTAAATCCTATTTCTTTTGATTTTTATAAACCAAACTCCTTAATATCTTTCTGCTCCTATTCACCACTTCGCTTTTCCATACATCTAAGGATGATAGGGTTAACCGAAACTACAGAGTTTGTGCCTAACTTCTTCCATAGAGTCCTCCTAAGTGTCCTACAAACTTTGTATCTATGTCTCAAACAATACTCACAAATCCATGTAATCTATAACTTCCGTGAGAAAAACAAATTAGCAATGAGTTGCATCACTAGTTTTTCTTACAAGTAATAAAATGAGCCATTTTAGAAAACCTATCTACGACAACATAGATTGAATCATGTCCTCTTTGAGTCTTCTAAGAACCTAAACAAAATCCATGTTGACATCATCCCAAGGTCTATTAGGTATTGACAATGGATGATATAACCCGTTGTTTTTGTTGCATGTTGACAAATCCTACACTTCTCAACAAAATTTTTGATATCACTTCGTATTTTTAATAATAATAAAACACCTACTTGAGTAATTGTTTTATCCTCGTCCAAAGTGTCGAGACAGTCCTCCACTTTGTTTTTCCTTAATAAGATTTTCTCTCATGGAGCACTTAGGTATACACAATTTTATTATTCTCGAACAACAATCCTCCTTGAATCGAGTAGTCCATCCACCGGCTTCTATTATGAATCATAGATGATTTTAACAACCGCATATATTTCTCTTTCAAATCTATGTCTTCCTCATACATATCAATCATTTCTTCAAACCCCAAAATGCCAATATTCAATTTCCACATAATCAAATTTACTCGCTCAAAGCATCAACAAATTTGTTTGAATTACTTACCAGGTGTTTGATTACAAGTTGCAAAAATCTGCAAAAACTCCACCCACTTAGCATGTTGTTGGTTCAACTTGGCCGATTATTTATGAACTGCAAAGTGGCATGGTTATATGAATACAACACAAATTCTTTGGGCAACAAATAATGCCTCAATTTCTTTAAATCCTCCATAATAACACAAAACTCCTTATCATAGGATGAATAATTCCTCTTGGCCTCATTTAAATTTTCACCGAAATAAACTATCGGCCGCTTCGACTCAAGACAACCCCAATCGGCGACCACGCCAGCATCACTCAATCTGAATATTATCAAATTTGGCAAGGCCAAACAGTATTTCAATGATCTTATTTTTCAACAACTTGAAATTTTGACATGTCAGTTTCCCGTCCAATTTCTTAAAATGGATGGTTTCTCTCCATTATTGTTTCAATTATTGGTGTACATATCCGACTAAAACCTATTATAATTTTTTGTAAAAAATCTCAGGACTAAGGAAAATTCTTTACCTCAAATACACTTGAGTTATCTAATCCAAACATTAATTGGATATTTTTAGGTCCATATTCAAACCTTCTTCTAAGACTATAAATCCCAAGTAAATGAGCTCCTTCTTCATGAAACTAGCACTTTAAAATTTATAAGCAATTTCTCCTTTGCAGTATTGAATAATTTGGGCTTGACATGCTCCAAATGCTCTTCCTTATTCTCGGGATCGAAAATCAAAATTTCATCAAGATAGGGACCATCGTCACAAATTTTCCCGCATACTCTTTCAAGGCCTTGTTCATTAGTCTCATAAATTTTCTTGGTGCATTAGGGTGAGCCCAAAATGCATCACTAACCACTCATACAACCCACTGCTGGTCTTAAATGCATTTCTCCATTCATCTCCTTCTTCTCTAATCCTTATTTGATGGTATTCACCTTCAGATCTATCTTAGTAAAATACTTTGACCCACTTAAACGATCCATCAACTCATATCTATGTGTGGCAATGGAAATTTGTACCGATAGTGATCTTGTTTATGGCTTCGAATCGTACACATACGCCATTCACTGTACTGGGACTAAGCACAAGCTTGGTACCGCACATGGACTAAGGCTTTCTTTTTATCGACTTTATCTAAAAATCTTGTAATTGCCTTTCAACTTCTTCATTCTCCCGAGGGGTCATTCGTATGCTTGTTTGGTAACCCTCAAATTGTGCATTAAATATATGTGATGAATGATACTTTTAATTGGTGGTAATTTACTCGCAATTCATCAACAACTATATCGGCATAATCCTTCAACATATTTTTAATTTCCAATAAAAGTGCATTGGTCTAAATTTTGTAGAAGTCAACTCATTTCTGGTTTACCCAATAATAGCAAAAATGGTAATTTCTTCTCCTTCTTGACTTCTTGTATAATTCTTTTCCACTAATCAAAGATAACATTATTCCCAAATTTTCCCTTGTATGCTTCATCCTTCAAAGGTAGCAATGTGCTTCTTTCAATCCTTACCTATGGTATAAGTATTCCTTTTGCCATCATGAATGGCTTTTCTCACAAATTTCCAAGGCCTTCCCAAAGAATACATGGCAAATACCTATCTACTAAGCATCACATCACACAATATGACATCTTTATATGTACCGATATATCCGTAATTTTCACTCGTTCTATCACCAAAAATATGATGTCCCTTCTATAGCCACGACACTTTGTAGGGATTAGGGTGTACCATCTTAATCAACCTAAATTTCAACCATCTATGGAAACAAGATTATTAAAGCCTAATCGTCAATCACAACTTTGCAACACTTTATCTTTAGACTTGCATACAATCCGAATAAGCTCTTCCTTTTAGCTACCATTTTGCTTCCTTCTGCTTTAAGAAATACTCTTTTACAATAAAGACTCTCCTACCTCAAGTGGTTCTTCTTTTTCCATGACCCGAGGATTTTCTTCCTTCTCATTTTTTAGCCACATTCACATTTCTCTGATTTTCTCAAGGTTTGTTATGAGGATAGTTCCATGATCCATGTCCCCATTCTCCACATGTGTAACACCGAATTTCTCTTCCTTGGCCTCTACCTCTCGGGGTGCAAACATTCCTCTACCAAAGTCTCTGCCTTTGCGTTGGTCTCACATCGAACCTCCTATCCTCCGGGAGTCCCAATTCATGTGAAAGTTCCTCTTCCCCGCCGGACTTTTACCTCTATTCTTCGACTTTGTTTCCTCAACATTTTTTCCTCTCGCCTTCAAAGCCGTTGGTAGGCATCCTCAATCGTCGTACTCAACAACCGATTTCATCCTCGTATATCATAATTTTAAACCATTGATGTTTCGGCTACTTTCTCCATATCATCTTCAACATGTCCCGATCTAATGATCATCTTGTAAAACTCTCCGTATACTTTTCGACAATCAACTTTGCCTCAAATTTACAACTATTTGAAAAGATTCAATTGATAGTATTTTGCATGTAAAATTTTTCTTCAATTGTATTTTCTACCGTTTTATCCCATTGCTTGATCTTAATGACTTACCTCGTGAGACCTATAACAACATCATTAAAGAAGTACTTTAAAGGTATATAATCTTCTTTAAGTACCGTGATTAAAAAGTAAAGCATATGTGGCCGCAAAGTCCGAGATCCTATGTATCGTATGATAATCCAACGAATTGGAATTTGGTGATTTGATCTAATCTTTTGTCTTTTTTTATAAAGATCAAGCCTCAACAAAGAAATGACTTTGATGAAGATGACCTCGAAAATAGTTTTTAAGAGTGTTTCGTGATATCTTATGACATTTATACCTAGACATTTGCTAAAGAGTCATGTTATGAAACCATTCAAAATCCAAATTGTAACTAAAGTTAATTTATATTATACCAGACTCCATCTCCGCATGGGTTTAAAATCTACCGGGTTGATGATTCAAAGAGCTACATAAGTTTCCACCGAATAATATTCCATCCTCTCATACATCATGCCATTTGAGGTTATTTTTAGAATAACTATAGTTACAGGACTTATTATATAAATGCTACATAAAATTCAATATACAATGCACCACACATGATTAGTTGAACTTATCTCGATATGGTACATTAAATTCTTAAAAAATAATTCATCTCAAAGATATCACTCAACGACCGATTTATTCCTAAAAACACAATTCAAGAAAATGACCATAAAAAATTATATGGCTTCAATTTCTACATTTTTATACATGTTTTGATTTTACTTCAAATTTGTGAAGCATATTGGAAATTTCTAAGACATAAACGTGTTCCACGATTTTGATTCCAAGAGATGCATTTCTTGAACAAATTATAGATCTCTTATTTTGCATTTATTAAAATAACTCTCTAGCATAATCATTCCTCTCCTTTCCTAACATAAAAATTTGACAAATAACCCAAGAAAAGAAACAACAATAAATCCAAACCATAATGAACAAATGATTTCTCCAAGCCCACGTAAATATTCAGCCTCGCCCAAGGCGTGCGATGGGGAGGTGGTCCTGAGGGAGGCCGCACCCAGCGCCTTCGACACCACATTCGATGACACCTAGACATGACAAGCAAAGGAACACAGTGTGTAGGACAGGAAGGGACACTCTTCGGGCCACTAGAGAGGAGTTGCCACCACCGAGACCGCCGTGGGAAGGCCGTGGACAGTATCGTAGTTTGTGCTGAGCCGGTGGGAAGGAAAAGGGGAGCGTAGAGGCATGCACATAAAACCGGAGGGCGAGCCGAATGAAGTCCGAATGAGTACGATAGCAAAGCTTAATAGCCATGGTAACCGAATCGAGAGCCCTTAATACTCGCGTGTGCCAGGAGGATGTCACAATGAAGGTGAGAATGCCTCGGGGATTTTCCCCGAAGAGTGAGAATGCTGTACAGAAAGATGAATTGGGGAAGAGAGGAAGCCATACAAGAGTAATTCCTTAACTTGGCTCAGGTACTTGATCGTACTTCCTAGAAGCCGTGATCTCTTACTAGAGCCCCGTGTTGTTTCAGCGCCTTCATATGAGGAACCATCCGTCCCTAACAAGCCGAAGGCGAATTAGATCCCCGACCGGCAAGTTGTTTGCATATTTGGAGAGCCGTAGCCGCATCCAAGGTACCTCGTGATTGGATATCCACCGCCACTCGCATTTTGGCTCCCATTACCGCATTGCCGTGCCGAGGGTCTCTCGATGCCCAACCCACCCAAGGTTTTGAGCACACACATCTATCCAATTGACCGTAGCCCATTTCTTTGTCCTTCTTGCCTCCCCAAAGAAAAAAATTATGTTGAACGTCTCGATGGCTTTGAGGACCCATTTGGGGTGGCTAGAATTGGAAAAAAGGCAGAGAGGCATGGGATCGGAGGACATATTTGATGAGGATGAGGCGACTAGGAAAGATTGAGGGCCCGATGGGTCCAAAGGGAGAGTTGGTTCTCCAACTTGTCTAGCAGTCTTTGGCAGGAGGCATGCTTGATAGCCGGAATCAATGAGGGGGGAGCTCAGGCTTAGAAGGGAGAGAGGTGATGGAGAACTTCATAATACAAGAAATGTTGTGCTAGGTGAGGAGAGTGAGGTGTCAAGAAGAATATTTGGGATTTGGCCCGATTGATAGTGGGACCAAATAGCGAGGGAGAAGTACCAAAAATGTCTTTGAAAGACTTGGCTTCTAACGTAAGGATGACCAAAGAGCATGTTGTCATCCACAAATTGGCTGTGGGGCATAGGAGGGGCGGCGGTGGATGCATAGTTCTTTGAGGGACCCCTTTCGACATGGTGGACTGATAAGTCTACCCACCCCTTCAACGATAAGAACTGGAAAAAGAGGAAAGGAAGAGAGAGGGTCCCCTTGATGGATGCCTCTCGAGGGCGCAGGCGAAGGGGGAACCATTGGGCATAATGGAGAAGATCGGGAGGAGATAAGACTCATGATCCATCGAATCCGTGGTAGGGCTAACCAGCGTACAACATTTGATGAATGTATGAAGAACCGAGTTTATCAAAAGCTTTTCGAGAGATCGATATTGAGAAGCACACATGGGATTTCTTTTTCGAAGTTCTCTCAAAGGAATGGGTAACCTCATGGGTGAGGATGATTCCCATCGAGAATATGGATGCCTTCTCTACACAGCGCTTTTCTCGTGAGATATAAGAAGGGGCAACGAGAGATTTGAGATCGTTAGAAATCACCTTGGAGACTAGCTTCTACGTAACATCAAGAGGGAAATAGGCCTTAAAGAACTTCGTTACCTTAGGGGTATCTTCCAGATTCAACCAGTCGATCCCCATAATTACTATTCTTTATAGATCCGTCACCCTCCCTCATTTCCCCGGATTCTTCCGATGATGTTAATTGCTTTCCCCTGGAATATGTTCCCCCTAGATGCCTAGTTGTTCGCTTCTTCCCTTTTAGAAGCCGGGCTTTGAGAAGAGCTTCCTCCGTACTATCTATTTTTCTATCCAGGATGGTATGATATTCCTTGAATTTGGCAGTGCCTTTTTCCAACCCTCGTGATGTTCAGATCCCCAAAATCAATGGTTTCGGTTCTTCATCCATGTAGATAATGGGGGTGTGGTTCTTGCCATCTTCCCCGAACTTTCCGAAGAGTGAATACCGAGAGTCTATGTCCATATTAGATTCAGGCTTCTAGGCCCATCTTGATCTAGGTAGAAGCTTCGGGATCCGACTTTTTGGTTGTCCCTCCTTTTGGATCCTTGAGATTTGTTCTCAGCTGGCTCTGTTGCAGTACCGAGAGGGGGTTTTGAAATCAGATGTAGGGGTTATGAAGGGAGTAATTTCAGGAGTTGCTACCAGTGGGGTCCTCCTCCAGGGGTTGGTTAGCCAAAAGATGGAAGCTATTAGTGGTGGAGGGTTGAGAAGGATGTTGAGTCCCGAATTTGTCTCTTTTCCATACACTTTTCCATATTTCTTTCACTCACCTAAACCTCCAAAATTGTCAATATCATGTGCAAAAGGGTATCTAACATGGTTTTTAATTATGTTTGTGTGTGTTTTCTATTTTGATTTAGATTTGTTCATACAAATTTCATGCGAAACTTGTCACTTTCCGCACTCGCCGCAACTTTCCGCAAATATTTTGTGTGGAAATCAATGTTACGTGTCAACGAAGGAAACGAGCCACATGTAAGGTGTTAGGAATGACAAGGACATGGTTCGTGTCCTATTGGTTCTAATGAAATTACCAAGGAAAGCCGCGTCAAAGCCATATCCACGTGGAAGTCAACTCGTGGAGTTCTATGTCGGCCGGACTTCGTTTTCAGGCATGTAAACATCCATACGGCCGTTTCCCAAGCTTGTGGAAGTTAATTGACATCTCAGGTAAAGTTCTGGAGTTGAATTTAAGCGCCCACCTTCCATAGATCCGTTTCCCAAACATGGCCATACTCCTAAACTGTGCCTTCGTGGTCTACGTGTTGGCTGCTATCATAAACTTCGTAAAGTCAGCGACATTTTATTGCTTTATAAAGAGCGTTGTATACGCACGTAGAGTTAGTGAATGAGTTGATGTTTGTTAGTTGTTAAGTTGATGTGCGTACTCGTTATGTGGTGATTACGCCGCTTTCGAGCCGTAATACCACCAGCCTCGTAATGACTTTTTTAATGTGAAAAACTCGTTTCATAACTTAATTCGTGTTTGAAGATCATACCGTAGTCACAGAGAGGGCCCTCGTCTTCAAATTTATGTCTCCGTGTATTACTGCATATATTTTTCATTTCATTTCTTTAAGTAATCATTGTATCATAACCCATTACATGTTCATATTTCATAGTTGTTTTATTTCTCTGCTCATACATTTCTCAGACTTCCATTGCATTCCTGCCTTTTATGTTTTTAAGTGATTGTTAAAATACTGATCGGCTTTTCTTGTGCAGAACAGGTAGACAATCGGGCATTTTCATAGTATTTTCGCTAATGATATGAAACTGATATTATTCCCCGTCGTTGCCTTTTCAGCCTTGCTTAACTTCAGCTTTTGTTTTGTGCATTTCAGCTTTGTTTATCCGATTCAATAGTTAAAATTAGACATATTAAGTTACTTCGATAGTGTCCCCGCCATCTCTCGAAAGCCACACCGACCGATGGTGAGGGGTCACATGATGAAGTGTGTAGTTTAGTATTAGTTTCTTTTTCCGTGGTAAACTTAAATATATTGAATCATGTATGACATCTTCACTGTTTCCTCCGAAAGCCACACCGGACCGATGGCGAGGGGATTGAATCATGTGTGTATGGTTTAGTATTAGTTTACTTCTTCGCAAATTAAATACACGCTACACAAGTTGTTTATGATTACTTCCACAAGTCATAGTCAAGTCTAATGATGAAGGGTCGTAAAATGAATTGATGTAATTCGGTTTAGATTTCTTTCATTGCAACTTTGAATTTCCATAAGCGTAGTTTCTTTTGTGTTCGCCATGTTAAGAATAGTTTAGTTTTCATATTCACTAGTTTTGTTTTATTCATTAGATTGTCGCACTTTCCATTTCAGCTTACTTTCTTAATTTGCTTTAGATTGGAAAATCATTATAGGGAATATCATTTTCTTGAACAATTATAACCAAGCTTGTTTCTCACTTTAGAATTTCCATTTCACCTTAGAAAGACCATAAACGACAAAAAGATAAGAAAGAGGTTATCTTGCACATATAGTGCGCCGCACTTCATCACCACGATTCCTGATTGACAATTAAATGCAGCAATTTAGGACACACTAAATTGACCAAACATTTTGGCGCTCGTTGCCGGGGAAGTGTAACTAGGTAGCTAATTTCTTAAAAACACATAAAATCATAAAAGAAGGGAAAACTTGATAACTTCTTGAAGTATGCTCTCCTCTTTGCACCTAGTGTGATCTAGAGGATCAGAAAAGAGAGTTATTGGTTTAGTAATTTCAAGTATGCTCTCTTCTTTGCACCTAGTGTGATCCGGAAGATCGAAAGAATTATTAGCCCAACTTTTGTTAAAAAAAAAACTAAAAAAATGACATGCATAGAGCAAGAGATTCTAGGGGAAGGTTTATAGCTAAAGCCAAGAGTTCGATTTTCACAACTCCATCTTCTTCAAGGCATAGACCAGATTCACCATCATCTACCCCTAGCCTTAAGATTTTTGGAAGCCAAAGAACAACACTGAATTAGAGGATTCTCCTACACCACCTATTAAAGCCTACTTTGAAAACAAAGAAACTTTCTCTCATCCTTCCTTGATAGAAGAAGAACTAGAGGACTATAAGGACTCTAAAGAAGCTATCATGGCGAGGAAGTAATAAATAGAGGTGAGAGTAGAGGAGGAGGAGATAATGAAGATAACAATGGTGAAGGGAAATAATGGTAGAAATAGGGACGATTGATTCCCTATAGTCGATGAGGAAACTCATGCAACAATGAAAAATATTTCACCATCTCGTTCTCCCTAACTTTTAGATTACGAAGTGAAGATCCCGAAACATTTCGTTTGAGTTTGAAGTAGTGTGCCGAACTTATGACTATATGGAAGATTCTCAAAAACTCAAACTATTTCCTTCAACCTTGAAGGGATCTCGCTTTGAAATGGTTCATGGGATTAGCTACTCAATCTATCGTGACTTGGAATGATATGGAACAAACATTTTTGGATGTATACTGATTATTGTATGCCCACCAATCACAAGGATGAGGTATTCAAAAATGATGCAAAAAGAAGATGAAAATTTGGAAGACTTAATTGAAAAGATTTCAATACAACTTGAAAAGAGTTAAAAGATGAGCAACTTAGATAATGAAACCTTGAAAGCCCTCCTATTAAAAGCCATTAGAGATGAATGGATAGACATTTTAAACATGATGGGTAAAGGAGACATTTCTCAACTCCCATTTCATGATATAACAATCCAGTGTATCCAATTCTCAAGGGGAAGATCTAAAACCTGAAAAGGGCCTAGGGATCTTTCTCTGGCTAGGGCTAACAACCAAGAACTGACCGCAAGTAAAGTAGATTGGTAATATGCTTGATGAGTTTAAAACTGATATCTTAGGGGTCTTAGTGAATAACTGTACACCCTTAAATCCAAAACAAGGTAGTTAAATAAACCGCATGCTTTAGCCATCTTTGTCCGAAATGTAGAAAGAAACATGCTTTAAGGGAATGTCCCTTGATGCAAAAACATGTATGATTTTTCGAAAATCATGAAATCAAGGATTGTCCTTCAATCCCCGGACTCAAAAGTTGTTTTTTCAAGAAGATCCAAATTCAATAGAATCTCTCTCTGTTTTGTCGCAGGCGGAGACCTTGCGGG
The DNA here is from genome assembly GCA_034641835.2 of Pinus albicaulis. NCBI lineage: Eukaryota > Viridiplantae > Streptophyta > Pinopsida > Pinales > Pinaceae > Pinus > Pinus albicaulis. Next base: position 1,484,354,357 of record CM076579.1, on the reverse strand, counting down.
TGGACAACAATCTCATGGTTTAATAACCCTATGAATCTTCAAAACCCCACCAAATTGGACTCGGGCAACAACCTTGGCCCCAACATCAAAACTCATATCAGCTATGGGTACAAGGAATGCAAAATCCTTATGGGAGATTTGCTCAATTCTTTATCAATATCCTCCATCTTTTCAAACCAACAAGCTCCACAATTTCCAAGCCAAAATCCACAACAACTTTCATTGCCATTTCCACAACATCAACCTTCTCAACAAAATACAACCTCAACTCATGCTCCCCATACCAACAAAAGACAAATCACCTACCAAATGCATCGCCAAATCCTCTAACAATAAGAATCCTCAAACTACTTATATGGTAGAAGGACAACAATTTCCTACCTATATGATTGTTCCTCTCAACGATGTACAACTCAGATTCGGTAGGAGTTTAGAAAAACTCTTCTATAGACATTCAAGAGCAAGATACCTCCGAGGAGGACTCTCTTCAAGTCGATAAGGGTTCTGAGGAAGAATCTCTTCAAAATTCAAAAATTCAAAAGAAAAAGAAAAGCTAGCATCCACAACTCCTTATAGTTGAGCAACATGTATCTTCATCTACACCTCCTTTTCCGAAAGACTACAAATTGATAAGGGGGTGGAAAAACAAATTTTGTTGCCTAACTATGACTTTCGTATGAATTGAAGAATGTTTGTATCAAGATTCCATTGCTACAAGCCATCTCGAGAAATTCCTATTCTAGCAAACCATAAAGGAGTTGAGTTTCAAAAGACTGTGAAGAAAGATAAAAGACACAAGAAGAATCCACTCGGTAGGAAAAATTGCAGACATTATGATGGGAAAAATTGCCATGCGTAAGTATGTAGATCCCGGAAGTCCAATTGTCAAGACATATATAAATGGGATAGAAATTCCAAACACATTGATTGACTTAGGGCCGCATCAACATTATGAGTAGACAGACCATGGAATGCTTAAAACTTCCTAACCTTCTTTTTACACTCACTTTATTGCAACTTGCAGATCGTATTCGTTTATTAAACCAAACATGGTGTATTAGAAGATATTTCGCCTCCTTAGATTCTTGGGAATATCCGTGACTTTATGATTTTGACCTCAAAAAGCAATCTAGGAGGACATCCAATTATCTTAGGAAGACTCGTCGTCACACTCGATGCTTTTATTAGTTGTAGATCCTCGGGGAGACATGTACATTTCTAATGGTAATTCGACAAAGAAATTCAATTTGTATCCTCCCGCAAGAGCAATTACGTAAATAGGAGACAATGAATGGGTCGATGATGAGAACACTATACAACCTGCCTTTACCATTTCGAGATTAGTGAGGATAGTCAAATTCCGTAACACATTAGAAAATTTTGAAGTAACTTCGTAATATGACCCCACACAATTTCAAATTCTTGGAATCCGACATAGAATATTTATCATCAAGACAAATGTCTCTTTTACTTTATGGAAGAATTTGGTAATTCGTTTTTGAGATTTTTCCGTAAAAGACATCGAATATCAATAAACATCTCTGGAGAAGTCACAACAAGAAGAACTAACTACAGAATCTTGCAAAAACATTCTACCGCATTTGCATGGGAGTATACCGACATGAAGGGTATTGATCCCAAGACTTGCATCCATCATATCTATATTGAGGAAAAACAAGAGACCAATCGTACAACCTCAAAGAAGGATGAATCCAAATCTTAGGGAGATAGTGAAGGAAGAGCTCCAAAAACTTCTCAATGTAAACTTTACTTATCCAATTTCGATAGCCGATGGGTTTCTCCTTTGGTTATAGTACCTAAAAGAATGGTAAAAATGGAGAGTATGCATTGATTATTGTGAGTTGAACAAAGCAACTTTGAAGGATCACTTTCTCTTTGCCTTTTATTGATCGTGTATTAGATACATTAGCAGGTAAAAAGTACTTTTCATTCTTGGATGGTTTTAGTGGCTATAACCCCGAAATCTGTGTAGCACCTCGAAGATCAAGATAAGACCACATTTACTTGTCCTTGGGAGCTTTTGCCTACCGAGTGCTTCCTTTTGGGTTATGTAATGCACCGTACGACATTCCAAAGAGCAAGACGTTAGAATTTTTTCCATCTAATCCATGATTGTGTGTGGTAGAGGTTTATATGGATGATTTTACAGCTTTATGGTAATACATTTGAAGAGGCATTAGAAAATTTGGAAAAGTTCTCATAAGATGTAAAGAAACAAACCTTTCATTAAGCCATGAAAAATGCTTTATGATGTTTACCGAAGGGATTGTTTTAGGACATCATATTTCAGAGATGGAATTAAAGTTGATAGATCAAAAGTTGTAAGCCATTCCAAGTTGCCTATTCCAAATTGTCAAAGAGATGTTAGAAGTTTTCTAGGTTTTACCGGGTTACTATAGAAGATTTATAGAGAACTTTTACCAAAATAGCATCTCCACTCTTCTCAAGTTGCTTACAAAAGATCGTGAATTTAAATGGGATCCCGTTGTCAATCTCGCTTGAAACTTTGAAAACAAGAATATCCAAGCACCTATCTTGAGAGGACCAAATTGGAAACTTCCTTTCCATATTTCTACAAAGATGTTTCCGTATGGCGCGCCTCTTGAGCCGTGTTGGGTCAAAAGATTTAATTCTGTTACTTATTACACCGAAAGAAAATTTGACCTCCCACAGAAGGCTGAATTATACCGTGATCGAAAGAATTTTAGCCGTTGTTCAGTAATTAATAAGTTTAGACATTACATAACAAAGTTATGAAAATTTTACCTATACCGACTCATTCCGCAATTAGATATTTAATGAACAAACCTCGTTACTAATGGCAGAGTGACAAGATGGCTTTTACTTTTGCAAGAATTCAATATTACCGTGTTGGATAGACCAGAAAACGGAATACGTAGCTGGGATTTCTGTCTAGAATTCAAAATACTAAAGAAGATTCTCCCGTAGAAGATAAGTTTCGATGAATATTTGTTTGCGTAACTATTAAGACCCCTTGGTATGCAGATATTGTTAACTATTTGGTTACAGGGAAACTACCTTCACATTTATTTCAAGAGAAAACGAAAATTATTCGTGAGAGTTCAAGATATTCATGGATTTCTAACGAATTGTTTAAACAGGCCGATCTTGTGATCGAAGATGTCGTGGAAGATGCGAAATGCCTGATATTCTTAAGGCATGTCATGATGAACCATGCGAAGGACACTATGACAGAAAGGACTGCTACTTATAAAATCCTTTCCTTGGGATATTATTGGCCTTCTCTTCAAAGATGTAAAACAATATGTCAAAAGGTGTGATAGCCGCCAAAGAGTATGGAAACCTACCTCTCAAATGAAATGCCACGTGCTAATGTGTACTCATCAACCCTTTTGAAAAATGGGCTTTAGATTTTACTGACCGATTAATCCACCATCGAAGCAAAAGAAGTATATATTGGTTTGCATCTGGATATGTTACTAAATGGGTAGAAGCTTAAAGCATTAGTATCCATACCTAAAATTCATTGTTCATTTTCTTTATGAGGATATTTTTACTCGCTTTGGAAGAAACCCAAGAGAAATTGTAACATCGTAGGGAGCCAATTCACATCAAATTTGGTGGAGAAGTTGAAGAATACAAAAATCAAGCATTTAAATTACTCCTTACCATCCACAAGCAAATGGTCAAGTGGAGTCCACAAACAAAGTTCTTGAAAGTATCATCACCAAAACTCGTTCATCTACATAGAAGAGATTGGAAGTGTATAGGCTTTCGTAAGCCTTGTGGGCCTACAACTACATGGAGGAATACAACAGACATTCTCCTATGAACTTGTTTATGGAAAGAAGTCTTGTTCCCCATTGAGTTCCAAGTCAAGACCTTCAAGATAGCAATTCAAACTTGGGAAATGGACTTAATTTAAGCCCAAAAGCATAGAATGGAGCAATTGAATGAGCTAGATGAGATCGTACAAGAAGCAATTCTAAAACTGATCTAGTTCAATATCAAAGAACTAAGTGGCATGACAAATATATCAAAGAGAAGAAGTTTCAAGAAGGAGATTGCTATTGTTGTTCGACTCCAAGTTTAAAGACTTTCAAGGGAAATTTCGTACTCATTGGCTTGGGCCATATGAGATCGACAAGGTCTTTAACAATGTGAGCCGTAAGAATCAAGACCATCGATGAGTTTCAAACTCCTCTTTAGTGAATGGCCACAGATTGAAAGCGTATCATAAGCCACTTTCAAAGAGGATTTTGTCAAGTTGTTTCAAGAAAGTTCGCAATCAGTCAGGCTGTACAATCCTTCTTCTCTACCAAGCTAGTTTTTGTTTTTCTGCTTAAAAAAAATAAATAAATAACAAAAGAGAAAAAAAAAAAAAAAAAAAGAGAAGAAATGGTATAAGCTCCCAAACCAATCATCGATTGCTACCTTATACAAAAAAAATATGGGGTGAAAATCGTGAGCACTGACACTCTATTTTCCAAAAAATCTTCCGTCTTTTATTTTATCTCACCACCCACTCCATTTCACTTTACCTTCACTTCATTTCATTTCATTTCATTTCACTTCATTCCACTTCATCTCATCCATTCCATCAATAAAATATTTTTATGACCATTTCCATCTCGGTCATTTTGTCATTTGTTCATTTCTTTATTTCGCTAAGTAATAGTCAGAAAGTTTGTCATGAAATTGACAAATAAGCTTCGCAGCTCGATACCGTTTCCGTGTTCGACCTGGGCTTCCGCAATTTGCTGCATTCCGGTACCGCTACTACTCGTTTTCAAAAAGAATGTACGCTTAGTTGTTGTTTTCATAAACGTTTGTAAATAAAATGGAGAGGATCAATGGGACATTCAAGACACTAATGAAGATCAATCAGCTTTCTGAAGACCAAGGGCAAGAGCAAGGATTCCAAAGGTATGAATAAAGTTTATTTCAAATAGTATAAAAGACACATTTTTTTTATGTAATTTAAACTATGAGCTCTACCCATAACGCACAATGATTATATTGACACCGTAACCTCCACGATCTCTATGTTATCCTCGTTGCATTTATTCACAAACGCTTCATTATTGAAATTCCGACTCTTAATCATGTTCAAATAGCCCACCGAAGATAATGATACGTATTTGAGTTGGACAAAGGACTCTTACAAGCCGCATAACTCCATAATCATTGATTGAAACGTGTTCATATTTATGACAGATGTACCCACCAAAAAATTCAAAATGCGGCCGAATGCATTACACTTTGTTAACTTCTATCAAGTCATTTGTTACAAAACCTCACTTCTACTTCCATTCTCATTCCCCCGTTTCACTCCATTCCGTTCCTTTTTACTCACTCTCATCCCCGTATATTCACCCACAAGCCTTATTCCATTTTGTGTATGGTGCTCATTTCCGTTTTCGTGATAACATCCCCACAGCATTTGTGCTCGACCGTGTATTCCATCGTTCCACTTCGCTTAAAACCCTCACGCAGGCAAGTCAGAAGCACAAAGAAGTAAAATGGGAAAATTATTAAGGGCAGAGCCGAAGGACCGGTTCATGTAGGATTTCCACAAGCAAAAGAGATGTTGAGAAAAGCTAAATGGCTATCGCTTTATTCGTAATTCCGGGTTACCACAGAGAAATTACCAAAGTTATTGGTAAGATCATTTGATGGCCTGGGCGAAGTGGGAGACCTCAAATTTTTTGGTTATCGTGAAGCATCAATAGCAAGAGTACCGCAGCTTCTTCAGGAAGGAGAACGGTGGTTCAAAACAAAAGTATCGTTGATGAGGCATGGAGAACAATCTCGAAATCAAGGTATGGATATCACCGCGTTTTCAAAAAGAGGAATTCAGCAGATGCAATAAAAGATGAATGGGGCCACTTTATTACTCATTGTTCGTAAATTTATCACATGTGAAGGCCGCTTTGGCTCTATGTACATGTATCATACTAGGATATTGATGAATTTTCCTTGAAAACCAAACTCTCAATCTTCCTTATTTCCTATTCAATAAACTTTGAAGAAAATGGCCGTGGACTGCAAAAACACTCCAGAGATGTAGAGCCCTCATTTATATCATCATGGGCTTATAAAAAATTTTGATTGAAAAGGAACTGAAAGAAAGAGAAGATACTTGGGAACAATTTAGTTAGAAAACTTCTTTTTTTTGAAGAACCCTCAGAAATTTCGAAGGTAAATCAATTAGAAGGAGAGAAGAGTCAAAATGGATGTTGAAACCCAAGTTGCTACCCTACACAGAAGTTCCAGAATACATGAAGAAAAAGAAGTAGAAGGAAAAGAACAATAGATGAAATCCAAGATATTTCTACTATTACTATGAAGAAAAAATGATAAGGGAAGAGAGATTGGATAAAAAGGAAGAAGAAGGAAATCAAAATTAAGAAGCCAAACATCAAAAGGGAAAGAAATTGTTGAGGCTGCCCATAAACCTCTTCTTTCCGAAAAAAGAAGATCACCAAATTCGTCCGTAGATTAATTTTTCTTCAAAACAACAGCATCTCTATCTAAGAAGGCAAATCAGAAAACAAGAACAAAAGGGTAGTGTACCACAAAGACAGGAGGAGAAGTAGCAAAGTTTAAGGAAAACTCGAGAAAAACATTAAAATTAAAATATCCTCATTTCATTGATTTGGGTGAAGAGACATCCTAATGTACTTCAACCGACCATAGTCCATTTTACCATTTAGTGAACCTCGACTCTTTCACTCCCAATCGTACAATGAGTGTACTCCATCTTTTATTCTCAAGAAAATATTGATGAAAGTTCTCTCAACACTAACATACTCCTCCTCGCAAGATTTTGAGGACAATTCAATGAAGAAGACACCGGAAGTAGACCTCCAAACAAATAGGAGGTCTATGATTATATAGAATCCTTGGAGAAGGCAATGCATAGGTCCAAGCACCTCTTCTCTACTTAGCCTCACATTATACATTGTGCAGGATGACTTGGTTCACTATTAAACAAGAGATTTTTGAGCTTCGAGCTTTTAACCTGGGATATCAAAAATGAAAATGAAACACTTAAAGAGCAAGGCAAACCGGACAAGATTATCCATGACAATACTATGTTACATTTGCATATTTGGCAAAAGAAAATAAGAAGCTAAAAAGGAAATGCCAAAAATTGAGCAAGTAGCACTTAGAATATCAAATTCGTGGCCCATGAAGAAACCCGCAATGATGGCATTTCAAAGAAGAAGAGTAGAAGGGGTTAGATGTGTTGGTCAAGTATCAAGGCACATGAATTGAACAGAGAGTGTCAAAATTTTGGTTGCATGAGGACATGCAACACTCACAAAGGGGGGTATGTTGAGTCCCGAATTTGTCTCTTTTCCATACACTTTTCCATATCTCTTTTCTACTCACCTAAACCTCCAAAATTGTCAATATCATGTGCAAAAGGGTATCTAACATGGTTTTTAATTATGTTTGTGTGTTTATTTGATTTAGATTTTGTTTTGCTGACAAATTACGTAAACTTGTCACTTTCCGCAACACGTAACTTTCCGTGCCTATTTTGTGGAAATCAATGTTACAGGTGTCAACGAAGGGAAACGAGCCACATGGGCAAAGCAGGGAATGACAAGGACATGGTTCGTGTCCTATTGGTTCAATGAAATTATTAAGGAAAGTCACAAGTCAAAGCCATCCACGTGGAAGTCAACTCAGGAGTTCTATGTCTACTGGATTGGTTATGGCATAGAAACATCCATACGCCGTTTCCCAAGCTTGTAGCACTGACATCCGTGCAAAGTTCGGAGTTGAATTTAAGCGCCCACCTTCCAGATCCGTTTCCCAAACATGGCCATACTCCTAAATCCGTGGCCTTCGTGGTCTACGTGCTGGGGTCGCTATCATAAACTTCAGAAACAATACATTTTATTGCTTTATAAAGAGCGTTGCATACGCACGTAGAGTTAGTGAATGTGAGTTGATAGTCGTTAGTTGTTAAGTTGATGCGTATTTCGCGTGATTACGCTTGAGCCGTAATACCACCACCGTAATGACTTTTTTAATGTGAAAAACTCGTTTCATAACTTAATTCGTGTTTGAAGACTGGCACGTAGCCGCGCAGAGGGCCTCGCCGCCCGAGGTTCTCGTGTATTAATGTATATATTTTTCTATTTATTTCTTTAAGTAATCATTGTATCATAACCCATTACATGTTCATATTTCATAGTTCGTTTATTTCGTTCATACATTTCGTAATTTCCATTGCATTCCCCGTTCTTTATGTTTTTATGATTGTTAAACATCGATCGCTTTTGTGTGTTTTAGGTAGACAACGGCATTTTCAGTAAGTAGCTTTCGTTAATGATATGAAATCGTGATATTATTCGCTAGTTTTCTTTCACTTTGTTTAACTTCTAGCTTTGTTTTGTGCATTTAGCTTTGTTTATCTCGATTCAATAGTTAAAATTAGACATATTAAGCTACTCATAGTGTCCTCACTACCTCCGAAAGCCACACCGGACTGATGGTGAGGGGCTGCATGATGAAGTGTGTAGTTTAGTATTAGTTTCTTTTCCGCAAACTTAAATATATTGAATCATGTGCGACACTGCACTGTTCTCCGAAAGCCACAATGACCGATGGCGAGGGATTGAATCATGTGTGTATGGTTTAGTATTAGTTTACTTCGCAATTAAATATCGCTATACGTTGTTTATGATTACTTCACAAGTCATAGCCGGTCTAATGATGAAGGGTCAAATGAATTGATGTAATCTTGGTTTAGATTTCTTTCATTGCAACTTTGAATTTCCATAAGCGTAGTTTTTGTGTTCGCCATGTGAAGAATAGTTTTAGTTTTCATATTCACTAGTTTCTTGTTTTGATTCATTAGATTAACAAGACTTTCCATTTCAGCAGCTTTTATTTTCTTTTGTCATATTGTAATTCTAATTTTCTTTTGAAGTTTCAGGATTGGAAAATCATTATAGGGGAATATCATTTCTTTGGAACAATTATAACCAAGCTTGTTTTCACTTAGAATTTCCATTTCCACCTTAGAAAGACCATAAACGACAAAAAGATAAGAAAGAGGTTATCTTGCACATATAGTGCGCCGCACTTCATCAGCTTACGATTCTCGGATTGACAATTAAATGCAGCAATTTAGGACACACTAAATTGACCAAACAAAGGACCAGGGTTGGTGGTAGTATTTTTTTCATGCATTTTTCGAGGGGCAACTTTGGTGAAGCCATCTTGGTTAGTGGAAGTAGGGCTAGAGGTGGCCTTGGGCGAGATGTTCTGAGGGAAATCTCTGAAGAGATGGCCATGCATGTGTAATTTGAGACAACGGAAGGGAACATGCTTATAATCAATCGTTTGAATCCATTTGAGGTCATCATGACATAGATTTACCGAGTCGGGGAGGTCTTTGGCTAGATGCATGCAGATTGAGATTCTGGCATAGGCAGTATACCTGTTGTGTTTGTTTTCTTCCAAAATCGTGATGAAAGATCCTAGGCTATTGCCTATTTCTTTGAGGGTGATCTCCTCCCAATATTCCTGTGGTAGAGAATAGAGGCAGATCTAGACTGGCGCCCAGTTGAAATCTTCTTTGTCAGGGTTTAATCGCTCAAACCAATCTTGGAGGAAAAGATCTGCAGCATTGAAGAAGTATGGCCCTCCATCCATAACACGATTTTTGTCCTCGAGGCAGGTAAAGATGATATTGAAGAAACCCTTGGGGCCAAGCTGAAGAGTGACCTAGCTTTTTGGCTTCCATTTGGCATTTATCCAGCCATAGAGGGATTTTTTAGTTGGCCATAAGTCGATGAACTTGCCAATGAGAACATGATCATGGATGAATTGGATCCTGCCATTGATCCATTCTGCAGGGAAGTGGATCTTGGGCCTCTTTGGCTCGATTGGAATACAAGTCGAGGACATAGCATTTCTCTTTGTATTGCCACCGGTGTCATATTTTGCTTGATTTTCAGGTATTTCTCCATATTTGGCAGCGCCAGCCTGCGCAGCGTGGGTTGTGTCAGGTATGCCAGTTTTACTGATGTTGGTAGAGTCGTCAGTGTCTCTAGAGGTGATGGGGGGGGTAACAATGCCCCCCCCCCCCCCAATCGAGGCCACCATGACGTTGGTCTTCTATAGACTAAAGATCTCACGCAGCAAGGCAGATGGGGTTGATCAAGATCCGTGATGGTGCCTGCAGCAGGGGCGAGAGAAGCCCTAGGGTTTCAGGCCATAGTTCTTCTCAGTCATCATTTCCATTTTTTCAACCCATTCATAATATCCATTTTTCCTTAAAACTCTTTTTTATTGAGATATAGCTACACCATATAACCAAATTTTCATTAGTGGGTTGTTTTATGTTGATCATGGTTCTCCATATAAAAATTTTAAGTTATGTGTAGGTTCTTGCACTTCCAATGGATTTCTCAAATCTTGATTGTGATCTTAACAATTTTTTCCTTCATAATTAGCATTTGTAAATGGGTTTTTAGCAAATATAAACAACAACCAATTAAAAAGAATTTTGTTTATGATCCTTTTCAAGTGTCATGAATTTTTCTATGCAATATTGTATTTTAAAATAACGTAACCTATGGATCTAACACCAAGCATGCTACTACTCATAATAATGGATTTTCAAGATCATCGTCAATCATCATTTAAATTTCAAAAATCTTTACCCTTATTTCTTTCTGTTAATAATTTCAAAACTATTCATAAAGGTGTGTTTAGCTATGCATTAATTCTTATGTTAGAAAGTTTCTCTAGTAATGGATTTCACACTTTTATATTAAGAGATAGATATCCCACCCATTGTAGCAATAAATCCAAAAAATTTTAGATGAAAATATTATTTACAAAGGAAAACAACTAAAATCTCATCAATGTTTCAATATAGATGAAGAGAAATGGTTTGGTAAATTTCAAATTTAAGGAGAAAATTTATTGAAACTAGTTTATAGAGCATATTGATAGCTTCAAAAAAGTATACTAATTTTTAAAATTGGAAGAAGGATTAGCTTTATTCTTTTATATTTTATTGATGGAGCATAAAATTGGAATCCTAGGAGCATATAATTGGAATCATAACAAATAGAGGCATATGAACGTTGAAAAGGGTTTATAATCACTAAAGGAATAAGAATGAATTCAATCATTATGATTAATGACTCTAGGATCACTATCATTCATATGATTAGACAACCATTACCCATAGGAAACTTTATAGCATCAATTCCAGATGGATGTAGACAACAATAAGGCATATATTCACCAAAATTCAATACTACCATGTCTTGCAAGAACATAATCAAGAGGAAAATTGGTGAGAAAATTCAGATTTAGAATAAAATTAGGGGGAGATTAAGGTTAATGGTGTATTATTCCACCAATTTATCCCCTAATTAATGTATATTTGAAACATATTTTTTTTTACTGTAACATATGGTTTAGAATCACTAAAGGAATAAGAATGAACTTAATGTGAAATGTCAAACATTTCTATGTTTAAATCATAGAAACATGTAAAATGTGTTGAAAGGATTTGGCCTCAACCATTAACCATAACATCAATAACCTTGCATGAAATACACCTATCTACAATTAAAAACATCTACCAATTATATCTGACAACATTTCTGGTTCTCTAGAAAGGGTATATGATCCATTGATCACAGAGTAGAACAATTGATCACATCCACCAATAGTTATCTTAGAGTATAACTTCACTGAATGCCACATAACAGAGTAGAAAACAATTGAAAACTTCTAAAAATTAATTTCCATGAGCTATACTAATTTAAAAGTATTATTTGTGGCTGGGGTTTAACCACCATGAGCTATAGTAATGTAAGAGATTTGTGGCTAGGGTTTCACTACCGCCTCTGTGGATTCCTTAATCGGCTCATATCCTTGTCCAATCCCACCACGTTGTTGTCCATATAACAACATCTCTAGGACGAGAGTTTTATAACTCTAGGACGAGAGTTTTATAAACTCTAGGACAAGAGTTTACCCGAGAGTTTATGTCAATAAAAATCTCGGACGAGAAAAAACTTAACTCTCATCCGAGAGTATTTTAACTCTGATCAAACCCAATCAAACACTTGGGCGAAACATTAAAAATATCTCGGATGAGAGTTTTAAAAACTCTCGGTCGAGAAATTGAGTTGATTATTTTCTGAGACGAGAAATCAAAAATTTCGCCCAAATTCTAGCCATCCGCCAAAAAGTGTTTCCCAACTTCGGGATTTCACCCCTTAGGCTTTCCCTTTCTAATCCTAGATGTCTGTAGTTCATCCCACTAGATAGATGCATGTCCCTTCAGCTTGGTAGCTGCAAAATTTACCTTCTTCTTATCTTTGACCTCTTCTAAGCCAAAATACTTATCCAATGAACTGATCCAATTTATCAGCTCCTCCACATTAAGGTTCTCCTCATATGAAGGAATCTCCATTCTTGGTTTTCCACTAATCTTTTCTAATATCTTAAAAACTTTAGCTTCCTTGCTTTCTTCTTCTTCTTCTTCCTCTGAATATTCATTTGTTGCGCTAACATCTCCTTCATTAGGTGATCTCCTCTGAGTAGTCTCCATTATCGCTATCCTTGTACGAAGGTGTCGAATCTCTTCGAAAAAAGCTGCATTTGCTGCAGGTCTTCCCTGACCCACACCATCTCCTCTCCTGTGTGGCATATTCGCTACAATCCTTGAGAAAAGAACTCAGTTTCTGCTATGATACCAAATGATGCAGCAGCTGCAATATTCACAATATAGGCGCAGAACTGTGGTTTTATGGCCCAAACAAACGGTGACCAATCACGACGGGTCGCACTTCACACTTTTTATAACTTACCTCCCCGCAGGTTCACAACTTAACAAATTTCACAATATTGTTCTTTTGCGATTTCACAATTCACAGAAAACTCCACATCGCTCGTCGCGACTTTTAAAATTTAGCAATAAGCATGTTCCTTATCTTGTGAGATATGAAATATGCATCGCATCGCACCCTCCTTGCCTTATCGCGACTTAACTCTTTATCGTGCCACAAATAAAAAAACTTACCAGGCGAGACCTTAAACTTAAATACTAAAAGCACCGATGTGCGAAATACTGCTCGGTGCTATTTAAATCCTACCATTGATCTTGCCCAAATATAATAGTCCTCACTTCTCCTTTACTAATCCACCTTTCATCGCAATTCAAATAGCTTATCGTGTGAAGCCTTTAACATATAACAATAAAATCTGTGACGTGTGATGGCCACTGTACGAAGCTTCGAATTTTGCATGAATCAACGATTTCACCCCAACCTTTTACACACAAACCCATTGTGTCTTTGTATTTCACACCATCAATGGAATTTATTTGAATGTGTTGTGCGATAAAGATGATATCTAACTCAACAGAGAAGTCAAAACAAACAGTTTAAACTAGAAAACTAATTTAAAACACAAAACACTTGGAATTTATCAGAGATGGAAATACACAGAACCGAGCCCTTTGATGGCTGGATTTTTTACAATGCCTTCTCCTCTCTATCCACTTCCTCTATCACACTTCTCACACACTTCTCTCACACTTCACTCTATATATCTTACCCTATCACACCTCACACCTTTTTACGCTTATCTCTAACTGAAAGCGATTATTCTTGTCTTTTATTAGCTTTCTGTTTGAACCACTCTAACATAAAATTATATCCTATCCTCATGATTTAATCTATTTGGCTAAATCTCCTCGCGGGGACAACCAATTCACTATTTTTATTCCTATTTAATCTAGGAAATCCAAACAAACTAACTTCTCACAATTAAAGCTAAACAGAATATTAATATTCAATTTTTCCACCTCTTGTTAGCCACAACATGTGAACACACAATCACATTGCTGACTAAATTCTGGATGCTCCTCCATCACTGTGCCCTCATCTCTCATGTATTCTCCATCATTATTCATGGTTTCCTTGAACCGTTTGAATGGAATATTATAACAAAGTGTGAGGGTGAATAAGACAAATTGTGAGGTTGGCACATTGGTTGGCATAATCATATTAAGATACTTGTTGTTGGGAGGTTTTGGGTTCAAATCCCATTGACTCCAAATATTGTTTTAAAGCCCCATTTTAGTTTGAATATATTTTTTTCAAACTATATGATATATGGAATTCATATTTCCATATTGTAACGACTCCCAAAAACATGATAATAAGACAAAAAATGGAGGTTGCACCATCCAAGGCCATTTAGGCCTAATTTGAGGTGCCATTTGGCACCATGTGATTGGGCCATGTGGCAAGACCTCATTGGTCCACATCATATGCCACCTCTACCACCTACTTTCCATGTGTCAACTTGTGGTGCTGCCACATCACCTTTTTGTGGGTCCACATATTTTGTTCACTGGACTACCACATTAGCTTTATGGGTCCCACTAGGCCAAACACGCCCTGCCACATGGCAAAATGTTGAATTTGACTTGTTTTTTTGTTATTTGGTACAAAATTCAAACTAAAATAACTTTCTCACACAGACTCGAATTTGAGTGTCTTTCATGCCATTAGAATTGAGGCGACGATAACTAAAATATAAACCTAGTTCGAGAGAAATTTGACCACTTTGAATTTTGACCATTTTTTAGCCCTCTTGGTTTCCTGAGGGTGTATCGAGCCACCTAGATCACCCTCAAAACATTCCAATACTTTTTTTTCTTTGCAATATCTTCTTCGATATTCTTAGGTGATAAACCTAAAGGACCGATATTACAGTCAAAGACGAAGCAGCTCCCACTTCGCCACTTCACCCCCTGTATCCCTCACCTACACCTCCACCACTTGGGAAAGATTGAGCTTGGGAGGCATGGATGTCAAGTTTTTAGAGGGATTGATTCTCCTACAGCTACCCCTTATCTTAATTATGAAATGACTGAACAGTTCAAGGTATTGATAATAGCCTAAATACCATAGGTGAGATAAGAAAGTTTTTTTGATATCCAACAAATGACAATAAAAGTAGGTCAGCTGCACTCAAGAATACATCCAATGCAAAATAATGAGAGTGCTCATGTGAAGGCATCTCCAATTTCTACTCTATCCAAATCTGGAAAGCAGAAAGAGTAATAGAGATCCAATTATTCTAACCGAATTAGGATAGAAAGACTATTCTACCATATTACATTGCTACTAAGAGATGCAAAAGGGAAAAAGGAATTATACTTCCTTTTGTATTATGACGCCATAAAAGTTTCCATTCAATAAATTACAAACTTAGGCATATTATATATCATCATGGGCATAAATAATGTTGCAAAAACATTTTTTTCTAAAATCTAATATATCCTTGAGCAACTAGACTTCTAAATGTTTCATTGTAACACACATAATTTACCATCTGGAAGGACATACTCAAATAAATGATTTATCTAACAATTATATGAGACCATACATATAAGAGAATATAATAACTCTGCTTAAGCAGTATCAATGTGTACAATTTTAGTCTGTAAGAAACGATCAACATATAAATTTTGGAATGATCCATACAAGTTTGTATATATCCCTTTTTTATTTCTCATTACATTTTAGATAAAAAAATTAAGATATTCGTAAATCAGATAAAAGTAACCGACCTCAGCATAAAGAATCCATCCAAAAACCAAAACTTTTTGTCTCCTTGACTCTGATGTTGGCATGATCAGAACTTGGTTAAGTAAATTTTGCAAGCCAAAACAAAACGAGGATACTATCAGTTGATATTCAATTCTAGAAGTATTATAACCTCTTTGACTATAAAAATTGTCTCAAACAAAATTTATTTAATCTTGGGGCTGAAAAGCAAACACCTGAACCTAAAATTTATGTCTCGCATGTAAAAGCCAAAGAATATCCACATGTGAATTCTAGAGTATCAGACAACTTCCAAATAACATCACACATATGCATTATAAACTGAATACTATACATAGAAAATATCAAGGCCAAACAAAGTGATTCTAGTATAGGACTCCGAGTAAAGAAGGAAAATTTGAAATAGGAGGTAGTCGAATCGACAAGAGGCACTCAACTCTAGATCCATTTAGAGATGATTTCAAACACTCTGAGAACGTACGTCCTGATGTATGGTTTGGAGCCTCTCAGGCGGTCTCGATAATATCTATTGGTTTCCCAGAGGAGTAAAGTGAGGAGAAACTAGAGGTTTCACCATTTAGTGGTTGACTGACCTCTAGAAATATTCATAGTCATCCCAAGGTAATGCATGACATGTAAGAGCTGAGGTATGTGGATGAATATCCCCCTCATGAAAAGCGCTAAGAATCTATATTCCTAGTAGCAAAATATAGTAGAGAGGGAGTCCCTCGAATCCATATAGAAGAAATGATAATGTCCTATGGTCTCATAGTATGGGGGACACTTGAAAATGGGTTGCATCTGTCTCTCCTGCTCCTGAAGGTGGCACACTTGGACGATCCTATCAAATCATGGTATATGTTATTTGTAGAATTGATGATAGCCAACCAAGAGTTGTCCCAAAGGGATCTTGAATGAGTGCATCCAATGCCTTTGCTCTCATTTTGGTGCTCCTGCTTTGTACCGACATCAGTGTAACTAACACATTCCCATTGAACTACTTTTATGGTCATTTGTTGGACATTAATACATTGATCTTGTCTTATCATTTATACATATATCTGAGGAAAATGATAATTCCATTCCACAAAATAATTGCACACAATCCTATCTATATAGTAGGAGAAAAATACTTGTGAAGACCATTAGAAACATGGAGACTCCCATCAAAGAGAAATTATCCCAACCAAAAAAATCTACTAGCTGAATGTCAAGCTGGAAAACAAATAAAATGGAGGGATGTTATTAAATGTCTATAGAGATGAAAAAAAGACTAGAAATTTTAGACCCAAAACAATCAATTAAAAGAGGGAAATGTAAGTTTTGGCAATAACTAAGCAAAAGAGAGTAGTTGCAAGCCCAGAAGTATATTGTGAAGGACATGAAAATTTCCCTAGAGGCATCCCTTCTTTTCTAGAATTTGTTTTATATATATGGATAACCCATAAAATTCAACCAGCATAAGGAAAAAACAAGAGCATTGTTTAGAAATGAAAATAATAAAACGAGCGATGTCTGAAAAAGGAAAGTCAAACAAGAACAGTTTTTGAAAGAAGTTTTTGAAAATGAAATTATATGTTTAATTACATGTATTAGACATTATATACTTTGTTAAAATATTTTCTAGAAGGAAACAACATGTTCACCCCAATGAACCAAATTAAAAAGAGGTATATCATTGATTGGTTTCCTATTATATAAGTCTCTAAGCAAGGAGGTGCTCAACTATGGGAAATTGTCTTGTCGACTTCTACCTTCACCTTCAATACGAGAGTTATGGAAACCTAATGGACGACCAATATCAGGTTCTAGACAAGTGGTAAATATTGTTGAAGACAAGGTCATATACACAAGTGTCTCTTCTAAATAACCAATAAGCACCACCAACCCCTTTCCTAAATTTCTCATTGGGTGGGATATGACTTGTATGTGATGTTCACATCAACATTTTTAGCATAATTTTCAAATGTAGAACTTGAAAATTTTGTATTGAGGTGGAGGCAAAATATAGGTAAAAATAAAATGTGTTATTTCAAGTTAAAATATACTATTGGAGTGACAACATTCAACTACTTTATCATTGAGAATCATTAATTTTTATGCCACAATGTTCCAGTGATTTAACATCATCTATTATGATTCATTTTGCATGAAAAATGTATTGTTGCAATATTAATACTAAGATAATTCTTTTATTTTTCTCTCCACCTTTTGTGTATCCTATTTTCCTACAGTTTGAAGGGCATGCCAACTAGAATTAAATTGTGGTTCATCCATGAAGTCATAATTATGATTTAGGAAAGGCAAGGGGAGAAAATAAAGTAATAATAAGTTGTAGAGGATATCATACAGGATGAGGATGTCTAAAGTGTTTATTGACCCTGTGAAGTAAAATATGTTTCCTCAGGCTATATTTGCAATCCACGCGTCAATGATATCAAGAATACTAATCCTGTATTAAAGTTTGTTCATAAAAATCCATAAATTGATCTTCTTAACTTGATAGGAATAAGTGGAATTTTTATTAAATTTCCCCTTGATTAAAATATAATTTGGATCTTTTGTGTATGTGGTTGAGACCTTCCATATATAAACATGGTGAAACACTTAATTTTCGATGAATAATTGTCTTCCATGACAATCAGAGGAGATTTATTTGTATATATAAAGGTTGTCATGGTTACTTGCTACTTTATTTAGCTATCCAACCAATAGGTGTTTGGCCTTATGAGATCTATCCTCTCAAATCTATGACATTGATCACCTACTTTTTCCAAATTATCTTAGCAATTGGGGTGTCGAGTGCCAAATTATAGGAAAAAAAATTCATACAATGTAGATCTATGATGCAATGTTTGCTAAAATAGGTGAACATAAAGACGCCTCCAATTTATAACAAATATAGATTCATTCCTCCACTACAAATTTGTTTGTAGAATTTGGAGAAAATGAAAAATTTATGTAAATCTTAGAAATTAAAATACCTCTACACCAAGGAAATTAAATGAAGCAATTTCTCTGGTTATTGATGATGTCAGATATGCAAATTACTAATAAATTCTATATTGAAAAGGTGGGTAATCATGCCAGATTCCAAGATACCTTGGGTGTAAACTTTGAGAAGGATAAGACATGGATAATTATCCCAATTCAAATTTAAAGGGGAGAACACTAGTTAACCTTGAATTAGTAAATGAATCATTATGTTAATGTAAACATTAGTGGATTTCATGCCATGGTTTTGTGCCCATGGTTTTTGATGTAGTAAAGCCTTTAAAGAAGGGAATGCTAGGTTAACCTTAAATTGGTAAATGAGTCATTGTGTTAATGTTAACAGTGGTTATCGGATATCATTGTTAAGGTGAGGTTATCTGAGATCACTGTTAAGGTGGTACTTCAAGTCAAGTTCATATACAAGTATAACAACAGCTGTGTCATGAGAAATAAAATTTTTATTGTTATGTGGGAATTGACACTTTGAGGAGTGAGAAGGAAAACCCATCAATAATTACAAAAATGCCAAATCCTGAGGGTAAACAAAAATTACTCAAACTTTGTAATTTCTCATTATGCTATAATCACACCAGCACATGGTTTTAACCGCATTCAGGGTCTGAGAGGACAACCTACAAGGAACCCCCAAAATGAATTGTACTATCTCAAGTTTTATTTCCTTGAAGTGTATATCTTCTAATGGTCAGGATAAATATCACACAGTCTGGCATTTGTCGAGTTCATAGGTAGAATATGGAACCCTACCAAAAGTGTAATAGCTACTTGTAAAGCTTAGAAAATTATATGGGTTGCATATCGTGGTTGTTGCATTAGACCGAATTGACACAACCCTTATACAACCTCTACATCAGATTGTGTCATTAAGTGTGCAACCTAGGCTATTCTGGCAACATTTTTTCCATTGTTGTCATGGTTTATTGACAACACGCTCTAATACTATGCCAATACATATAGCATACCTTTGCGTGATCAACCATTAAAGAGGGCATGCACTTACAAAGTAAATACTAAACACTATAATTGACAATCTATTCTATCTAAGAAAATGTCAGGGACAAAGTCAGTATAAGCCATTTTAAAATTTTATGTGCCAACAGATTGAAGTATATGCAAGTCTAGAACATAATTTTAATAAGCCCCTAAACAGTATCATTCCATATGTACTGGGTTTTCTTCTTATGAACATCATGAACTGCATGTGGGACATCAAGTACTAATCTAATAATATGAACTCTTTCAATTGTCAGGTACCATCATCTGAAGTCGGTTGCATAGTCTTAAGGGGACCTAATGCCTCACTTCATGTTTTTTGGCTCTTATGTAGGTCATTCAACCTATGGAGGCACTTTAGTGTATGGGGTGGCCATGGAACCTAGGTGTACAACATATCTTAAGACCACAGCTACTTCCTAAACACACATCATCATTCACGGATGCAATTTCTTCCATAGTGGCTAGATATATAACATAATCCATGCCTACATATGACATCAAAATGTCATGTAATTTAGGCAGTAAGTGTTATTTTGTAACCCTATTTTATAGGGAGTAGTATTGAATTATTTTTTGGCATCATAATTATCAGGATACCTAAGGATGGGTATAGGGATAGGTTTCACGATTTTCCTCCCAGCCATTGACAATTTCCAGCTATGAAATTGTGACCCCCTAGATTCTGAAAATTGTGCTGGTGTTTAGGCCAATGATTACAGAGGTATGTCCCTTCCACCTTCCACCTTGCATATTTCATTTTTTTTGTAGACTGATACAGGGAGTCTAGAGGTAGTTTTTCCTCCACCCATCAGTCCATAATGGACTCGAGAGATATACATCTCCACCCATTTATCAGCAAGGGATTTCAGAGATTCTCATCTCCACCCTTTGGTCAGTAAGGGACTCTAGGGATTCTCATCTCCACCCTTTGGTCAGCAAGGGACTCTAGAGATTCACAGTTCCACCCTTTAATCAGCAAGGGACTCCATAGATATACATCTCCACCCTTACTTTCCTCAGGGGATCCAGAGGTTTGTCTCCACCAAAATCCACCCAATGTTGGGCATACTGAGCATTCTAGGTTAATACAAACAGAAAGCTTCCTCCCTCTTTTCCGCTTCCAATCGAGAGCCTCCAGAAATGGAGGACTTCCTCCCTTCAATATCATCATTTGAAATGCAAGGTTAAATTTAGCAATATTATCAACCAAATGTGGGTTCAGGCATGGATATCCTATAAGGGAATGAGACACACTGAGGATGATCTCAGTTTGCTAGGTATCCCTTTGTTCATCCAGTGTCATTCAAATAATCAGTCATCTCACCCTATGACCTCAATACAAAATTATTTCATAGGTTTGACATCATAAATGAACATTGTGAACCCTATGCATCGAACTAAGCTCTTAGGGTTTCAAATTCCATGCTCAATGCTTCAATATATGCGTGTGAACCATAAATGCATTATGTTGCATACGCCTGAAAAATTATACATCCTGGTATTTGGATATATCACCCATAACATAATTCCTACCCTTATAAATATTAAATATATAAGAATAGAGAGGGAGGATGGCACCTGGTATTAGATAGCAGCTCCACTGTATTCCCAAAAAGGCATAATAGAAATACCCAATTCACTTGTTATAGGTCTCTATCACGATAGATGAGGTTCCAGCGAAGTGTATACCCTCTGGTGTTGCATGTATTTTCCCCACTGCTATTGTGGCACCACTCTGCCATTTTTCTGTTCGCTCTCCCTCTATTTTTGGTTAGGGCACAACCTGGCCCAGATCCTCTAGACTAACACATTTTCTGCCATTTGGCTCTCTTCCTAGGGCTTCTTTCCGAATCGAAAATGTGTGAGAGAATAAAATATCCACCCCTGCTCCACCATGTTCTTTAACATGTGAAAATATCCTTCCCTGCTCCACCACATGCTAATACCTGTGAAAATATATCTTCCCCCGCTCTCCTGTGAAAATATCTGCCCTTGCTCACCTGTGAAAATATCTTCCCCCACCTGTGAAAATATATGCCTGCTCTCACCTGTGAAAATATCTTCCCCCACTCACCTTTGAAAATATCTGCCCCCGCCTGTGAAAGTATACTCCCCTGCTCACCTTTGAAAATATATGCCCCGCTCCAGAGATGCATTTAAATTTAGGCATGTTTTACATAATTGGAGGCATGGTTACATGGATTACACTCTTTTATCACATCATTCATTGATATTGTCCTATCATTGGTGGATATCCTTGTTCCTAAGTTAAAAATAGGGCCTAAGACCATATGGATGAAGGATCTAATACAGTGTGGATGAAGGATCTAAGTAAAAAGGGAGCTTTACAAGATGAACACCCAACTTGACATCATGCCATGTGGCACTAAGTTATACATGGGTTTGGTCAAAGGAGTCTTGAGGTTGAAAACCTTGTTCAAGGAGGTGGTTGGGGATGGTGCAAGTAAGAATGGGTGAGAAATAACCCTAATGAAAGAGTTTTTATGTAATTGAAGGTGTGTTTCCTTTCAAGTAGATTTTTTTGTAAGGACAAATTTTCACATATTTGGATGTATATTTCACTTTTTGAAGTATTTTAGGTTAAGTATATTACAAAAATTCAATCCTAGCTGATTATTAGTCATATGATCCTAGTTA
The DNA here is from genome assembly GCA_034641835.2 of Pinus albicaulis. Classification (NCBI taxonomy): domain Eukaryota; kingdom Viridiplantae; phylum Streptophyta; class Pinopsida; order Pinales; family Pinaceae; genus Pinus; species Pinus albicaulis. The sequence goes on along the minus strand of CM076579.1, from coordinate 1,484,332,053 downwards.
AATAGATAATTGCTAAATTTAATATAATGTATTTTGTACTAATTATGCCACATTAGTGAATGGCTTAATTATTTATTTTTTGTGATATTCAAAGTTTTTTGTCTTTGATTTTTACTCTATCACCCAATTGGATAGACATTGGTCTTTTTAAATTTCATCATTCTTTTTATTTTAGATAAATACCATAAAACTAAATTTTGGTAGGGTTTCCTCCCTTGTGATGGAAAATAATTGGCGTAAAGTGAGGAAGCATTGTTGTTTTGATGGGCAACCTTTCCAAGTTCCCATAGGGTTCCACTTGGTTAAGGGACTTTGTAATATTTGAACTTTAGGTTTAGTAGGTAACAAATTGGCATTGTTGTTGAGGATAGTAACCAATTTCCAAGATTTAGTAGATTAGTTGCAATGGTTTGATGAGGGAATTTCTTTGAAGATTTAGTGGCTGCAGGAGGAAGCAAAGAATCATACCAAAATATTTTGAAGTGACATGTTTATGTAGAGGTGAGGACATACAACACGATTGAAGGCATTTGAGACTCACCAAGTGACTCCATTGATGCCTAAAGGAGGTACGTTTGTAATATGTTTTTTAAATTCATATAAAATTTTTATTTTGAAGATAGATGGATTTTATGGTCTGATTGCATCTCACTTTTAACCTTTTTAGTATAATGGATTTTCCTTATGCGTGCCCTCGCTCAAGTAGGGGAGTCCCAATACAACTCTTGGCTTTTGTGACTCCTATTCATTTCCATATTCCCTACCATTATTTCCTGCCATATTTTGTCCCTCTACTCTATATGAAAAGGGCCTTCGAAAGGGGAATTTATAAGCCAACACCTCTAATTATGTTTCCTAGCAAGTTATTGAATTCACAAATGAGGGTTTTGTATATGGCCGATGAGCTAGACACTCCTTAGTTTGGGCTCAATATTCATCCCATACACCATGTTCGTATAGTGGCATGATGACACTCAAGGAAACTGTGGAATGGGAAATGCCCCAACCACACACCCATTTATGGCATGCAAATATGTCACAGAACAAAGTATTATAACCCTAAAACTCTTATGAAATGAAATAAAAGTAAAAACCAGTTAAGCTAGACATTATCATGTCCTCTTAGCCTTAGCCCCTACATCCTCCTTGGATGCACATATGACTCAACCCCATCCACTCCTTCCACCGGGATGAAAAAGATTCAATTTAAATAGGATGAATCGGTGGGTTGAAGAACCTCGAGCAAGCTGCAGTCCTTGCAACCTCCTTGCCTATGCCTCTGACTGAACCCCCTCAACTTCTTCAACTGGGAGAAAAACTCTTCAATTTAATTAGGAAGAACAAGTACGATCAGGAGCTTTGAGCAAGTTTTAGTCCTTACATCCTCCTTTGCTTCACCTGTAACTGAACTGCCTTACCTCCTTCAACTTGGATGAAAAGACTTCAATAGGAAGAAATGGTGGGATAAGGAACCTCCTTCAAACTGAAATAGGAAGAAATGGCTAGATTAAGTTTCAAACTGCAATATTTCACTTGATAAAACTGCACCATTTCATCACTGAGAAAAGTGTTTTTTCGTAAAAGAGACGAAAAAATAAACTAAAATATTAATTAAATAATTTCAATGATCACACATATATGTGAAGCATGTCTTAAAATTATCATGTAACAACACCAAAATGTGTTTATTTTTAAATTTTATATCCCACATCACACTATGACATCCATGACCATAACCCTTATTTGTTGGACAAGTAGTAACAAAGCATATTATTCAAGACCATTCACCACAATCCCCACGAGGAATATGCCTTGTGGAGAGAGAGAATTAAATAAACATATGTGTAGATATGATAATTAAAATATAGTAAAATTAAACAAGCATGAAATAAAATAAAAAAATCTTGAATACCAAATACCCATAACTATATTTAAGCATCCAAATTATCCACCTTGTCCTTATCCTCAACGTTGATCATATCATCATCTGAAGAAATCCTATTGAGGCCAAAAAAACATCTTGGTACATCACCTATAATACACTCTTTCTCACCATATCCTATTCCTTAGGATCAACGAAGATAATGAAGCTTGAAAGCATAGGAAAATACTTAAAACGCAGGGGTTTAAGTAGCAGGGTTTCTTTTGTTTAACAATTTCCATGGAGCATTGCCATCTAAAGCATCTTCCAATTCAAAAACCCAGTAGACATGCCCATGATATATGTAAAAAATTACTAGAAATCCTTGGCCAGAATAAAAATTTCAATTCAACGCTTGGAGCCCAAATGAATGTTTTTACACAAAATCTCAGCGTTGACCTCATAGGCTTTCTCCATTTACTCCCGCAAAACCGAATTTTGGGCATACTTCTTAGCTTCACATTTTCGTTTTCCCCAAGGTGTTGGAAATAATTGTCGTAGATGTACTCAAGGTGAAAACCCTTTTCCTCATTGTAAAACATCATATGGTTTTTCCATTTCCATACATGGTAGCCAAATTCCATCTTCTTTGTAGTGGCAACATAGGTGTGATGTCCCCCAACCTGAACCACATTGCAGGAATTAGGCTTCGATTCATCTCATTTGCCACTTAAAATCATGGAAACGATCTTTTTTTCTAGCTTTGTGGTCTCCTTGGCGATCTTCGACAATTTGCACCCATTTTCGATGACTTTATCGCAAATATCAACCATAAGAGCATCGATGTTGAAATATGGAGGTTGAATCCCCAATCTCTCCAACATGCTGCTCAGCCTGGATACAACGAGGGTGGATCCCCAAGAATTCCATCACACTACCTAGCTTAGATCCATCGAGAGGATATTTAGGGCTCATTTTTCACATATCTCCTCCTCCAGATGCAAAAGTCACACAAAAAGCCAAGCCACAAAGTGCATAGAGGTTTAGTTACGCGTGCAAGACCATTTTATTTTAGAATAATTAAAAATATAAAAATAAAATAATTGAATAGGAATAAATAGTTAGGAAAAAATGATTATTTTGTCTTCAAAAAATGTCTTAAATACTCTCTTCATGTAGTACTGACATTTGTGTTCCCGTGGGGAAAAAAAACACCTACATAAGAGGATGTAGACTAGATCATAAGTATCCCTATAAATGGTGTCATGATAGAGGTTAAGGTGTTTGACCGAGAAGAATAACTTTCGTGCCAGTTGGAGGTAATCTATTAACGCTCTCCACCCACAACAAATGATAGCTCTTCTTATTTTATAGCTTGCCTTGAAACCCTATGATGACTAGGTCAATACTTGAACAAGCCTCTAGTGGTACACCATCTCTATGGAATTTGTTAAGTCTAAACTTATCTAAGATAAAGTCCAAGTATGTTATGTGATGAATCCCAAGCCCATGCTAAGGGTGAAGTTCAAGCCTTGTCTATGATAATATCTGATCCCATTCAGAGTTGAATAATAGTCTATTATGTGGTGAAGACTGAGGATTTTGGGACAGTAAATAAGGCCTAAATTTGGCCCTAGTACAAATCTAAGTCAGGACTTTGATCAAGTTCATTATGGATAGTTAAAAAACAATTTGTGGATAGATTTTGGAGGGCTAACTTGGTACTTTTTGGACACTTGACTATCTCACATTAAGAGAGAGAAGAGAGTTATGTGTGTCTTTCAAGTTATATATTTTCATGAAACATCCTATTAAATGTTTCAACATGTTGTTTTGACACCCATAAAATGTAAATTTCTTATCATTCTCTTAAGATCAATCTACGAAATCTCCTTCCGAAGCAATCTCTCCCCCACATGAAGCTCAAGCCATTGATCAAGATGGCACTTTGAGTGATGTGATTGAAAAAATTGGGATGCTAAATCTTGATTGAACCCCATCTCAATCAACTGAGTAGCATGGGCCATCTTAGAAAAGTCTTCCAAAATGGCTGACAAAGACACTCAAAAGTGCTTGTCCTGATGAGGTTGGAAAGATGAGAACAGGAATCCCAGCTAGATAGAATGGAGGAAATATAGATGATCCTGATTCACCAGTTGATATGAATGCTTCTTATGATTGTGAACTAAGTTTATCTACATATTTTGAACCAACTTCCTTCAAAGAAGTCGCTTCTCATGATGAATGGAAAGAAGTGATACAAAAATAATATGATGCTTTGATAAATAATGGGACCTGGAAGCTAGTTGATCCTCCATTGGGAACCAAACCAATAGGTTGCAAGTGGGTCTTCAAGAACAAGTATAAATCAAATGACTCACTTGAAAAGCATAAAGCTCGGCTTGCGGCAAAAGGTTTTGAATAGAAAGAAGGGGTCAATTATGAGGAGACTCCCCCCCCCACACACACAACAAAATGGGCTACCATTCAGACACTCTTTGCCTTGGTAACTCATAACAATTGGAAATTCCATAAAATGGATGTAAAAATTTCTTTCTTTAATGGAAATTTAAAGAATCCCTGAGTATTTTTATCATGTTGTGATTTTGGATGGGAAACAAGTGGATTATGTGTACCCATTTTTGTTTCAAATTTTAAAAAATGAAGCTTGGAGGACTAGACAGATTGAAAAGGACAACAATTTGTTTTCAAACAAAACATACATTTTTGAAAACATGATGCCTATTTGAATTTGGGAGCATGTGGAATAAATATTTTCTCAAGGATGAAGTTGTAGATTATCTAATTCCTATTACATGTATCAAGGATTTTATACATGATTTTCCAATGTTTTTTTGTTTCAGAGGTATGTGTAACTATACTGTACATGAATGCAACAATGAAAATAATGAAACATTTCTCCTTCCATGCACCGTAGATTATGTAATTCCTATTACATGTATCACGGATTTCATACCTGCTTTTTCAACAGTTTATAATTCCTAAGTATATGGAACTATAATGTACAACAATGCAGCAGCGAAAATAATGAAACATTTATCATTTTATGCACTTAATATCTTGTTCGTGATAACATTTAACCAGTCCTCTATTAACATAAATGTAAAAGAATATAGATCCACCAAAATAAATACCGAAGACCTTCGATAGGAAGTAATTGCACCAGTAAATGCTACATTGAATCCATCTACCTCCACACTTACAACCAAAATTATTGCCCTTGTGAATTTTGTGACTAATGCTTCCACAATCCTATCTTTTATCCTGGGCATCTGCTTCTCGCAAAAGTTGTCGTAGATATTTTGAACTAGGCATATTGTCTACCAGCGGATATTCTGTAATTTTTCTCCACCATCCTTTAAGTGAATCTAATCCATGTTGTCGATGACCGTCAAAAGTTTTAGCACAACAATGTACTGATAACAACAACCAATAGATAGAAGTAGTGTTCAAAATAAATGAAACAATAAAAAAACACAAATTAAAACATTATTGATGGAGACCCTGAAAAATACTCCAACTATGTTATTGCCTATCCATGTTCAGCGAAAGTGCCTCCCTCGCTCCTCTCACCAAGCACCTTTGTTGTCGGCCTCCATTGCCTTAAAACCCATCAGTTGTTTTTGGCCTCCATCGCTCTCCTTCCTGAAGAACTCATCAACAACATAAAGACAAACCCCTAATCCTTTACTTTTTCCTTTTTTACTATCGCCTCGTATCGAAAATTTTAAGACAAAATATTTGTTTCGTTTGTGCGAGACAGTAGTAGTCTACATGCTGGGAGACTTAGGGTGCACTATTAGAGTCAATTTTGCAAGCCACGTTAGATAATATTGTCTTCAATTGATATGGTTTTGACTTAATTGTTAATTTTCTTAAATTAATTTCATCTTAATTACCATTGTCTTAAGTGGCCATTATCTTATTATAAAGTTTCGTCTTAAAATATTTTTGTCTCAAATTGTTTTTGTCTTAAATATAAAGTTTTTTTTTCTTAAATTGTTTTTGTCTTAAAATATTTTTGTCTCAAAATATTTTCGTCTTAAATATAAAGTTTTGTCTTAAAATATTTTTTCCTAAACTGTTTTTGTTTTAGATATAAAGATTTTTCTTAAAATATTTTTGTCTCAAACTATTTTTGTCTTAACAATAAAATTTTGTCTTAAAACATTTTTTTGTCTCAAACTTTTTTGTCTTAAATTTTATATTTAAGACAATTCAATTGATATTAAGTTTTAATTTAAAATGACGAAAATAAAAGTGACTTTTAAAGACAAAATATTTCTATTTTCTTAAAAAAAATGTCTTAAACCTGACCTTCATGTAGTAGGGATGGTACCATGTAGTGAAAACCATAGCCACTTTTTCCTTTTTATCTCCTATATCATATGTAAAAGCTTAACATAAATAAATAATTACTACATTCTTTAATATATATAATTTCTAAAATTATATATATATATATAAAATAGAAAAAGTCACTCCAATTGTCCTGCACCCAACTGAAGGGAATCGAAGAAGCCAAACTCCATTGTTGGCGTCGATGCGATGTCTTTGGTCAAAACGTTTGCTGAATGGGTGTCGATTTAGTGATTTGCAGAGTTATTTATGGATATGGAAAGTGACAATAATAAGTTTGCTACATAGTTGTATTTATGCTCCGTCCCTAAACTTGTTTCTATAAAGTAAATCATGTACACATTCAAGCGAAGGGATGGAATAAATATTGGTATTACGTAGTCTGAGAGGTATCTGTTGTAAATTAATCTCAAACACCGCAGTAAATGAATTGGTAACAACGATATTTCAGTTAATGTTTTGTTCGTCGTGGAATGGCTGTGCAGAGAAGGACAAGTTCAAAGCACAAGTTCTGTAATGTTCGGTAAATGATGTCAGCCCATACTTTGTATTAAATTTGGTCTGTCATGAATTAAATGTCTTAGATATATATGTTTAGATTTTACATGTAACCTTACAGAGAAAAAAAAAGTGAGCAATATAGAGAGTGTTGTGTAATGTGGGGATGTAAGTCTCAAAAGACAAGTGGAGAAAATCGTAGAGCGTGTGAAAATAGTGTTCACTGTGTGTTACTCCGCAACCCTAGTGAATGTAAATCCAAGAAAGAAGTCTTGTTTTACTTGTGAATGAGTAGCAGCCTCAATATGTTAATGTATTTCATGTGTTAAAGATTTAATATAAAGTTTGGTTAGTTGCGATATAGTTATGAAAGTTGATTTCGGCAATTGTATAGTACGAATTAACTATGTAAACTTCAGTAAATAAATTATTTTGGTTAAAGTAATTTCTGCAAGAACTTCGTGTGTTAAGCGAAAAACATTTTACTCCTTCTGTCTTCAAAATTTCTCACAGTGTCAAGTATATATCGGTATACCCTTCCTAGTCCAATCGTAATAAATCTGAGATATCACAGCCCAACGTTCGTGCATTAAAAGCGTATCCGAAGACAAAGTAAATTTGTTTATGTGACGTAACATCCAAGCATCCAAAAAGCTATTAAACGTTTAAATAAATATTTTTTCTTAATTATAATTGAAAATTTGTTGGTGTAACGTATGGCATGTTACTAAGCGATTTTGTTAGCGATTGAATAAATATCAATACCATTCAAAAACGTGAGATGTACCTCCAATGGAATGGTAATTATATCCTTATTTTACTTGGAAAAAAAAATAGTTCGAAGTTAGATTTTCACAGAAATCGAAGTTGGATTTTCACAGAAATATTCAATTGTGAAAGAATAATGGAGGATAACAGAGGCATGTAAATATGCCTTCAATAAATCACATTTAAATACACAGAAATTTACTTGGCTTAATTATACACAAATTGGTCCCTTTCTCTCGTCTTCTTGCCTATCGTTCTCTCTATTCCTATCTTTTGGCCTATAGGATTACTATGTCGATTTAGATATGGAAAACTAGCTTCTAACACATAAAAAGGTTTCCTACATATTTGAAATCACTTTCTAATTATATCAATCTATTCTTATCACCTAATAAACCTTATCTAATAACTTACGAAATGAAATCATTTACATTAAAAGAAATTGATTCCTCTGCGATGATTATCTTGTGTAGAGAAGTTTTTCGGTTTAATCGCATCCATTTTTGTTGATTTCCGATGTTTCGAACCCAGCCAACGGGGTTCATCATCAGGGTCTTTCCCTGATGATGAACCCCGTTGGCTGGGTTCGAAACATCGGAAATCAACAAAAATGGATGCGATTAAACCGAAAAACTTCTCTACACAAAATTGATTCCTCATCAAATGCCAAGACCCTTATCTAATAAATTACGAAATAAAATCATTTACATTAAGAAATTGATTCCTCATCAAATGCCAAGACCCTTATGGAACTAATTAGCCAATGTTTGAACCACGGAATATGCCCCTATATTAAAAAAGAAAAATGTTTAGTTTAACTCTGTGTCAAAATTTTAAAATGTTTATTTTAACTCTGTGTCAAAATTGTAAAGGCACAAGAATTTCTTTTTCCTAATCGTGGAGATTAAAACATTTGTTCGAAAATATTTTTTAATATAGAGTGGTGGAGATTAAAATCACAACTATAGTGGACAAATAAAATCAAACAATTTTACTCACTATGAAACATAGTAAAAAAAAGTTTTTGGGAGTAAAACTCATACTTAAAACAACTAGTGATTTATGTTCACTAGAGGTTGGTGAGTAACACAGTAAAACCTGTAATTGTTGTTTTCAACCCACCCACCAAAATTTGCTCCACAATTTTCTCTTTCATGTCTTTAGAGACTTAAATCCTCCACAATTCATTCAACCTATACTTGCTTGTTAATTCAAAACATAAAATATCTAAGACATTAAAACATGACGAACAAAATGAATTTCTAAACTTTTATAGAGGTTGCGTGAAGTAAATAACACTTGCGGAATAAATGTTTACCCATAGAATTCGGAATAAATGTTTGTCCATAAGAGTTTAATAACCATGCATTAGATTTTATTTGACTTTAATAGTTTAATCGGTTTTGACTTTAATAGTTTAATATGTTGCGGAATGAGTTATGTACACTCCCCCTTAATCGAAACTGCCGCCATTTACCATTCCCAAACAATCTCTAAGATAAAAAAAAAAGTTCACGTTCCAATGGCTTTGTGAAGATGTATGCAAATTGTTCTTTTGACCTACACACAATCTAACCATTGTTAACTAATTCTCTTATGAAATGATATTTAGCATCAATGTGCTTTGTTCTCTTGTGAAAAAAAGAATTCTTTGATAGTGCAATTTTTGAACTGTTGTCACAGAAAATAATGGTTGTTCCATATTGTTCATGACATAAATCCCACAACATCCTTCTCATCCAAACTTCTTGACATGTTGTTGTTGTTGCAACGACATATTTAGCTTTTGTTGTTGACAATGGCATTATCGAATGCTTCTTCGAAACCCATGAAATGGCTCTCGAACCCAAATGATAAACATATTCTGACGTGTTCTTTCTATCATCATCACTTCCTTCCCAATCACTGTCAGTATAACCAACGAGCCTAAAATCATCTATTGCGGAGTACAAAATGCCATAATCCTTTGTCCCATTGACATACTTTAAAATTATTTTCGTTGTTTACCAATGTGTCTCTTTGGGTGTCTCCATGAAACTTGCACCAAAATCATTGCATACATTATATCACGCCTAGTTGTGGTCAAATACATTAGGCTGCCCACCATGCTTTTGTATAATGTCAGATTGTCATTGCTGCTGCAATCTTCCTTGCTCAACTTCAATCCCATGATAGTTGGATTTGGCGTTGGCTTGTTGTTTTGCATATTAAACCTCTCCAAAATATCTGTAACATACTTTGCTTGAGAGATATAAATTTCATTTTCTGTTTGCTTCACTTCTATGCCCAAAAAATATCTTAACAACCCCAAGTTAGTCATTTCAAACTCACTTTTCATGACTTCTTTGAAATCAGGGATGACAAAATCATCACTACTGGTAAAAATCAAATCATCTACATAAAAAAATGACAATAAGAAGCTTACTGCCACTTTCTTTGATGTAGAGAGTAGGTTCACTGTCACATTTGTCAAACCCATTTCCCATCAAGTAAGCATCTATCTTGCTATACCATGCACACAGTGCTTGCTATAGCCCATAGAGAGCTTTCAACAGCCTATACACCTTGTCTTCTTGGCCTTCTATCTCATAACCAGGAGGTTGTGCAACATACGCCTCCTCTTTCAACACTCCATTCAAGAACACTAATTTTATGTTCATTTGATACACTTTCCATTAATGTTGCCTGGAAATCGACAACACTGTACACACTATCTCCATCCTTGTGACTACCGCAAATGTTTCCGCATAGTCTCTTCCATTTTTCTTCTTGTATCCTTTGACAACTAGCCTTGCTTTATGCGTTTCAATCTTGCCTTCATTTTTTCTCTTAGTGTTATAGAACCAATTCACTCCAATGACTTCTTTACCTTGCAGAAGGTCCACTAAATCCCATGTGTGATTCTTTTCTATTGCTCCTATTTCTTCATCCATTTATCCATTTCTCTTCTTTGACTCCATCTTCAAAGTGTATTGGGTCATCTACATGAAAAAATAATGCAGACAAAGAATTCAGACCAACGCTACTATCAACTTAACCTTGCTCATAAATTTCATTTATATTTCTGAATTTTGGTCTTCTTATGCCTACAGAAGATGGGCTTGAAATGTCACTTGGTGTTGCGCTTTAAGTATATGGAGTTGTGGATCTTTGTGGTGTGCTTGGAGAAGCACTTGCTTGGTTACAAAACGATCTCCTATTATTTGTTTGCGGTGTCACATGTTGATTGATTTGTTGAGCTTGTGTAGGTGGAGGATTAGTCATCATTGAGGAATTACTTGTTTCAGTCAATTCCTCTTTGTATTCATGTGGTATACATGTCTTCACATTGATTGTCTTCTCTAAACATCCATCCCATGCTTCCTATTCTATGAAATGAACATCTCTGCTGATTATTACCTTCTTGTTTGATGGATTGTAGAGCTTGTATGCATTAGATTCATCACTGTATCCAACAAATATACATTTATCCCCCATGTTGTCCAACTTCTTCCTCAACTCATCCGGGACATGTGCATACTCCACACACCCAAACACTCTCATGTGAGTGACATATTTCTTTCTTCCACTCCATGCCTCTTCAAGAACTATATTCGTAACACTTTTGGTTGGACATTTATTAATGATGTATGTTGCACAAGCGAGAGCTCCAACCCAATAATCATTTGGAAAATTGTTTATCTTCAACATACTCCTTTCTATTTCCATAATGGTCCTATTCTTCCTTTGTGCGACACCATTTTGCTAAGGTGTATACCTAGTTGAAAATTGCTTGTGAATTCCATGCTCCCTGCAAAAATATAAGAAGTCACTTGAGATATATTCGCCACCTCTATTAGTCCTCAACACTTTTATATAATGTCCACTTTGATTCTCAGCGAGAACTTTGTAGTGGCGGAAGCAGTCAAACACTTCACTTTTCTGTTTTAAGAAATATACCCATGTCTTCCTTGTGTAGTCATATATGAAGGTCAAAATATAATGGTTGCCACCAATTGATGGTATTTTCATTGGTCCACATAAATCTGAGTGGAAAATCTCCAAGGGTGCCTTAGCCCTTATTGAATTACGTGCTAGAAATGATTCTCTATGTTGTTTTCCCAAGACACATCCTTCACATAGGTTGTCCGGTTTTTCTATGAGTGGTACTTCCTTTCACCATGCCTTTTTTATGCAACAAATTCAAACCTTCGAATTTGAGATGACCAAATATTAAATGCCATAACCAATTTTCATCTTTAATTTATGCTTGAAAGTTTTCTTGTCTAACATCTGCTACATTTCTTTCATCCTTTTGGGAATTCATTGATAGTTGTGTTTGAGCACTATTGGCGAGAAAACAGGTCTCGCAGATAAGACCCAGGTTCAGGGTAAGGGCCAGCAAGGTGTTTTTTTGTAGTCTAGCACCACATCGACATTTTCACCCCCCTCCGAGGAGCCGAGAGTCTCACCCGAGGCGTGCGACGACCTTACTAAGGTAGGTGATAGATCGGTATCATCCTAATAAAATTGGTATGGATAAATCAGAGCTATGAAAAATGTCTAAAAGAACGAAACATTCCATGAAAGATATCTCTCGGGAATGCATTCAGACTTATAATAAATAAAATTTAAAATTACTAGTGAAACCATTCATTCCATACCACAACATATATCCAGAACAACAAACTCTAATTATATTATGAATCAACTATCAGCGACAAGCTATTACAAATCTCCTCAGCATGAGCTCGAACAGAACAGAATACAAGGTGGTCCTATTGGACAGAGAGAAACACAGAGATATAGAAGGGTAGAGAATAGAACAACACGAACAGAGCTCTCCTACGGCTCTTGTTCCCTGATCTCGTCTGGGCCAACCTCCTCTTTCCACTGGTCAGTTGCCTATTTTTTCTGCTACCAGCGTGACTGACAGTTCTTCCTTTCTTCTCGCTCGGCTGTCTTCTATTTCTTTCTGTTAGTCGGGAGTTCTGCTGCTTGTTTCCTGCCATGCTTTTCTGCCATCTGTGCTTTCTTCCGCAATAGTCTTGCCACCTATCCTTTACTCCTTCGCAACCTTGACATCTCTCAGCCTATCGTGGTTGTGTCTCGCCATGTACTAGCCACAACTAAAAAGTTGTCTAATTTCAAAACAAGGGCCCCAACAGGCCTCAACCACATCCTATTGACTCACCTCGCCCTGTGTCCTGCTCTGCCTGTCTCCTTTCTCCCGGCTGTCCAAACAAGGGCACCACTCTGGGACCTTTGTTAGAGTTGATACCTTGAGTTACTGAAAGGTTGTCATGGCCTGTTGCCATCCTTGCATTAGTGCATCTGTTTCAACTGTGATTTTCGCGACAACCTCTTCTCCTGCATCAGGCGGCAAGTCATGAAACACAGTGTTAATTTGAGTATTGGCCTTAGAGGAAAATTTTTGCATTGTATGGGCACTGATTTTCACTGGATGTTGGAGCTCCCAGAGGTCTTGCTTGGGTGTCGTTGAGTTTTCTTCTATCTGTTGTATTTGGACTTCCAAAACGTCTTCTTGTGCATACAGTTGGTCGAGTCCAGTCGGGTCTGTGGCCTCCTGGATCTCTCTTGATATTTGTTGTAGCTACAGTGAGACCAGTTGTGACTTTAGAGTGAGTGTCGTCAAGCATTCCTGTAGACCCTTCAGTAGGTTATATGCCTCTTTCACTACAGTACTCAGAACTTCCTACATTTTCGTGACATGGCTCTGTCTCTTTGATATCTTTGCTGAGTACACAATCGCTAGGTCGGGTAACATTGGTTGGGTAGCCAATGCTGCCTTGAGTCCCTCGTTTTCCTGATGGAGATTTGAACATGCCACCTTGATGTGGACCACACGCCCGACTATGTCATTTTCCTATATCCCTTCTGGTATTTGGTTGTTTTTGGCCGTTACTGTGGGCCAAACGTCCCAGAATATTCTTGTTACCGTCTCCAGTTGTTCTTGTAACTTCTCCTTTTTTGTGTTTAGCTGTTCATGCTCTTCAGTAAGCATGATGATCTATAGTTGTTACTGCTCACATCTTTCTTGGAGCTCCAAATGAATTCTCTCAGCTTGTTGTGCTTCTGTTTGAATAAAGTGGTACAGTTGGGCTGTCCCCCATGTTTCCATGCTTTCTGCACCGGAGGTACCTTGATCTAGAAACCGTGCACGAAGTGGCTGTCCGTTGGCAATAGATTTTGCTGATGGGGCCTGCGGTGATTGTATCGGTGTCTGGTGCGGCGGCTGGTTACTGCAGTTAGCCATATGTAGATCGAGATGCACCTCTTGACCTATTAGATTAGCTGGCTAGAGCGGAGTCTGCTCAGGGAGTGACCCATCCGTTTCTTCCATAGACTGCTCTATCTGATTAATAAGCTCAGTAAATGTAGTTTGCGGAACCGGGGTTTGGTCAACTGGAGGTACCTTTTTTGTACCCGAGTTAACTTCCATTCCGTGATCCCCATTAGTTCTTCTTCTGACTATTGGGTCTAATACTGTGGCTGATGAAGTGGAGGGTGTGGAATTGTGGGGTTCTTGGAAGATGGATGAGGTGGTGAGCAGTAGTTGGTGGCTGCGAGGTGGCTATATGCGAATGTTTAGGAAATTGATGGGGTAGATGGGGTTGTGGGGTGGTAGCCCCCTGGTCCCTTGGGGCTCGACTATTGGCTCTTATCTGATCAACACTCCTATACTCAATTGTCAGGGTGGATCTTCCCCTGAGATCGACCACTGGGCTAGATACTACGACCTTGGCCCTTTTTGCTTTTGGTGCCACTGCTGGTTTCACAACTTTATTCTTTCTAACCAGCGTTGTAGTCGCTGGGGTTGGTGAACTAAACAAAACATTGGGTATTGGTTCGAATATGGAGGCCATGCTGGGAGATGGATTGGAATGGGATGCCTGAAACTCTAAAATTTTTGGAAATGTAGCGGCATCGCTAGTTAGCACTTGAACTACTCTATTAAAACTTTGTACCTTGGTGTTTAGTTGTTCAATGATCGGGAATAGCTGGAGTTTTGACATCCTGGTCTCTGCCTCTTCTGAAGTTTCCCCCGGCAGTGGGTTTGGCAGCATCCCATCGAAGATATATGTGTAGACTCCATCCCTGACCTCCATTGCCACTCCTGGCCATGAACAGACCTCTGTGTGAAAGGCTGCTTCATCAATCTGGAACTTTAATGGCCTCATCTCGAAAGTGGATTCTGGCACGCATGTTGGCCTGAGAAAAGTTTACTTGTGGGTGACCCCGAACCATATCTGCTTGCCATATCCATCTAACAGACTTCATGGAATTATTTGTTGGCTCATCACGACGTCAACCATCTGGCCGTACCAGACTCTGAAGGCTTCTGCGTTTACTTCTTTTGTGCTAGGATCCCGGGACACTTTCCAAGGCACGAACTTCATTACCAATGGTTGGCCTTCTGTTATCTCGACCGGTACCTGGATGCTCGGGAAGGTCCATTTCCACATGGCTAGTGCCATGATCAAATATCCATAAATAAATCCGGTCACCCTCTTGTAATTGTCCTCACAAGCTTCGAACAATTATTTTAGCAAGAAAGAGCACCAATTCAGCCTTGTCCCCTGGACGCAATGCTCCGCAACCGAAATTGTATCCAGCGTGCATTCCCCTTTGGTATAGTGCCTCATTGTCTTGCTAGAAATTAAGTAGCAGGCGAACTTGACCTCCGGTTTGTTGATCAAGTCAATCTTTGCTCCTTTTCCCCCTCTCCTGGTGCTATACTTGATATAGTAGTCCGTGTCCCCAAATTTCTTCGCTCTCTTAGATATAGTTTGGAACGCCACTGATACGTCCCTCCCCTCCTGTGACAGTCCAGTTAATCTATGGATTTCCTCTACATCAATTGGGATTTCCTTCCCCAGCCATAGTGAACCGTTCTGGATCTTGCTCAATAAAAACTTTGTGCATTGCATCACAACACCTGTAATCCCGAACACTGGCAGATTTCTCAAGTTCAGTATCGTAGACTGTAGGATGCCCCTGAACTCTGGCAGAACTCTTGCCGTTGGTTATCCTGCTGCTATTGTATGATTCTCTATATAAACTTGCCTTTTCAGTGTTGGAAACTCAAAAGAGTCTGTAAGGTCTGTATCGATCAGTGTTGCACTGTCATATTTGCCCACAAGGGACTCCATCTTTTGAATTCTGCTGTCAAGTTCTTGCTCCAAAACTGTTGGAATTACTCTGGTCATTCTGGCTCTTCGTTGGTATACTTGTAGAACAAATCTCTCTCTTTTCTCTTGAATTCCCTCTCCTCTGTGCCTTCTTTGCTCTTCTTCTAGTTCGGCTTCTCTTGTTCTTTTGGATGTTTCTGATTCTAACTCGGATTTTTTCGGCATTCTCGTGCTTCTTTGCATGCAGGTTATGTAAGTAACCGACATGGGTGAGGTTGATGAGACCCCATAACTAATTAATTTCCCTCTGGCTTCCTCCGCAGCTACAATCGTGCGATTAGTTACCGACTGAGGTGGGTTCTGACATTGCTGACTGTGGTTTTTGGATTTGGGCAGACGCGACGGCTGGTGGTTATGTCTAATTATGGAAAATTTATTACGGTAAGGGTGATTCTAATTATGGAAATTATTTCCAAATCCTGGTAATCCTACGGACTGACCCAAGTAGTATGCATAATGATGATGGGCTGACATTCGACATGCTTTGCTATCTGACGGGGATGACAAGTTGGGCACTACCTCGACATGATTTCCTATCTGACGTGGATGAAAATTTGGGCACTACCCTTCCCCGAACACAATTGGTTGTGTTGCGGTCTCCGCAACATAACCGTATGTATTTTTCCAGTGTCCCTTTAAGTGTAAATCCTATCTAATCTCATCTCAGGTGTGAGAGAGTTATTGATGCTACTCTACCCTACTAATTCCTCTTGGTTGTGAGAGTTATTGGAATTGAAATGATTAACTTACTCTTGGTAGGGCTTTAGGCGTGCACTGTTCATCCATCCTTGTAGAACTTGGCCGTTCAGTTGTGCTAACTGAACTGCTCCTGAATCTTTGATTTCTGTCACATGAAATGGCCCTAGCCAATGCATTTGCAGCTTTCCTGAGAATTTCTGGTATTTTCTGTCATAGAGTAGAACTTTCCCACCAACCTGAAAAGTCTTGTGCTTAATGTGCCGATCGTGCCAAGATTTTTGTCTCTCCTTTTGTACCGTCTGGTGAAATTTAGCCAAAAATCATCCTTCTTCAAGTTCTTGCAACTCCTGCCATCGCTCCTTTAGCGATTCTTCTTTAGATAACTGGAGTGATGTTGCGATTAGAAGGCTTGGTATGATGAATTCCACTGGGACTACTACTTCTCTCCCGTATACTAGCTGGAATGGTGTTTGGTTGTTTAGTCATTTTACTATTGTTCGGTATGCCCACAGCGTTGCTGGTATCTGCTCATCCCAGTCATCACGCTGCCATTGGATATCTTCGTTAGGCCCTTCTCCAGTATCTTGTTGAATGCTTCCACTGTACCATTGGCTTGCGGATGATACAGGCTGCTTTTATGGTGTTGTATCATGAAGTTTTCCAGCAGGGATTTAATGGTGTAATTGATGAAGTGGATACCCTGGTCGCTGGTCAGGCTTTTAGGACACCCAAATCGGCTGATTATATTTTCAAATATGAATCTGGCAGCAGTCTCTGCCGTGCAATTTTTCAGTGGTGCTGCTTCTGCACACCTCTTCAAGTAGTCTGTCGCCATTATTATGTACCTCACCTTTGAGTATCTTGCAGCTAGTGTAATTGGTCCCACAAATCGACTGCCCACTTTTCAAACATCCACAGTACTTTTATCGGATGCAACATAAGCTCATATTTTTGGGATGGTTGTCCCGTCCGCTGACAAATGTCACATTTCTTAATAAATTCTTTTCTGTATATATGCAATGTTGGCCACCATAAACCTGCTTGTAGTACTTTTATTATTGTCGGTTTAGCTCCCACGTGTCCTCCTGCAACACCACTGTGGCATTCCCATAGTACAGTTTCCCTTTCGTGGTCCATGACACATCTTCGAAGAATCTGGTCTAGCCCCATCTTGTATAAGTGTCCCGCTATTAGTTGATACTCTGCAGCTCGAACTACCAGGTGTCTTTTCTATATTGAAGTATATTCCTGCGAACACTGCCCTATCACGAGGTAGGCTGCTATTTCGTGCAAGTAGTCTGGATGGCTTCTACTCTCAAAAGATCAGCATCTGGTAACTGATCATCTAGAGATCTTCCATTTTCTCCATTCTCTAGTCGGGACAGGTGATAAAGCCCTACGTTCAGTCTTCCGAGCTTTACGATCACTTCAAAGGTGAACTCCTGAAAGAGTAGGATCCATCTATAGATTCTACCTTCTAAGACCGGTTTGTTTACTAAATACTTTAATGCTGAGTGGTCTGTGAAAAATTGGAATGTACCTCCCAACAAGTAGTGGTGGAACTTTTGAAGAGAGTACACCATTTCCAATGCCTCCCGTTCTGTTGTGGTGTAGTTTCGTTCTGCTGTGGACAACTTGCGACTGGAAAAATATATCAGGTGGTCGACTGAAGTGTCTCCTCGTTGAGCCAAGACTGCTCCGAGCACGATGCTGGAAGCATCGATGTGTACATGAAATTGTTTGTCCTAGTCTTGGTGAACTAATATTGGCGCACTCGCCAGATTTTCTTTTAGGGTATCCAGGGCTGTCCTGCAACTGTCCGTCCACTGGAACTATTCAGATTTCCTCAACAGCTTCTCTAATGAGTCTATTATCTTCGCGTAGTTGATGATAAATCGCCGGTAGTAACCTATGTGGCCCAACAATAATCTCAGTTGTTTTACTATTTCTGCTGCCTCCATGTTGACTATCACCACTACTTTGGCCAGGTCTACGCAAACGCCTTGGGTACATACCAAGTGCCCCAACAGTGTTCCAAACGACACTGCAAATTTACACTTTTTCAGGTTCAACGAGATCTGAAGTTGTCAACATCTATCGAACATTACCCTTAACAATGTCGCATGACCCTTTAGTATGCTATAGACGTTCCAGTCATCCATGTAGACCTCTAAGAACTTGTGGATGTATTCCTAGAAAGCGGCTATCACGATGTGAGAGAATACTGCTGGTGCATTTTTCAATCTGAATGGCATCAAATTGTATGCGAAAGAGCCCCATTCAGTGGTGAATGTTGTCTTTTTCTTATCTTCCTCTGCTATCCTTACCTAGTGGTATCCTGAGAATCCATCGATGAATGAATATGCCTTGTTCCTCGTAACATTGTCTAGGACTTCGTCACTAAACAGAGTGGGAAATGGGTCATGGATATAAGCATTGTTCAAGCTTCTGTAATCTACACAGACTTGTATCTCAAACTTTTCTTTCTTGTTCTGTATAACTATAGGACTTACCCATTCCGCTTCCTCTACCGGGAATATCAATCCCGCTTTCAACATCTTGTCGATTTCTTCCTTAACATTTTCCTTGACCCTTGGATTTAGACGATATGGTCTATGTTTCACTGGCCTTGCGTCAGGTTTCAATATTATCCGCATCTCCCCCATATCCCCTTTTATGCCCTTTAAACCCGCTACTGATGAAGGGAACAAGTCCTCATATTCCTTCAGCAGACTGAATATTTCCTTAGTTGTTTTTTCATCCCAATAGTCTCCAATCGTCGCTAGTTTAGGCTTGTCTTCTATTCCAATATTTAATTTATTGGTTCTTAATGGTAGCAGATGGATTCCTTCTGTCGTCAGTTCTTCTTTGATGTCACTCTCCCCCTCTGTTTCTTCAAAATACAGGTGCCTGAGATCCTCCAGATTGTCATCATCCATCTCACTGTTTATCTTTTCACATGCCACCTTTTTTCTGACACCTTGGTACTGAAGCAACTTCTCATCATTCTTTTGAATATCCAGGAAGAACAATACCTTCTTGATAGCCTGCAAAGCTTATGTAACTGATTATGTTTTTCCTTAAAACAAGAAACACTGCATGAAGTTTTCCGCAACTTCCTTCCATTCGTTGGTCCCTCTCTTATTCTCTTTGGTAAGGTACCAGGCCCATGGAATTAAGTCCAGAGAGTGGATAAAACAGTGTACCCACATTTCTTCTGGATATCCCTCGTTTCTCCATTGTTCCTCACATTTCTTTAGATGGTTTCTGGGGTCTGATTCCCCTTGGTATTTCTCCTTACTATGGGGTCCTTCCTCTTCCTTAAATCTTGCTTTTAATGCTGCCACAACTTTGTCCCATTGCGACAGCGAGTTGCAATGATTACTCCACGATCTTGCGAATTTGGACTATAATGCCATGTCCATCAGTGGTAACCTATGGCCTTCTGGTACCTTATCTTCTATTTTTGTTATTAAAATGTTTACATCATTCATATTGGATAAGGTTGGGTATTCTCATACCTCGGTCCCGATCCAATTGATTCTTCCAATGTTCGCGCATCTTCTTGTATTGGTTTCATTCTCCTTGCTGCCAATCATCCCAAGCTATTTATGAGCCCAATTGTGAGCTTTGGATGCTTCTCCAGCTTACAGAGCCTTCTTTTGTTGGGTTAATGTAATCTTATCTTCTGCCTGCGGTCATTTGATAGAGATGATCCAGAAGTTGAGCATCTTCTCTGTTATCCACAGTTTCTGTGTGTCTTGGGCCTTGATATGAGTCGAGTGGCTGAGTGAATCTGACCTCTCCGCCCTCAAAAATCATCTGTTCCTTCTTTAGATCTATTATTGCATAATTTTTGAAGGCTTAGTCAATTCCCAACAATGTAGGATAAGGATCTTTATCTCCCATGATGTCGATGACCTCAAAGTCTGTATATGTTTTTACCCCTGCTATCAACTTCAAATCCCTCCAGTCTGCGGATGGGCACAATGCAATACTGGTTCGCCATCTGAATTTGGATTGGTGAATATGTCAATCTTGGCCTTCCTAATGCTTCCCAATTTTTCCTTGGCAAAATATTGACATCGGATCCCAAATCAAGCAAGGTGTCTTTAACCAGGAAACCCGCAACTTGTGTGTTCACTCGGAATTCTTTTCCTGTCCTTCTTTTATTTCTATTTACTCTCTGTACATACTTCTGGTTTGTGTTCGATGATTCTCTTGCTCTTGTGCTATTCTGCAGCACCCCTTCCAGGTTCTGCTTTAGCTGTTCTAGCATTGGTGTATTGTTAACAATTTTTAGGAATAGATGGAACCACTCTTGAATGATAGCACTTGAATCAGTTTGAATTTCATTGTTTTCCTGTGGTTGTTGTAATTCAATACCTTTGTTTCCTCCCAGTTCGCCAAATGTCACTACTGCCTCTTGGAAAAATTGCTTCTATCTTTGTGGTTTGAACAACAATTTTGGGGATGGTGGCCTGATCAATTTTATCGGGTCCACTATACCTGCATCCTCCCCTGTTTTCTTGCCCCCTTGCCTTACTATTGCCACGTTCTGCATCATCTGAGTCTCCGTTATCCTGGGCTCTGCATTTACTAGATTTGTTCCTCTTTTTCTAGTTCTTTCCTCCCATCTTTTAATTAGTTCAGGGAAATCTTCGATTGTGTGTGCATTGACCCGGCACTGGAAACACCAGGGTCTTCTAGGAAGTGGACATTCCCTCGCCACGTGTTCATCTTGGTCAAAGTTGTAACATCTTACTGGGCCTCTACCCCCTGCTCGACCTCCTCTCATGCCTCCTCCTCTTCCTCGGGGGGTCTCATTCACCCGGTATGAAGGTCGGTCTAATCGCTCCGCCAATGTGTCCAGAGCTCTACATTGCTCTGTGCTGTGCGTTGTCAAAGCACAGAACTCAGAGTATGAGTTATTTGGAACAGTAGAATAATTTTTCAAAATAGGGCATAGGCGAGGTGGATGACCCATGTTCTCGCATATCTCACAATATTCAGTAGTGGTTGGATTTTGTTGCACAGGGAACCCCGTGTATTGTTGGTGTGGTGGATGCATTCCCTGGGTGTTTATCTGCACCACTCCTCCCATTGGTAGAGCCCCCTGTTCCCCTGCGGCCAATGCCCCCCCACTCTGACCCCGTGTTAGCCCCCCATAAATTTTTTGACAAGCAAATGGGGGGGCTAAAATTTTTTTGAGCCTTCAAGGAATTCATTTCCCCTGAAAACACATCATCCTTAAAACCTCCTTGTGCCTTTTTTCCTTTGATAAAATCCCCTCTGCTGATTTCCATTATAAAGCCTCTCTGTTTGTGAAGAAATTACCAAAGGCCTTCTTTTCCCTCTTGTTTCTTTCCCTCTAAACCTCTGATTTCATCCCCCTGTCTCCCCTTAAGTTTCCCTTCTAACCCTCTAAATCCTCCCAAAATCCCCTTTAATTTCTACCCCTATCCCTTGTTTGGTCTAATTCACCCTTATTCGCTCTATTGTTACTCTTCCTTGGCCTTAAATTGCATTAAAATGGGCCAAAACCCACTTTCTGCTTTGTAATAGGGCTTAGCCCCTTTCCCGCCAGCCACTTTTAAACCACTTCCCCACGTAACCCTTACCCAAAACCAAGCGCTTAATGCTTTGGAGGTCGATCGAAAATATGCCCGATTGCAATATCGCAATCGCATGCTGTGTTTTAAATGTTCCGATCATCCATCGCGAATATTTGCGATGCGATTGATCGCGTCGCAAATATTTGCAAAGCGACTGATCGTGCCATCGCTCCGACCTCTGATCCACCCATCGCACTTCCCTCCGATCGCACGTTCCTCCCGATCGAAACCCCTTTCCCCGATCCTCCGATCGTGCCTGCTCCTCCGATCGCATCGCAATTTCTGTTTCCCGCGATTGCGATTAGTCCCCGCTCTCGTCTCCGATTGCGATTTGTGATTCCATATGGGCCCCACCTCGTACTACCATTCCAATCGCTTTTCTGTTACATTTCGTTCATTTCCTTTGTATTTCCCCCAAGAGTTAATCTTTGGGTCTTACACCGGTTATCATTTCTTCCGCCGCTTTCTCACTATTCCACTGTTCCACCACCGTTCCTCCGCCTCTGCAACATTTATCCACCACTGCCCGGGTTTGTAGCAGGTTAATTTTACTGAGAAGATAGCACAGAGAGGCCATTTCAGCATTTGCCAGCGAATCGGTAGAAGATATTTCAAAGGGGGTTGATGCCTATTATTGATATAATTAATGTTCAACCCCACAATTCAAAGGAAAGGACACAGTTTGAAGACTTAAGCACGCAAAGGGTCATATCCACATTTTAATATCATCAGAACACATTTCTCCAGGACAGAAATTTAGCTACAACACTCCTCATATCTCCTCGAGCCTTGAAACGGTTGATTATACTGACAGAGCTTCTTAAAGACTGTCTAGACAACAATTATGAGGTATGGAGAGTCTTGCAGTTTTCGCAACCAGTGCATTTACTCCAGAAGGTTAGCGCAGATCTCCAGACGCCAAAAGGACTCCAAATAAACACCAGAGGTCAATCTTGGCCTGACAGAGCCTCCAAGAGCGGCCTACAGAGTACACACAACAATGTGGATTTCCATTAAGCAGTATGGGCGTGAGCACTTCCGCCATTCTATCTTAATGAAACAAATTTAATGTTCATCTACCTCTGTTATCCTCGTTCTCCTATAAGAAATCCCCGAGAACATAATGCAAAGGTTGTTGGTTGTTAGTGGTTGTTCGGTTGCTGCCATTGAAGTTAGGGGATTCATTCTGACTGTTAGAACAGTCTTGGGAGGGAGTAGCAGAGTAGTTGTATGTAGTAGGCTGGGAGGATAAGTCTGGACTGTAACAGCCATTGAGCTCAGAGTATGTGACTGGTTTGCATCATTAATCAAGCACATTTCACAGGATCCTGGTCTATTACTATTGGTGATGTCTTTCTTACTTTATTTATTACATCTCATGCTGTTCATTGTTCTACTGGCTCGCTTCGGAAATATGGCATAGGATTTTCCCTTGTTAGGCACCCTATGCTTCTGCTCTCCTTGCCTTAGATGTTTTCTTCTTATGTGTGATCTAAGAATTGATTTCAATTAGTTTAACCAGTGTAGTGGATGTCATTGCATGCTCTCTGATGTATGAATTAAATGAATCTATTCTTAGATGTTCTTGTTGGGTTTAAGATGGAAGATTTGGGAACATTGGGGATTAGAGTTGGCCCTGTCCACTAGGATCCTTGTGCGACTAGCTAGCCTTTCTAAGATCTCTTTGTTAAACTTATCTCTGTTTTCCCTTGGAGCATGCTAAAGCTGACCTGGAGTTAAATGACCTCTGGTCCGATCTATAAGCGGCCCCTTTGTCCCTCCTTTGAGAGCTGCCTTTGAGTATGTCTAAGAAGGTCTGGAGTTAAATGACCTCTGACCTGATCTATAGACAAAAATTGGGTTTCTTTCCTTCTTTCACTTTCAATCCTTAATGTTCCATCCCACCATATAATCTAAAAATATCCTTTAGTATTAGATGACTTGCCCTTTGGAAGCCTTGGCTAGTTCTTGCAAGTAATTCCCTTTCATGACTCCATAGCCCAATGGATGGAACTTTCCTAACCTATCCTCTTTGCTGAACTTCCTGCTATTTTGTTCCTTTTCTCCCATTACTTTCTCAGTCCATGACCTCATGACCAACCCAGAAATCAGCCAACCAAATCATTTTAAACCCCCCTTTGTGCTTCAGAACTAGCCTAACATCTCATTTGAGCTTCAAAGACATATCATTCTTTTTTTGATTGGAGAGATCCCTCTCCAGGTCCAGGAGGGCTAGATCCTAGGGCCCCAAAGTAGTTTTTATGTTGTCTCATATTTTGGTCTTGCAAATCTGGCCAAAATATGGGAACCCCAACATAATGGCGACTCCACTGGGGATTGAGTGCATTTCACCTTAAACATTCCTAGGCACTCATAGACCCAAGTTCTCTGGTTAGATTGGCATTCACATTGTTGATGGTGGAAAACATCCTACTTCAAATGTTCATATACATCCACCTGGCGACTCCAGACTCCATAATCCTCAAAGACTCCACTGGAGGAAGAACTTAAAATATGGCCAGACCTCATAGAAGGGTAGAGCATACTGGTTGGATTTGGTTTAAATAATTCATTGTCTTTGTCTACCACTATGTTCTGTCCTACTTTAAGCCTAATCAAGTGTACAAAGATGAGACCCACAATGAGTATGGGGAAGATCTCAAGCCTCAGTCTTCAGACCACAAGCAAACCTGTACTCCTGTGAAGAACCTGGTGGAACAAGAAGCTCACGTTGTATCTCCCACCCTTAAAAAGCTTCAAGCAGCCATGAGTCCATTGTTACACCACCTACACTTGCAAAGGTCATAGAAAGACATAAGCCTCTGGTTTTCCCTCTTATCTTCCAACCCCTTCCTTCAGAACTTATAAACCAGTTGCCTCATTTTGATGGGGAAAATAAAGGGTCCACTGCTGAAGAACATGTTCAAAACCTTGAGGATTTACTTGAGTTGTATGAAATAGAAGAAGATGATGTGTGCATTAGAATGTTTGCCTTGTAATTACAAGGAAATGTTAAGATTTGGCTCAAAGGCCTTCCAGAGGCAAGCATTTTCAGCTTTCATCAATTTTCTCAAGTTTTCCTAGATATATGGGCAGCCCCTAATAATGTTCTCCTCATACTCAAAGAATACCAGAATTTGAGAAGGCAGCCATGAGAGACAGTACAAGAATTTTCAGCCAGGTTCAATAAGGTATATGATGCTATACCTTCTGATATAAAACCACCTATAGGATGGGCCCTAGTGGATTATCCGAGTTCTTTTGACCCCAAGGTGGAATTCCATATAAGAGAAAGAGAACCTTCGAGCCTGGAGGAAATGCAGAATATAGCAATTACTGTCGAATACAACATAAAGTGCAGGGAAGAAATATTAAAGGCAGCAAGGAAAGACCGGGCAGAGCAAATAGCGCAGATCTCTTTAGAGAACAAGCTGGAAAGATTGATATAGGCTGCCAATGCCTTGCTGAACATAGAAGAGGAAGAATATGAGGCCGAAACCAGAAATGATGATTGGAAAAGACCTGCTCCTTGTCCTCAAGAAAGACAAACCAGATCAATGCAAGATAGAGGCCACATGCAAAGCATGTATGATGAACCAGAGCTTGAATCAAAAAATGAACTTGCAGACTGTTTTGAAGAAAAACTCGCTGAGAGTCCTGAAGACTTGATGGGTAACAATGCTTGTGATTATGATTTCTCTGATGTTGATCTGTCTGATGATAATTTTTTCCAAGGAGAAACTGAACTTGCAGGGCCATCATCAACAGATTCATGGGAGGAATATTACGGCCATCAACTTCAGGAGAATGATGAGCCAATGCAGGCTATCTATGATACTGATGGAGAAAGCGTTGAAAGCATGATAGCAGATGAAGATTCAGTGAATCTTCTCTCTGCTTTATATCCGAGCATAAGTTATACTTGCCAGAAAGACAGAAGCCAGCTGCTTTTCAGCGCAGAGGACAAGGAGGAAAGAGATGAAGAAAATCTTGAGTGGAATGAATATCCAGAACCTTCTCCTATAGGGATTGAGGTAATCGAAGAAGCCCCCGCTCAAGAATATATTGATTTTTTCACAGAGTTAATTCCGTTGCAGCATAACCGGCTAGGGTCAGAGGAAGACAGCCCTGCCATATATGATGAGCCCCCCAGTTCAGGCTACAATGAAGATGAGGGAGATCTTCTTTCCCATGGACATCTTTGTCTAGATCCAGAGGAAGAAGAGGCATTCCTGGTTGATGCCCATATGCCAAATACTACTAACCAGGAAAAGGAGGAGTGTGATTACAAAGGCCTCAGTACAGATGCAGTGATTGAAACTGCCCAGGATGTAGACAACCTACCAGTCATGGGAGGTTTTGAGGAAAAATTTTTACATCATGCTTTTGTTGATCCTGTGGTAGAATACATGGAGGCCCTGATTAGCTCCGTTCCTCAAGCATTAATCTTCTGTAAGAGCCATACATATCAGAAGTGGTCACTAATGATGGTGACCTCGGTTTTGAAGAACCACATGCAGAGAACCCTGTGGTTATCTCTGACAGGCAGTCAGTGCTCATTTCCTTTTTTGTTACTGCTTGACTGGCTACATTGGCATTATTGTATCACCTAGAACATTAGAGATTTCCAGTTAGAATAGGGTAGGTAAGAAAAGCTCAATAAAGCTCAGCCTGTGAGCATGTAGTTAGTTGTTTTAATTTCTGCAAAGTCCAGCAAGTCAGACAGTCTAATCCTGGCTTGACTGTTTTCAATTTCTGTCTTAGAATGTAGAGAAGAAAACTGTTAGACAGTATAATCCTAGCAGGTAGTAGTGTAGGTAGAGAAACATATGAGACCAACAGTCTAATCTGGTCTCATGGAGTAATAAGGGTAGAAGTAGAATAGGTTTATTTTCCTGTTTGTAAAAATTGATGATGTAAAGGGTCTGCAAGTCCAAATGCACCCAGAAGAAAAATGTTAGGACTATAGTCTTAGTAGGTAGTTGTTTGGGAGAATGTTTACTGCTGATATGATGTCTTCATGATTTGTGGCAGCTGATCTAAAGAAATAAAGGGATGTGCCGAGCAGCAGGCATCTGGCCTACACCAAAGATCATTCTTTGGATTCTTGACTCCTTCAAGAAGAAGCCATCCCCATGTGGAGCCACTGTTAGCCCCCCATAAAATTTTTGACAAGCAAACGGGGGGGCTAAAATGTTTTTGAGCCTTTAAGGAATGCATTTCCCCTGAAAACACATCATCCTTGAAGCCTCCTTGTGCCTTTTTTCCTTTGATAAAATCCCCTCTGCTGATTTCCATTATAAATCCTCTCTGTTTGTGAAGAAATGCCCAAAGGCCTCTTTTTCCCTCTTATTTATTTCCCTCTAAACCTCTGATTTCATCCCCTTGTCTCCCCTTCAATTTCCCTTCTAACCCTCTAAATCCTCCCAAAATCCCCTTTAAGTTCTACCCCTATCTCTTGTTCGGTCTAATTCACCCTTATTCCCTCTATCATTACTCTTCCTTGGCCTTAAGTTGCATTAAAATGGGCCAAAACCCACTTTCCGCTTTATAATAGGGCTTAGCCCCTTTCCCGCCAGCCCCTTTTAAACCACTTCCCCACATAACCCTTACCCAAAACCAAGCGCTTAATGCTTTGGGGGTCGATCACAAATTTGCCCGAGCGCAATATCGCAATCGAATGCTGTGTTTTAAATGTTCCGATCATCCATCGCAAATATTTTCGATGCGATTGATCGCGTCGCAAATATTTGCGATGCGACTGATCGCGCCATCGCTCTGACCTCCGATCCGCCCATCATACTTCCCTCCGATCGCACTTTCCTCCAGATCGAAACCCCTTTCCGCGATCCTCTGATCGCATCGCAAGTTCTGTTTCCTGCAATTGCGATTAGTCCCCGCTCCCGTCTCCGATTGCGATTTGCGATTCCATATGGGTCCCACCTCGTACTACCATTCCCATCACTTTTACGTTACATTTCGTTCATTTCCTTTGTATTTCCCCGAAGAGTTAATCTTTGGGTCTTACACCGGTTATCATTTCTTCCACCGCTTTCTCACTATTCCACTGTTCCGCCACCGTTCCTCTGCCTCCGCAGCATTTATCCACCACTGCCCGGGTTTGTAGCAGGTTTATTTTACTGAGCAGATAGCATAGAGAGGCCATTTCAGCATTTGCCAGCGAATCAGTAGAAGAGATTTCAAAGGGGGTTGATGCCTATTATTGATATAATTAATGTTCAACCCCACAATTCAAAGGAAAGGACGTAGTTTGAAGACTTAAGCACACAAAGGGTCATATCCGCGTTTTAATATCAGCAGAACGCATTTCTCCAGGACGGAAATTTACCTACAGCACTCCTCATATCTCCTCGAGCCCTGAAATGGTTGATTATACTGACAAAGCTTCTTAAAGACTGTCTGGACAACAATTATGAGGTATGGAGAGTCTTGCAGTTTTCCCACCCAGTGCATTTACTCCAGAAGGTTAGCGCAGAGCTCCAGACACCAGAAGGACTCCAAATAAACACCAAAGGTCAATATTGGCCTGACAGAGCCTCCCAGAGCAGCCTACAGAGTACACACAGAAATGCAGATTGCCATTAAGCAGTATGGGCATGAGCACTTCCGCCATTCTGTCTTAATGAAACAAATTTAATGTTCATCTACCTCTGTTATCCTCGTTCTCCTATAAGAAATCCCTGAGAACATAATGCAAAGGTTGTCGGCTGTTAGTGGTTGTTCAGCTGCTGCCGTTGTAGTTAGGGGATTCATTCTGACTGTTAGAACAATCTTGGGAGGGAGTAGCAGAGTAGTTGTATGTTGTAGGCTGGGAGGATAAGTCTGGACTGTAATAGCCATTGAGCTCAGAGTATGTGACTGGTTTTGCATCATTAATCAAGCACATTTCACAGGATCCTGGTCTATTACTATTGGTGATGTCTTTCTTACTTTGTTTATTACATTTCATGTTGTTCATTGTTCTATTGGCTCGCATTAGAAATCTGGCATAGGATTTTCCCTTGTTAGGCATCCTATGCTTCTGCTCTCCTTGCCTTAGATGTTTTCTTCTTATGTGTGATCTAAGAATTGATTTCAGTTAGTTTAACCAGTGTAGTGGATGTCATTGCCTGCTCTCTGATGTATGAATTAAATGAATCTATTCTTAGATGTTCTTGTTGGGTTTAAGCTGGAAGATTTGGGAACACTGGGGATTAGAGTTGGCCCTGTCCACTAGGATCCTTGTGCGACCAGCTGGCCTTTCTAAGATCTCTTTGTTAAACGTATCTCTGTTTTCCCTTGGAGCATGCTAAAGTTGACCTCGAGTTAAATGACCTCTGGTCCGATCTATAAGCGGCCCCTTTGTACCTCCTTTGAGAGCTGCCTTTGAGTATGTCCAAGTAGGTCTGGAGTCAAATGACCTCTGACCTAATCTATAGATAGAAATTGGGTTGCTTTCCTTCTTTCAATTTCAATCCTTAATGTTCCATCCCACCATCTAATCTAAAAATATCCTTTAGTATTAGATGACTTTCCATTTGGAAGCCTTGGCTAGTTCTTGCAAGTAATTCCCTTTCATGACTCCATAGCCCAATGGATGGCACTTTCCTAACCTATCCTCTTTGCTGAACACCCTGTTGTGTTGTTCCTTTTCTCCCATTACTTTCTCAGTCCATGACCTCATGACCAACACAACAATCAGCCAACCAAATCATTTTAAACCCCCCTTTGTGCTTCATAACTAGCCTAACATCTCATTTGAGCTTCAAAGACATATCATTCTTTGTTTTATTGGAGAGATCCCTCTCCGGGTCCAGGAGGGCTAGATCCTAGGGCCCCAAAGCGGTTATGATGTTGTCTCATCTTTTGGTCTTGCCAATCTGGCCAAAACATGGGAACCCCAGCACCCCGTAACTGAGGGCATTCGGTTACCACATGTCCTTCCATTAGACAGTGTGTGCACCATACATTCAGTCTTGTCGGCTGCATTGGTTGAATTTCCTTGAGTTTCTCTGTCAAGCTCGCTATTTGATGCTGCAATCCCACTATAGAAGGGTCCTGTACTGCTGTTCCTCCCTTAAACTCTTGTGGGTAACCCGCCATAGCTTATATCTTCATTTCTTGCTCCAGTGCGTCTTGCAATGTTTCGATCCTCTGTTGAGTTAGTGGAGTTCTGGTCAAGGGTAGTAGCGCTTTGATGAACCAATCCCTCTGATGGTTTGGATCAATTAAATAATTGAGTTTTCCAATTGCGTCCTTGAATATTCGCATCAAATCCCAAGCAGTATCTCCTTCCCGCTGCTTGATTTCCTACATTTCGGACAGACCCTGCTGGTCTGTTTGGGGTAGTTTGAAATCCTTAATGAAGTCCCTCTTCACATTTGCTACTGTTGGATTCTGATGAATTTCAGACCACTTCATAAACCAGTGTAGATCTCTCTCCCTAAGGGTGGTTTGAAATTCTATCAACTTCCCGACATCTGGTGTCTGTTGTGCCCTCCATATGGCCTCGCAGAGATACCAGTGTTGTTCGACATCATCGTTACCCCTCCCAGAGAACTCTGGGTATTGGGTAAGTGACCCCACCATGTTCACTTGGGTATGCGTTACTAAAATGAAATCGTTGGTTCTTGGTTGTGAAGTGGTACTACTAATAATACTACTAGTAGTGTGTATTTCTGCTGGAGATCGAATACTATGCAACGTGCCTAATTCACACAAAATAACAAAAATTTCACCTAGGGGTTGATAAAGCACCAGGGGAAGGTTGGGACTAGAGCTACTTGAACTTTGGGGAATAGGAATACCTTGAGATATGGATGCCGGCCTTTCTTGGAATAGTTGCTCCATTGCATCGTGCATCTCTGCATTGGATACCTCCTCCAGGAGCGCGTCTGTACCTTCTCCGTCAAACTTCTTTCCTTTCTCCCTCTAGGCTAGGCTTCTATACACCTGTTGAACTTATTTAACGGCCCCTCCTATATCTTGGGGACCCACCTGACTTTCCATTTCCTTCGTCACCTGAGGTGCCTCCTCCTTACCTTTTCGACTACTTTCCTGTATTTTTAACTCTTTTATCACCCTTTCTCGCCACTTCTCAGCGATCTGCACCCTCCAATGTGCACGTCACTCCCTTAGCCTATTAGAGGTCTGGACATCCATACCCCTACTCCCCATTTTTATTGTTCTTGTAGCATCTCTCCCTTAGTCCCTTCCCCCGGCACAGGAGGTTTACGCTTCCATCTCTGCTTTTTGGAACCCCATTAGTCCTTCATCTACCATCAAGGATTTAATCCACAATGGGATCTATTTCAGTAGCTTCCCCCTTAACCTAGATCTGAATGTATCTTCTGCTCTTGAGAAAGATTGGTAGCACTCCACTGCAAACTCCACTATGTATCCGTCCAAGGTAGATTCCACCCAAAAATCTACTGCTCGGGTCAAATCGATGTTTAGCTGACGAAGGGCCGCCAGGTCTCCGTGCACCCACTTGTGATTGACTTTCCGCGACTTTTCTTTGGTTGCCTTGGTCTAAAGCCTCCGCAACCAGTTATAGATTTCTTCTAGGAACTTTCCCCAAAAGATTTCGTAGGTATCACTGGGAGAGTCAGAAAATAGAACCAGACTTTTAATCGTTTTCTCCTTTTGTCGTCTTAGCTCGGCTTGCTGAGTGATGAACTGATTTAGGTGGTTATCCCACCAGTTTCGTATTTATCTTTCGAAGATCCGAGATACCATGATCTAGCTCCCAAATGAAATTTTAGGTGCTGGCAACGGAACCATTTTTTGGCGAGAAAACAGGTCTCGTAGATAAGACCCGGGTTCAAGTTAAGGGCCAACAAGGTGTTCCACTATAGTCTAGCACCACGCTGGCATTTTCAGCCTGCTCCGAGGAGCCGAGAGTCTCACCGGAGGCGTGCCGCGACCTTATTAAGGTAGGGAATAGATTGGTATCAGCCTAAAAATATTGGTATGGATAAATTAGAGCTATGACAAAGGTCTAAACGAACACAATGTTCCATGAAAGATATCTCTCGAGAATGCATTCAGACTTATAATAAATAAAATTTAAAATTACTAGTGAAACCATTCATTCCAGACCACAAAATATATCCAGAATAACAAACTCTGATTATATTATGAATCAACTATCAGCAACAAGCTGTTACAAGGCTCCTCAGCATGAGCTCGAACAGAACATAATACAAGGTGGTCCTATTGGACAGAGAGAAACACAAAGATACAGAAGGGTAGAGAACATAACAACACGAATAGAGCTCTCCTACGGCTCCTATTCCCTGATCCCATCTGAGCCAACCTCCTCTTTCCGCTGGCCAACTGCCTATTTTTTCTGCTGCCAGTGCGACTAACAATTCTTCCTTTCTTGTTGCTCGGCTGTCTTCTGTTTCTTTTTGTTAGTCGGGAATTCTACTTCTTGTTTCCTGCCATGCTCTTCCGCCATCTGTGCTTTCTCCCACAACAATCATGCCACCTGTCCTTTACTCCTTCGCAACCTTGACATCTCTCTGCCTACCATGCTTGCATCCCACCACGTACTAGCCACAACTCAAAAGCTGTTTAATTTCAAAACAAGGGCCCCAACAAGCACCTTCTTGCTTCAAGTCTGATTTTAGTTTGAGAGGAAACATTCTATTGTTTTTCATCTTAACTTTTGAAATCAATTGTCTACTTGGAGACTTTTCCAAAATTTTACATACATCATTTTTGAAAAAGACATTGTAGGATTTTTGCATGAGTTGCCCAATTCTTATGAGGTTATGTTTCAAAGCAAGGACAAAGTAAACATCTGACATGAACTTCTTCTCTCCTTTTTTTGTTAGAATGTCGACACTACCTTTTCCCATGACAGATACTTTTCTATCAGTCCCTAATTTCACTTTAGATTTTACACTTTCATCTAGATTGGAAAACATTTCTATGTTTCCAATCATGTGGTTGCTACACCTTGAATCTAAGAACCATACATCCCCTTGTTTTTCTTATGCTACATTACAAGCTCAAAACATGCTATCATGGTTCTGATTTTCCTTTATGAAATTTTCAATTGGTTTGTTACCTATTTCATATTTCTTCTTTCTACATTGATTTGCATAATGACCATACTTCTTACAATAATGACATTGAAATTGAGATTTATCATACCTCTAACCTTGTGTTTGATTTTGGCTTGGGTCTTGGCTTGAATTTTGATTTTTTCCCCTTCCACTTGAGCTCGAAGGGCTGCTTCTTCCACCTCTATGTGGGATTCTTCCTCTTCCTCTATAATTTGATATTCCTTGACCTCTACCTTGACCAAATGAAACTTGTGCCTTGAAGGCATGCTCCAATGAGGAGTTTGTTTCCGTGTTCAGTTTTTGTTCATGAAAAATCAGTGATGCATGAAGCTCATCCACTGAAAAACTGTGAGAAATCCTTTGTCTCTTCTATGGCCACAAATATGACATCAAATCTTGCTCGCTGACTTCTTAAAACTTTCTCAACAATTGTCCTTTCTTCAAGTGTCTCACCATGAGACCTGATTTGGGAACCAACCCAATTACATGTGTAAAAAATGAGTCTACATTATCATAGTCTTTCAAACAAATTGTCTCAAAATCTCTTCTCAGCATTTGTAACTTTTTTGGCTTCACATTTTCCATGCCTTGGTAGGATGTCTGGAGGGTACCCCATGCTTGCTTGGACTTTGTTGTTGCCGCAACCTTTTGGAAAATACTTTCATGGGATGCTTGTAAAATATAGAAAAGGGCTTTGGATTCCTTCTTCTGTTATCTCTCAACACCTCCTTTTCAGCGTGTGTCAATGCATTGTATGCTACTGCATCTGTTGGTTCCTGGAAACCATTCTCCACAAATTCCCCAATATCTTGAGAAGAAAACAGAGCCTTCATTATAATAGCTGAATAATCGTAAATTTTTTCAGCTTGTGTCAATGCATTGTATGCTACTGCATCTGCTGGTTCTTGGAAACCATTCTCCACCAAATCCCCAATATCTTGAGAAGAAAACAAAACCTTCATTGTAATAGCCCAATAATCGTAATTTTTTCCATTAAATTGAGGTATTTGTGGATTAGTCGCTTATTGCTGCCATTTTCACAGTGTAAAAAAAAAATTCTTACTGTGTAAAAAATTTCTCACTATGTAAAAAATTTATCATTGTTGGTGAATACTCTCAACAAAAAAATTTAGAACACCTTTTAGCTCCTCAATAAAAAAACTTGCGGTAATGAAGGTTTAAACCCGCTCTAATACCATGTCAAAATTTTAAAGGCAAGGGAATTTCTTTTCCCCAACACATAGAGTTGCGGAAAAAAGTTAATGCAGACCATACAGTTGTGGAAAATAAATCATGACTGCCTTCCTTTCAATACACAGTTGCGGAAAAAAAATCATGAATGCCTTCCTTTTAATACACAATAAATCATCATGAATGCCTTACTTTCAATACACAGTTGCAGAAAACAAATCATTAATGCCTTCCTTTTAATACCAAATCATGAATGCCTTCTT
Organism: Pinus albicaulis; assembly: GCA_034641835.2. Classification (NCBI taxonomy): domain Eukaryota; kingdom Viridiplantae; phylum Streptophyta; class Pinopsida; order Pinales; family Pinaceae; genus Pinus; species Pinus albicaulis. The sequence goes on along the minus strand of CM076579.1, from coordinate 1,484,297,511 downwards.
TTTAATACAAAATTGCAGAAAAAAAATCATGAATGCCTTCCTTTTAATACAAAGTCGTAGAGACGAAAATCACAACTATAGTGCAGCAAATAAAATCAAACTCCCAAATCTCAACTAACAATACTTTATATTATGTGCACCTTGCCAAAGGAATTTCTTAAAAATATTTACCAAAGTAGTACACACTTTTTTAGGAGCAGCTCTTCCAGAAAGTTGATAGATGGGAATAGCTTGTAGTACCGATCTTAATAAAATAACTCTGCTCAGCGCATTTAGTGCTCTCAGGGCCCATTTTTTCAAATGATTATGAAGGCTAGTAATCAAACTCTCCCAACTTGCCGAATTTAGTGATGGCAAATGCAGCGTAAAACTGAGATATTTCAAAGGCAGACGACCTATTTGAAAGCCAAGATTATGTGCAATGAAGCGTTCAATAGGAGCAGGGGTATTGAAAAAATAAATATGAGATTTATCATTATTAATCATGGTTCCCGAAGCGTTCATGAAAATATTAAGGAATTGAAAAATAGAAAGAGATTCCCACAAAGAAACGTGAGAATAAAGCATGATATCGTCAAAAAATTGCTAATGAGAGAGTGTAAGATCCCGACCCCAAAGATTCAGCCCCTTGAAACTATGATTAGCAATTTGGGCCTTAATTAAACGTCCAAGCCCTTCAGCAGCAATGATAAATAGAAAAGGAGAAATGGGATCACCCTGGTGAAGCCCCCTCATTGCATTAAACATGTGACTAGGAAGTCCATTGACAAGAATGGAATAATTCGGAGTTGAAATACATGAAAATAACCATTGAAGCCACCAGACATAAAACCCAAAAGAGAGTAATAAGGCTTTCAAATAATCCCAATTTAACCGATCATAAGCTTTTGAAAGGTCTAATTTTACCAACATACCTTTCCGTTTCTGCTGTTGTAAAGAATGGATTGCCTCTTGGACTGTCACTATTCCATCCAAAATTTGCCTTCCCTTAACAAAACTTGTTTGCTTCGGGGAAATAATATCAAGAAGAATTGGTTTTAATCGATTTACCATGATAGTAGATAATATTTTATATATAACATTACACAAGGCTATAGGGTGGAAGCCTGCAGGAGTGTCCGTGTGAGTTTGCTTTGGAATCAAAGTGATAAAAGTGGAATTCAAGCCTGGGAAAACCTGCCGTGAACGCCTATATTCTTCAACCAGTTCCCAAATATCATGACCCAGAAAATACCAACAGGCTTGGTAAAATTCTACTGTAAAACCATCAGGACCAGGAGCTTTAAATTTAAGAAGATTTTTAACAACTTCCTCCACCTCAGTAAAACTAATGCTTCGCATTAAAGCTAGATTTTGATCCTGAGATACTATGGTTGGAATATGTGTTGTAATGCGTCGAATAGCCTCTTCTCTGTTATGCACAGGTTCAGTCACCATGGCTTGAAAATGTCGAACCAGAAATTCTTCCAATTCTTGATGCTTGAAAACTTTATTACCATTCGCATCCTTGAGGGTGAAGATTCTGTTATGTTGTTGGCGTTGAATCAGGGATTTGTGGAAGAAAGAGGTATTTTTCTCTCCTTCCTTCAACCATTGCACACGAGATTTATGCTTCCATAATATCTCTTCCTGTTTCCGTCGTTCTTCTAGTTCACTAAGAACAAGCCCTTCTTGTTCTGCAAGAAATTCCGTTCGGCCATTAAAAATGATTTCCTGTTGAATCTGTTTCATCCGATCTGGGAGGATTTTCATAGAGTTCTGAATATTTCCAAAATGCGTTTTATTCCAATGTTTAATTTCCTTCTTGATATATTTCAATTTTAATTGAAATGTATGCATGCGGTTCCTACCTTGAATCTGTGACGATTGCCACCACTGCTTTACTTTATCAACAAATGTAGGGTCCCTTAACTAGAACCGTTCAAAACGCAAAGGCTTATTTTGAGGCACATCCTTGATATCCAAAGTTAGACTGATAGGCCAATGTTCAGAGCCTAAGGAAGGCATAATATAGGCTTAAAAATGCATATCCAGATTAATTAAATCCTCTGAAAGTAAAAAACGATCAAGACGAGAGGCTATCTGATGTGCTTCACCTCGACGATTGTTCCAAGTATATATACCGTTCATAGTAGGGATGTCAACCAAGTGAAGATCAATTAGAAGGTCTCGAAATGACTCCATCTCTTGATCATCTCTCCGAATCCCTCCCTTATTTTCACTGAGGTTTAAAATTAGATTAAAATCACCTCCAATTATCTAGTTATTCTCCTAATGTACTAATCGCAAAGTGTGTATACTGTCTATGAACTATTGTTTCTCCCCTGGTGAATGAGGACCATGTTTTAATACTACTATCTGCACTTGGCGCAGTGGCAGGTGTAAGAGTGAGGTGATTAACAGGGCCTGGAGATTGTCGTTAGGATTTCTACTTTGGGGAATATGGAAGGAGCAAAATTCCTGCATTTTCAGAGGTGTAGAAAGACAAGTTTTTCAACTTTGGAAAGTTATTGTTGAGAATATCAGGGAAAAAATTCTGGTGGAATAATGGGGAGATGATGATTGGCCTGTCACAGCTATAGAAACACGAATCCTAGCTGCTCTTAATCTTACCCCTCAAATGCTTGATGTTTCTTTACGGAAAGTACAACCAAATTTGAATTCTATTCCGTCGTAGTTTATCCCTCCATCGCTGTGTTTTATGAAATTAAATTTTGATGGGGCTTCTAAAGGGAATGCTGGAGAGGCAGGGATTGGTGGTATATTCAGGGATTATTTTAGTAAGGTCTATCATCTTTATTCTTATCCTATGGGATATGTTACTAATCATGAAGCTGAGTTGATGGCTTTAAAGCAGGGTTTAATGATTTCGATTCGGGAAGGTTACCAACGACTTGTTGTTGAGGGGGATTCTGCAATGGCAGTTGGTATTTTAAAAAAACTACAACAAGGCAATCCTTGGCAGAAAATAAGTAAGAGCTGGCGAATAGCGAAACTTGTTGAAGATATAGGCAATCTTCTCCGCCATGTTGGTTCAGTCATCTGCACTCATGTTCGCCGAGAGGGGAATTAGGCAGCGGATTATTTAGTGAAATGGGCTTGTAAGAATATCACCAGACATCTTGATGTCAATGATTCCCACCAGGCTTGGGTTGTGGAATTATATCCTCTGCAGTGTATTGTGGACCAAGATCGATCTCGTTCACCCCCGATCGGGGTGCCTGATATTTGATACGGGTCGTGCATATCCACGTGGTAGTTGTCTTGCCACCCTGTGTGATATTATTATGAAGAAAGTCCTTTGACGGTCGCGCTCCACTCCGTTTCTTCATTTTGCATGTGCCAGCCAGCTCTTCACCTTAATAGTCTGTCAGATGCATTAAAACAGGCTTATACGCAATGGTTGAACAGTCACTCTCTGTCTAGACCTTGCATCGGCGCTCCATTGTAGGCGACAGCTCAAGACTTCATAGCGCGCATTCTCTGCCGAAGATCGTGGCCTTTTTCCAAGCCCTTTCATTTCCAGTATGGTGAAAGGGCAACCAATGAAGCCGAAACGAGGTACGCTGCCTACTCCCGGGGCTGGCACAAGTAGGCGTGGCAGAAAATCTAATATAGAGGCGCTGCAAGAGATTGCTCAGGTATATGAATCAGGGAATCTGGATAATATCAAGTAAAAAATTCATGGCTGGGAAGTTCATACTGATAGTGAGGAGGAGGACATGGAAGCTCAGCTTTCTCAAATGGATTTTTTAACATATCCAGGTAGTACTCGAGGTCGTGTTTCTCTTTTTCAAAAGTCCGTAAAGACTTATTGGAAGATGAAATGCCTTCTTGCCAAGGCTATGGCAAGCAAAGAGGATAAGAGTCTCACCTCTTCTATTCTGTTTGAAATGCAACAAATGAAGATGGACATGCATGCTATGCTCAAAGTATAGATTCAGTTGAATGATAGGGTGGGTAAGATTGAAAAACAGTTGCAACTTACTCACAGCAGTTCACAAGTGTTAGGTCCAACCGCTCATGCTCAGGTTTTTGTGGATCTATCTGGTTAACTATTTTCTTGTTTGCTCATTTTGGACTCTGTTAGCTTTAATACTTGTTTTATTTGTAAATATTATGGACATACTAGAGCTCTAAATGCTGTCAATGGTAGGATAAGACAATTTCGTTTTTGGTCTGCTTATAACTCGATGCGGTGGCCAACAGACCTGGTTTCCTACGGGCAGGTTGAGGTCAATGTATTTGTTTTTTCTTGTATGACTCTTTGCCCTAAATATTTCCGATAATAGAAAGGTACTACGAAGCTTACAAAAAAAACAGTACTTTATATTATGATTCAAAACACAAAAAACACATTCATATGAAGGTTGTGGCTCCTTCACCACTAAAAGAACTGTTCTTACTGTGATTTACATTCACTAGAGGTTGGAGTAACACAGTAAAACCTATAACTGTTTTTGCTCCACTATTTTCTCCTTCTTGTTTTTCCACAATTACATGTGCCACAATTCATTCAACCTATACTTGCTTGTTAATTCAAAACATAAAATATCTAAGACATTAATACTTGAGTCACAAAATTTAATATAGAGGTTGAGTGAACTAAATAACACTTGCTGAATAAATGTTTGCCCATAAGCTTTTAATAGCCACGCATTACATTTCTATTTAACTTTAATAGTTTAATGGGTTATATACCTCTATTCAGAACTTCATTTATGTGATGTCTTTCTCTACAAACTCAATCTTCAACCTGCGAAATATTTACGAAATATGATTGATTTCAAATAATTAAACATGATAGTTGAGATTAATTTTCCAACACTCTCAACAAAGCTTTCTCATCAAATACCAATATTGAGTCTCTTATGCTCCTACATTAAAAAAGAGGAAAATATTGAGTCTAACTCTGAACTATCTTTGAAAGATTCCTCATCAAATGCCGGAACCCCTTTAGGAGTTAATCAACTAATATTTGAACCACTCAATATGCTTCTGCATCAAATATAGGCAAAAATATTGTCGAACTCTACAACGAGCTTTGAGATATTTTGTTAATGTGATTAAAATCTTTTTTTTTTCTCAATATATGAACTTGAATTATAAAAATATTAACATTATTCCATTATGAAAAGTTTTTTTTAACAAACTAGGATTATATTCTTATCAATACTGAAAACCTCCGCTCGTTTCTAATAAACATTATTCCATTATGAAAAGTTTTTTTTAACAAACTAGGATTATATTCTTATCAATACTGAAAACCTCCACTCGTTTTTATATTCTTATCAATACTGAAAACCTCCACTCGTTTCTAATCAAAACTACAATAAAAACGTACAGCAAAAGTACTGGAGATCGGTGTATATTATAAGTTCGAATGATCTCCACATATTATATTGAGCGTCCACAAAGTCATCACCAGTTGCCATTTTTTCGGCGTCCACACGATCATATAAACCCGCATTTTCCCTTAGCTGTTAAGTGGTTAAACTTATATTAGAAAGGAGGGTTGCAAACACTACGGAGCATTTTTAAGACATTTATTTAAAAAATTGAGTGGGAGACCAAACTAATTAGATAAAATTTCATATTTAAAAAATTGAGTGGGAGACCAAACTAATTAGATAAATTTTCATATTTAAGATAAAAATAATTTGAGAGAAAAAATATTTAAGACAAAAATGTTTTAAGATAAAACTTTATATTTAAGATAAAAGTAGTTTTAGACAAAAATATTTTAAGACCAACTTTATATTCAAGATAATGGTCATTTAAGACTATGGCAATTAAGACTAAACCCATTTAACACTGTGAACAATTAAGAGAAAACCATTAGCATTCCTGAAGTTTGCATGAAAATCCATGAGTGGATGGTGGATAATTATATTTTTAATTTTTGAAAATAAATATTTAAACCACATAAAATTTAGTCATATGTCAATTTCTATTATATTTTTCATTTTTCATTAATCTTTTTAATTAAATATAAAATTAGAATAAGCTAAATTATTTTTAAAATATAACATTTTGAAAAATTACAATATTTTAAACTAATTTTTGTTTTTATTTGTCTAACCCAAGAGGATTTGAACTTTGAATCTCTTTCTTTACATATGACTTCATAATAAAGCGATCACCAATTGAGCTACACCCCATGGGATTTTAGTATTTAATTTAAATGTATATTTATTTGAAAAATATATAAAAAATTACATAAAAGTAATCAATTAAATATAATTTGATTTCAAAACAATTACAATATACATACCACATTTTAAAAATATCAATAGATAAAATTATTATTTTTTACTTGGCCCGACTCAAGGGGATTTGAACTTTGAATCTCATGTTTTTACATAATACTTCATAACAAGGTAATTGTCAATTGAGTTATATTCCATGAAGTAATTTTTTTTTTTTTTAAATAATGAAAATTTTTAAATTACTACAACTAAAACTTTGATATAAAATTGCAAGAAATTATATGTTGTATAATGACACAAAAAATTAAATATTTTCTAAATTGTTTCTACTCATATATATATATATATATATATATATATATATATATATATATATATATATATATTTCAAAACCATACATAAAGAAAAAAAAATTAGAATACAAATGCATCCATATATGTAATTTAAACCTTATTTTTTTTCTTTTTAAATAAAAAATAAAAAATTTGACTCTTACATATGTCTTATACTCACATCTCAATTTTCTTTTCACTATTGGAAAAATATATCAAAGAGATAAATAACAATAATTCAATTATATATTAGATAATATTTTAGTATTTAAGTTTGTTCTTATTGTAAAAAAACTTTCTATATATATATATATATATACAAAATGCAGTTTAATATTTTTTATATTAATTTATTGTTAGGTATTAAGATGTTGGTAAATATTTTCATCTAGTAATTAGTATCTTCCTCAATAGAGATATATATAAAAAAATTGTGAAGGAGGTTGAAAGAGTACCTCTATCATAAACTTTAATTTAACCTAAAAAGACATTGTCATGCCCACATGAGAGGCTGATTTACTGCATCTCGTGACTCATTTCATCTCATTAATTTTCTCAATCTGAATCTATGTGATTATATACTACACCTCACATTTTATATTTCGTGATTAATAATATTCATAAGTTTAACAGTTTTTGAAGTATGTAGATAATCATTCCATACAATTATGCCTTAACATAACCAATATGAAAATGATACAAATGAAAGTAATCTTATAGAATAAACAACATAAGTGGCCTAACAGTTGTCAAATATTCAAATGTGTTACAATCAAGTGAAATCCAATCTCGTATAACAATTTAAATTATAAGAGCACACAATTCATATAAAGCTATCATGAAATTTTCTATTTCATTTACTGCCATGATCACAACTTTGTCATAGATCAAAATCGTTTCACTTGATAGAAATAGTAAGTACTCTCGTATGCATGCAATGTATGAAGAGTTAAGTGAAGGAAAGAAAGTTAAGTCTAATATTAGAAGTCAAGTGAGTCAAAGTTTTTTTTTGTAAATTTGTAGTACCTCGCTATTTTCTATTTATAATTTGAAAGAAGGTTACAAAATATAAAATTCCAGTGTGTGGCCTCAACCTGCCCATAGGAAACCAAGTTTGTTGGCCACCTTAAAGCATTAAAAGCAAGCCAAAATTGAAACTGTTTCATTCATCCATGAGCCTCATTAACTAACTGACCGATTATGCAATTATCTACAAGTTGGAGAATTAAAAGATGTCCATACAAAACAGAAAATTGCATCTAAAAACCATGAGAAAATTCTAAAACAACTAGCCATCAGAGGAGTAAACCAGAGCAGGATCCTTTACTATAGAACTAGGCATATCCACTTGCTGCAACTGCTGAAGTTGTTTCTCCATTTGGCCTACATGATCATCGATTCTACTGATACGATCAGTAGCATAATACTAAGTAATTTTTATATGATTCAGCTGATTCTGAATGTCCTGTAGCAAATCCATGATTTGTGGCTCAATCCTTGCTTAAGTAGGAGGAAAACTCTGCATAGCCTTGGCCAAAAGGCATTTGACTATCCAGTAAGTATGGACAATTTTCTGGAACAAAGTGAGACGACCCCGAGTATTACCAGGGTCTATTATAAAGTCCATGATCTCTGCTTCCACATCATTATCTTCCGGATCAGTTTGAATTTCTCGTTCCCAGCCTCGAATCTCCTGGCGAACAGTGGATGAATTGCCTATTACATAGTTTGTAGTGAGGTTTTCTAGGACCCCTTGGCGTGACTTCTGACCACGTTTCTTGGGACAAGTCTCAGGCTGGGCCTGCTATTTACCTTTAATAGAGTGGTGACAAGAACGACGCTTCCCCATGATGGAGATTGGCCCCAACATAACTGTTTGGCTGGTGGATATGTCGTCCGTCGTCCTCCTGTGCTGCCTCCGAGCTTGCACTGCAGAATAACTATGCATGGAAGAATGAAAATGCCGATGATGAAATCTTACTATCTTAAAACCATTCCTTTGTCATTCTGACAATAGAGGTTGTCGACCCTGCCACATCATTACTCCCCGATCAGTCGCAAACTTCCATAACCATGGTTCAATCTGCGCCATCATGAATATTAATTGCTTGAAGAGGTGAACGCGGCCATCTGTCCTATCATGCTATTACTCTCTTGAAAGATGCACACCTCGATCGGGGGGTCAAGTGAGTCAAAGTTAAAAAGGTAATGCCTTGTCAAGAAAAGCTAAGTGAAGGAAAAGAAAAATGTTGATTTATGTTAAAGTGAAGATAGAAAAGTTTAGTTAAAGCGTTAAGTTATAGTTTGCATGAAGAAAAGAAAGTTAGAGTTTGCATGATTCCATATTTAGAAAGTTTAATGAAGAGATAATAAGAACAAATAGGTGGATGTATATGAGAGAATAATTAATGAATATAAATTCTTTATTCAAGAAGAAGAGTGTGTACTTATTTGTCTTGTGTTTGCATGCTTATATTTACATCTAAATAACAAGTGGTATCAAAGCAAGGTTTAGCAAGGTTTCAAAGAACCAAATAAATTAAGAAGGCCATGAAATACTTTCACTAAGATATTTCACTAAGATCCTTAGCTATTGTAAATAGTTTACAAATCCAAGTTTACACCCATTGGTCCATAAGTAAAAACTAGAGCTCGTTGAAAGTTTGTAAACCCGACTACTAAAATATTAAGTTGAGTAGCCTATATAGCCACCATCGTAAGTTGTAGCCATGAGAATCCATAAGAATATGCACAAAAGAACTTAGCAAACTTGTTCAAATAGAATCCAAACTTCATTGTTGGCGTCGACGCGATGCCTTTTCTCAAATAGTTTGTTGAATTGGTGTTGATTTAGTGATTTGTAGAGTTATTTATCAATATGAAAAGTGACAATAATAAGTTTTCTACATAGTCGTATTTATGATCCGTCCCTAAACTTGTTGCTATAACGTAAAGCATGTAGGGATGGAATAAATATTTGTATTACGTAGTGTGAGAGGTATCAACAATAGATTGGTATACCCTTCTTGTGAAAATCGTATATTTTGTGTAAAAGCTTGTTGCTATAAAGAAAAATGATCAGTTAATGAGTAAACAGGTTTAGTTAATAAGTAATTGATTAAATATTAAATATTTTCACTGGGATTGAATAAATAACTGCACGGATTCTGTTAATAAGTAATTGTTTAAATATTTAATATTTGCGCTCGGATTGAATAAATAATTGCATTATTGACAATAATCTGAGATATCACAGCTCAACGTTTGGGCATTTAAAAGTGCATCCAAAGGCGAAGTAAGTTTGTTTATGTGATGTAAGACCCAAGCATCCAAACAACTACTAAGCGATTAAATAAATATTTTTTCTTAATTATTCTTTCACACTTGAGTGTTTTTGTGGAATTTTGTTGGTGTAACATATGAAACGTTACTAAAATTTGTTTTCTGTGTAATGTAATCATTGTTGGAAATAATCTTAACCACCGCCATGAATAAGGAGTGGTAGCAGTCCACACTTTATTGAATTTTTGTGCAAGGAAGGACGAAGCCTTTATTTTCAACCTCGAAGGCATTTTTATGCAATCCACGCAAAATCCAAAAAAGAGTACCTTAGCTATTTTATCTGCGTTTATTTCCTTTCCACGTTGACTTACCGTTGCCCACAACTTCGTAGCCCACAACTTTTATGCTTTACCTTTTAACATCTCCCCATAAGTTAAATCTCCGCCGATGCGATATCAGCGGGACCCACCTAGCTTACCGCATTGTAAACTGCACAAAAACCTTTACATTTTGTTATTTCATTACCTTCTGCCATATCACACTTCCCAGATTTTATCGCATCGCTGCCTACACTTCGCAACATTTCGCATTTACCTCTAAGCTTTCGACGAAACTAAGTTTCTGCTGATGCGATATCGACGGGACCCACCACATACCTTTACCGCATACAAACCTTCGTTGTCACGTTTATTCCTTACCTTTTTCATTTCACACTAACCACTGCTTTAGTGCCCGCAGCCCACACTTCACAAGTTTTTTTATTTACCTCTTTCAACTGCCTGCAAGTTAAGTTATTTGTGATGTGATGTGATCACAATCACACGTGTCAAGCTCAAGAGGATAGCACAAAGTGCACATTGTAAGCTCAGGAGTTTAAAAGATAAGTGCCCGCAAGTTATTTTATTTGCGATGCGATCACAACCGCATATCGCAAGAGTTAACCGATATCGCCCGCAAGTTATAAGTTTTATATTGCGACGCGATATGTGCCATGTCACAATCGTACATCGCAAGTTTTAATTTTTAACCCATATCGCGCTAGTTAAAAGATATGATCACCGATTTGAGATTTGCGATGGAGGTCCGGATGCGATGTGGTTTCATCGTTGAAACCCATAAAGGTTGATGTCCATTGTTTTGTGTTTTGAATAGGTTTTCGTATAGAAATAGAAGAATTAAGCGGAAGGACGATTTGTTTGGTATATGTCCGATTTGGATTGAATTGAATTAAAATTTTTAGGCTTCGACCATTTTGTATAAAACAAATTTAATTTCTTATGTTTAATTTGAAGAGATTAATCGAATAGAGAAGAGTTGAATAAATTTCAAAAATTGTTCCTCTCTTGTGTTAATCGTTATCTGTCAGTGTGTATGAACTTTATTTTCCACATTTGTGCATTCTTTATGTTGAAATGGGAATTCATTCCTTTTTGTTTTTTTTATTCATAATTTTCAACATGGTATGAGAGCAGGTCTAGGCTCTCAGTGAAAGAAAGTGTTCTTTACTGAAGAAGTTGAAAGATTGTTTTGAGAAGTTGATTCTCCAATAGTGAGAAGGCTTTGTTTAAAAATTCAAGATGGCAGCAGCATGCACACGCTTGAATAATCTCTAACTACCATAGTTAAATGGGAATAATTATGATTATTCATCTATTATACTGAAGGTCGTGTTCTCCTCACAATATATTTGGGAGCTGGTGGAAAATGGTTTCCAAGAACCAGCAGATGTAGCAACATATAATGCTTTGACACAAGCACAAAGAGATTTGTTGACATAAAATAAGAAGAAGGACTCCAAATCCCTCTTCTATATTTTCCAAGCAGTACATGAGAGTATTTTACAAAGGATTGCAGCAACAAGAAATTCTACGGAGGCATGGGATACCCTCCAGAAAGACTATATGGCAAAGGTGAACACAACAAAACTTCAAATGCTGAGAAGAGATTTTGAAACTCTTTGTATGAAAGAGTTTGATAACATAGACTCATTATTCACACATGTGATTGGTTTGGTTACCCAAATCAGGTCTAATGGAGAGACACTTGAAGAAAGGAAAATAGTGGAGAAAGTATTAAGAATCCTACCATCAAGGTTTGATGCCATAGTAGTGGCCATAGAAGAGACAAAGGATCTCTCATAGTTTTCAGTGGATGAGGTTCATGCATCACTTATGTCTCATGAGCACAGACTGAACAGAGCAACAAACTCCTCATTGGAGCATGCATTCAAGACAAAAATGTCTTTTGGTCAAGGTAGAGGTTGAGGAAGATCAAACTACCGAGGAACAGGAAGAATCCCACACAGAGGTGGAGGAAACAGCCCTGCAAACACAAGTGGAAGGGGCAACAATCAGAATCCAAGCCAAGGATCAAGCCATAATCAAGCACAAGGACAGATGTATGATAAATCTCAAGTCCAATGTCATTATTGCAAAAAGTATGTTCATTATGCAAATGAATGTAGAAAGAAGAAAAATGACATGGGTAGTAAACCTAGTGCACATTTTGCAAAAGAAAATCAGAACCAAAGAAGTGTGCTTTTAACTTGTAGTGTAGCAGAAGAAAAATAAGAATATGTATGGTTTTTAGATTCAGGTTGTAGTAACCAAATAACTAGAAACATAGCAATGTTTTCCTATCTAGATGAAAGTGTAAAATCTGAAGTGACAACAAAGACTGATAGCAAGGTCTCTGTCATGGGGAAAGGAAGAGTAAACATACTGATAAAGAAGGGAGAGAAGAAGTTCATGCTAGATGTCTATTATGTCCCTGGCATGAAATTTAACCTTCTAAGCATTAGATAACTTATGCAAAAGGGCTACAATGTGTTTTTTTAAGAATTATGTATGCACAATCATGGATAAACCTCCAAGTAAACAAATCATTGCAAAAGTGCATATGACAAGCAATACAATGTTTCCTCTCAAGATAAGATCAGAATTGAAGGAAGGATATGTTGTAGTAGCTACCACACAAGAAGTCTTTCAAGAAGAAGTGAAAGATGAGAACTGGTTATGGCATTTGAGATTTGGACATCTAAATTTCGGAGGTTTGAATTTGTTTCACAGAAAAGGCATGGTAAAGGGATTACCACTAATAGAGAAACCAAACATCCTATGTGAAGGCTGCATCTTGGGAAAACAACATAGAGAATCAATTCCAGTAGTGTAATGCGGAATTATGAATTATGGATAAAACACATACCCTAAATGTGGTGCTATGCATTTAGAACAATAGATCAAAGACTTTGCATATAATTTTCCTAGTATTAAATATACTTACAGAAATATGGGGAAACTTACTTGGAGTCCAAGCGCTTCCTATTTTCCTTCTGTCGCTCTTGTTGTAGCTTCCAATCCAACTTTGATCGCCAGACTAGTTCTTGCAAGTATAAGCACTAAAAAACAAAGAGATTGCAATATAAATATGGCTATTTACTTTAATCAGTTAAATCAATGAAACATGAAACATATACATCAGCTAAGAATCCATAATATGAAATATAGAAGCTTATACAGATACATATGTGGGAAATTAAGCAAAAATATTTATTAATGGATAGAAGGGGGAGGTTACAAACAGTGATTGATTTGATGTCACCAACTCCAGCATCATCCCAGCCTCATCACAATGAACATATCTTCAGAAGCATATCACTCAAATCTAACATTCAATTGAGAATTCAACATCATTTCTCTACAAAATTTCTTCCTTCTCAAGCACTAGGACCTGTGCTCAATTTATAGATCAGCTGAAGGTAGTTTCACAATAAATGACTTTCTAATAATATGCAAGACATGTTCCCAAGCTCAGAGGTGTTGAATGGACACATGGATTCAAATTTTGACACATATGGACTCTTCTAGAAGGCACTGGCCATGTGGAGATTCCAGAACAATGAGAATTTCGCTCCCAATTGACCAACACACTCTTCAATGTCAGGAAGTGCTTTGCAGAGCACCCTTGAATGGAGGTAATTGCATATGCAAAGTAGTTAGTCCCTTTAGAGGTTATGTTGGTGAGCTCATAGGTGATATAACATGTACTTAAAATCTTGGAAACCTTGCAAAGGAAGTCATGGATGATTTGTTCTTGTTCTTTGTCTTAGGGCATGTAGCAAATGAAATTATAGGGGATGATAGAACCTATTCATTGGTTATGGGGACGATGTTTAGTTTAACCAGGTCATCGGGAATGGTGCCGAAATTGACCTATAACAGATTTCCCCCTAAAGCATGAAGTCAAAATAATAATAACAATATATTTTTTGAATGAGATTCTTTACACTGTGATGGGATGGAGTTGAAGCTAAGTGGCGACCTACATCAATCTTACAATACATTACATCATGATATATCCTATTGATCACGAATTGCTGAGGGAAGGCATTCCCATGCTCAACACATAAACTATCTAATAACATGTACATAGTGCAGAAAGTCGTCTACATTGGAATGTTGCCGAATATAGATATGCCTACAGATATAGGCCCATGTTCGGATGACAATCTTTATGTAAGGTCACCATACAAATGATGTCTAGAACAATCCTAAAATCACAACGCAAATGGATGAAACTAGACTTGGGGTCTTATTATCTCGTCCATTCGATCGTTCGAGTATAAGGCTAGCCATGAGAATATATGATTTGTAGTTGAACATGGTAAGACATTGTTTGATTACCAACCAATGATGTGAGCTATTAACAAACATGAGAGAACCACCATTGATGTCAATGGCCCTAAAGGTATTGCAGTACATTTTGTAAAGCGTGAATAGATTATTTGATGTCGAACGGCAAACAAAATATTTTGGTCAAAATTTTGGAAGTGATGATCTTGTCGATGCTGTAATAAGCCTCATGGTACTAGAAGATGATGTTTCTAAGTAAACTTCATGGACGATGATTTGACGTCGACAAGAAGCTACTTTATTGCAAAATGAGAGTTACTAATTTCGGAGACAAAGTATGACTTGATATAGCAATGTTCAGGGATCACTATCATGAGAATGAAGGTATTTTGAGTATTGAAGAAGGATGAGTATTCACTGGATGACTTCTCTTGAACATATCGGTGACACTGAGATAAGTTGGAAACATTGACCCAAAACCGAAGTGAAGGTATGATGAACCATAGGCATGAATGAACCGTCAAGAATATTACCCGACCAAAACAGTCACAGTGATGGAGTGAAATGTCATATTCAAGAGCAACCTGCTACCGTAAAAATTTTAATTCACTTTCCCAAATTTTCCCCGGTCATTTGTTGACCAGTACCTCTTTATTTTTTAACAAGCTTGAGGAGTATAACATATGCTTGATCTATAATTCAACCCTTCGGGCGAATAATGTATCGCTATTTAATAATTTAACAAGTCTAGCGGTGAATGAAACTCGATTATTTCCATGTTCAACAAGGCCATCGCTATTTTATGTTTTAATGAGCCTAACGACAGTGATGGCCCTATCCATTTTCATATTTAGAGAGTTTGAAAACGAAAACAAAAGAAAACTCCATAAGTACTTTTTCGTAAATTTGTTGCTCAAATCCAAAAAAGTGTAAAATAATATCTGAGAGAACCTCCTAGCCATGTTCGACTAAGGCATTCATTTTTCGTAAATAACCTATCTCAGTCTGGAAAAAGGTTAAACTTATACTGAGTAGACCAATTCATTTATTTTTACGAGCTTGAAAATACAAGTGCTCGGAAATATTTTCACATTATCGGGGTCTGAAAAGAGCTAAAAGAAGACTCCAAGGGTTCCTTTTTCACTGTTATCGAAGCTCGAAAAAGAGATAAAATTGCGCTTCAAGTCTTTTTTCGTTTTTAACAAAGCTTGAAAAATAAGGATAAAAGTATGCTTTGTGGTCAAATCATTCTTGAAATAAATCTACATGACTAATCTGCTCATCGGTTGCAAAACCTTTTCAGAACAACATCAAATGGATTAAAAATACGTGTTTCATGATAAAAATAGAATAAAACCATATTCATAGCAATAAATATGATTTGATAATCAAATGACTAATTAAAAGAGTTTCACTATTCATTTTTACCATGTGAAAGTTACCATTTTCATTTTGTAGCTCTGAACTTGTTTTTGCCCCCAAACTTCAGTTGTTGATTGCGATTGATTTCGTGGACAGTTTTCATTTCCGTTTGATCTAGGTTGGTGCCATAAACCATCTATTTCTTTCAGTAGTAAATTAACTACCTTTGATTGCAATTTTTTAGAGATTTGGGCTCTTTAGGGTAAATTATTTTTCCAAAGAGGGAAACGCATCCTTGAGCATCGAAAACTGCATTGTGGAGCACCTAAATTGAAGCCTAGTGCATATGCAATGCAATGTCCATTGTTTCAGACTGGGTTGGGCACAAATTCACATTCTTGATTCTTGCATTGTACCCAAAATTTTCCTAATTTTTTGCATGAAAACGAGTGGAATGAGTCATATGGTTATGTTTCAGGATTTCATCGGACTAGAATGACGATTACTTGGAGAGAAAGAGAGCATGAAGAAAAAAATATGATTTCCCTAAATGATCCACGTATAGTAAGAGCCCTAATAGATTGTGGGTTATTAAAGTACTTCTGCTTGTCAGGGATGATGCAAAAAATAGAACTCTTGGAGTTCTTAGTTCGAGAATGGGATCCGGCTATTGAGGCATTTCACATTAGGAACAAAGCGATTCCTATTACAGTGGAGGATGTATATTTTATGGCAGGCTTGTCAAGGAGAGGCTTGCCTATTTCTCTCTCAGGGTCTACTCTTGGAGGAGAGATAGTTAGAGACTATGTTTTGAAATATTTATATCTAGGGGCAGAACCAAGAAAGGATGGGAAAATAAACATCTATGACGTTCGTGATTTTCCTTTGAGAACCATTATTTTCATAATCAAAAAGTTTGCCGGCACTGTTACACTACATGTAGCGAATATATCATATATGCAGTATGCGCTAGAGTGCATGGAGCCAACAGTCTTCAACTGGTCTGAAGATGTACTTTCTCAAATAAAAGAACAACTAAATAAGGCAAAGGCAAGAAGGAAGAAAAACTTTGGTTATGGTTCTATCCTCATTTCATTTTCCTTAGAGTGGATTCCACTGATGTAGCCTCAACATGTGACATTAGGTGTGTCTAACCCTAGAGATCTGAGGATGCCGAGATGGGTAGAACTAATGGCTAGGCATGCAGACCAATCTTCCATTGTGTTCTTGACTGCATTGTTCACCTAGTTCAGGCGACAGGTTATCAGCGTCGACGAATATGCATACACAGGCATCGATTTCCGAGGAGATCCAGACTTAGCTTTACCAGAAGGCGCTCAGTGGGGTGCAATAGGTAAGAATGTTTTGACCATGTTTTTTGAATTTTCTAAGGTTTATACAATGTTTTTGTATTTTGATGTTTTCCAAAGACTAAACTAATTTTTTTATGTAATGCAGATGTTGGTCGAGTTCAACCGGTGGAGGAACTAGAGCATGGAGCGGATGAGCTAGTAGAGAGGTCTCTCAGGAGAGCATTCCTTCAGGATTTAGACATGGCTGAGACTCCGTCTGAGCTTCGACAACACATAGAGAGTTTGACCTTCGGGATTCTATATTTCCAGATCGAAGAGTTACCCATGTGATTGCAGTGCCACACTATAGGCGTTCCTAACCGCTGGATGCGATTACTGCGTAGGATAGCTAGATCGATAACATGTTACCATGAGCATCACTAGTTTACTTTTGACATGTTGCATACATTTTGAAGTCAGAAGACCAATGTGTCTTGGGCACAAATTTTTGTAAAAACCTATAACTATCCATCTATATGATTTCAGTGTTTTCCTATGTTTATTGCGTAATCCTATCCAATTATGTGAATGTATCTTTACATGTGTTGAAAATGTCCATCTAAAACATGATTAGCTAAAGAATCAGTCAATGTGTTCAGGTTTCTGGAAATGTGTTGATATTGAATAAAATCCAAGTGTCTTTCCAAAAGTTGAACTCTTAGGAACAAACAATGTAGTGTTGGATTTCTAACAGTATAAATACTAGTAAGTTGTAATACCACAAGTTGTGAGTCTAACCTTATAATGATGTGGTTAATACCAAATGAAATGGAATCAGAGAGAAGTTTGATCAACTTGCTATAATCAACGATATTGGTTGTCGATCTACCGATACAAATCCCTTGAAAACTCACTAACTCGTCGTTCGGAGTGAAAATGGCCTATGCTGCAGAGGATAGATTCTGCGTACTATGACTAGCACCATCAGCATATCCAACAAATGGTTCCAAAGATTCAGACATCTGCGATGAAATGTAAAGCGGATTACTAACGTCAAGAAAACTCTAAAAAACAAACTAAGACAGTGAATACAAATCAACAAAATATATATACAATATAATACAAAAAATTACTACGCTCATGATTAAGCATAGTAACATTTCAGATTAAAACCCATTTCAGGGTTGTGCCAACGAAATTCCATCGTAATCCACCAACTTGTAGGAACCCTTACTAAGAACTCTTTTGACAATATAGGGGCCATGCCATAATGGCTCAAATTTCCCTATACCTATTACATCATCTTCTTGATCATAAAGAAGGACCAAGTCAGCCTCTGAGAAAATGAGAGGCTGGACATTTTTGTCGCATTGTGCCTTTATACGTCTCTTATGCGCTTCATTGGCCAATTGGGCTTCACGACGTGTTTCATAAAGATGGATGAGGTTAAAAAGACACGCTTCTTCTTCTGAGGTGTCAGGTGACAAGTCAATTGCGAGTTTCAACGATGGTATTTCACAATGGATTGGAAAGATAGCTTCTAGACCATACACCAATTGAAAGGGAGTAAATTTGGTTGTGTTTCTTATAGAGGTTTGCTATGCCCACAAAGCCGAGTATAGGATAAAATGCTAGTTTCTTTTATGAACTCCTATCATTCGTTGAAGCATACGTTTAAGAATATTGTTGATAGCTTCAACTTGTCCATTTGATTTTGGATAATAAGGAGTAGAATTATCATGTGACAATCCTAACTTGGCAGTCAATTTAGTCATCATATGGTTGCGAAAATGCTTCCCATGATCTGTGACTATAGCCTATGGGACCCCAAACCGTGCAATGACATGACTAATGAAAAATAATGCATTGTTTTGTCCTGTGTTGTTGAATGTAGGCATCACTTCGGCCCACTTGGTAAAGTAGTCTACTGCGACAATAATATAACCATGCTCTGCAG
Source organism: Pinus albicaulis (assembly GCA_034641835.2). Lineage (NCBI taxonomy): Eukaryota > Viridiplantae > Streptophyta > Pinopsida > Pinales > Pinaceae > Pinus > Pinus albicaulis. Next base: position 1,484,278,445 of record CM076579.1, on the reverse strand, counting down.
ATGAATGAGGGTTACAGGTCATGAGGTTAATGCCCTATTTCTAAAATGGTCCCATAGAGACAACATGATGCATTGCCGCTGGTGGTTTTTGGATTTTACGATCAAATATCTGGCACGCATGACAACTTCTGACCGCGAGGAGGCAGTCGCGAAATATGGTAGGCCAAAAGTAACCAACGCGGAGTATCTTCTTCAAAGTAGTGTATCTAGACAAGTGTCCGCCACAAGCCCCAATATGATAATGATTTAAAACTTTTTCGGCCTTCTCATGAGTGAGGCACCTTCTTAAAATTGTATCGAAACCACGATGATAAAGTGTATCTCCGACGATCAGATAATCTTTGGCTTCATATCGAATACGTCAATAGTCAGAGCGAGAGGTATTAGGCCGAAAGGTCTAGGTCTGGAGAAAAATGATAAAATCCCCATACCAAGGATCAGATGATCTGATCTGAAATAGGGACTCGTTAGGAATAGATGGTTCTGAATTAGTAGTAGTACTATCAGAGGGAAGGTCACGGAGAAGCTCAGCCAAAACTAAAGACTTCTTTGACTTGGATTTTATGAATTCCAAATCAAAATCTTGCAAAATGACAATCCATTTTGAATATTCCCCCCCCAGAAATTGACGTGATAAGATATAAGTCATGGGGTTGCAATCTGAAATGACAATGGTCTTCCAGAACAGGATATAGTGGCGAAATATTTGGATAACTTGAACAACTGCCAAGGCAAGATTTTCTACGTACAAATACTTCACTTCTGTATCATTGAGATTATGACTCAAATAATAGATCGAATATTATATCCCATTTTCTACTTGGACCAATACCATAGCAATGGTTGTATCAACCACAGCGATATATATGAAATAATCACTCTGATAATTGGGGGGATACATTAATGACGCTCGGAAAAGAGTATCCTTGACAACATCAAAAGAAGGTTGCACAAATTGATCCCAATGGAAGGGAATCCCCCTTTTCAAGAGCTGAGTAAATCCTTTAGCCATTTTGGCGTAGTTGGGTATGAAATTCCTTAGGAAGTTATCCTTTCCTTGAATTTTTTGTATTTGAAGTAAATTTTATGGTGTAGGCAAATCAAGAATGGCCTGAACCTTCAATGGGTCAATTCAAATTCCTTCTTTTGAGACGATGAATCCAAGAAAATGACTAGAACCAACACAAAACAGACATTTATGTGGATAGAGTCGTATTTTGTAGTGTCCGCAACATAAAAATATGGCTCTCAAATCCATCGGGTGATTAGTCCAATTTCATGAATGTGCGGGTAAATTTTCTAGATAGGGTTGAACAATGTGCTTGATGTCATTGAAAGCATAATCCATTTCTCTCTGAAAAGTGACCCCGACGTTCTTTAAACCAAACGGTATTTTCCGATAAGTGAATTTTCCCCAGGGACAGATGAATGTTGTTTTATATTGATCCTTTGGGCGGATATTGATTTCATTGTAGCCGGAAAATCCATCCATGAACGAAAAGATTTCTATCCAACACAATCGTCAATAATCTATTCGACAAAGGGAGTAAGATAGTTGTCTTTTGGACAAGAAATATTGACAACTCGATAATTGACACACACTCTGATGGTTCCTTGTTTTTTCATAACAGGAATGATGTTGGAAACTCACTCAGTTAGTGGAGCAGGGTAAATGAAACCAGCATGCAAAAGCTTTTCAACTTCTGCTTTAATGACATCTACCTTCTTTGAATGAACAGGAGGAAGGCATTGACACATCGACTTGAAATCAAGGTACATATTAATAGTGTGTTCAACGATACTAATATCTATGCCTAGAATTTCCTCATAAGACCAAGAAAATACATTACGGAATTCACGAAAGAGAGAGTGATATGTTTTGAGTTCTGATGGAGAACAAGATACGCTGACATGAATATTTTCTACAACGTCGGGTTTGGTTGAAATATCGATAGAAATTTTTTCTTCAATATTTGACAAGTTTCACTCGAAATCGATTCCATTAATAGGAAAAGAATTCGAAAAGAAATTTTTGATTGATGGGTGATATAGTTCACTAAGATTATATTCTCCATAATCAGGAAGATGGGAATGATGATGATAATCTTCCCATGGTTCTCCTTCTGACATCATGGTTTCCAAAATATTCTCATTTGTCATGAAAGTTGAGGAAAAAGGATAAGGTGGAGTACCAAAATCTAAGGAACGATCAACCCAAACAACCGGCGATGATGATTTCGGATTTGCCGCCCAAGCCAGATATAATTATTTCTATGCCAGCTCAATAGGGTTGGGCGGTAGAAACTCATGCAACGTAACAATCTCAAAATCACTCGTACTCTTCCTTAAGCCAGATGGAGTGGAAGAGATCATGTAGAAGGTCTCTATGCTTGCAATTTCTGCCGACATTGCAGGTGGTGGTAATGCAAAGGTTCCCATGAGAGTGGAATCCTTTAAGATTCCTACACCAATGTTTTGAAGTGTGAGTTGGGGTGCATGAATGAATGGAACACTTTGAGTTACCTGTGAAGTGGAGGCAAAGAAGGATAGCTAATTGATGACTATGATAACACCTTTATATGGAAAGGTGACCATTCTAAAATATGTATAAACAATTGCAGTCATAGCATATACCCATGGCCTTCCAAGTAAAATATTGTAGTCAAGGGGTCCGTCAATGACCTCAACATCAACATTCACTTTCCCCCCCCTAGTTCAACATTCAGGTTATTGATAATAGCACAAGGCTTATATGTACGCCCATCGAAAGCCTTCAACGTCATTGATGGTTGAGATGAGCACAGTGAGCCAAGTGACTTACAAAATTTTAGAGACATAATGCACATAGATTCTTCCTCATAAATAATAATACGATGAAAAAGGTGATTGAGAACATTTACTTGGATGGAGAATGCCAATTTTGCTGGTAATTGCAGCACATAGCCCGTATGATTAAAGACTATGAGATTAGAATCAGCCAGATCAATTCCAGCAATAGCCGACAACAAAGGTTGTTTCTGGGAGGGACAATTTTGTAACACCTCAAGAGCTGACATAATTGAAGGGGAGTGAGCCAAATATTCAACTATATTATAATTTTTAGCAGCTCTTGCTCGAGGATTATATGTTGATTTATGAACGACTCCCTTCGGTAGCTTGATTGTCAATTCAGGAATAACGGGTGGTGGTACCGATTCCGTAGACGGATTCGTGGTCAAGGTAGTAGGTTGATCAGTGGCCTGACTATCGTAATATTTATTAGGTGTTGACACCAAAATATATGTTGATGGATTTGTGATAGATAGCATAAGAACTTGGGAACTAGAAGCTGGATCCGTAGCAACCAAACTTGTGTTCGGATTCAGAAACAGATCTGTCAACACAGCTGACGCATGTGAAGTCTTAACCATTTTTGAGACTTCAACGCGATGAGGAAAATCCCGAACAAAGTGTTCCTCATTACAGATTATACATGGATAACAAGGTTTCCTATTTCTAGACGATTGATCAGATGATATTTCCTATGGGTTATAATTTTGCTTTTTCTTTGATTTCCCTTTTTTCTTACTTCGAGGTTGCTTGTCACTTTTTCCTTTGTCAAATGAAATGACATTGATTTTGGAAGAAGGCGCAGGATGAGATGCAGTAATATGATATGTTCTTGCAGTACCAATCATACCATCTCCAACATGAGAGTCCTTTGATGAAGGAGGAACAATAAAATTAGACCGCGGTGTGTTAGGAATTTTCTCGTAGAGTGTTCCAGACTGAGTATAAATCAAGTCTAAATATTGGGCACAAGAAATAACCTGATCTTCAGTGATGACGCCACCCTTAGCCACATCCTCAGTTATAGATGGTAACAGGGACTTAATGAACCACTCAGCATGGAGCTGATCGGGGACACATTTCTTAACCATTCTACAACAACAATGCCACTCATGAATATGATCATAAATGTGAGTAGCAATAGTCTGTTTAAAATTAGTCAGGAGTTTTCTTCCAGTTTCATATCATATGGGTAACTGGAAGTGAGTCAAAAAGAGAGTAGCTAGGGTAGTGAAATTATTGAAAGAAGCTCTAGGTAACTCAATGTACCATTTTGCAGCCGAACCAGTGAGTGTACGCTGGAAAAGATGAATTCAAACAGAGTCATCATTTAGGGAGTTTGATTAACACCACAAATGATAATTCATAACATGAGTCGACGGGTCTTCCTTAGGGTTTCCATTGAACTTAGGAATATCTGAGGGTCATTTATGAGGCATCACCGGCCACCAAGGAGCATAGTTAATTGGATCATTTGTTAGATAATTTAAATCTGGTAACTCTAAAGTTTCAACAAAGGGAAAATTTCGATTGAGTTCGGGTTGAGCATAGCCAGGGTATGATGGAATTTCTTGGGAAACAGGCATTTGAGCACCAGCATAAGGAATCTGTTGTTGGTAACCTAGATAGGGGTTTTTTTGATAAGAAAACACTTGAGGATTCTGTTGACCAAAACTTGGGTACGATACTTGTTGAAGGTTGAGGAATTTGCGCCTAAGGCTTCCAAGGGGTCTGTCCACCAATATTATAACCCAAATTAGGATAACTTGGATTCGGTTGAGGATAGGTATAACTAGGTTGTGGATTCGACATCTCATAATATGGTAATCCATATTGTGAATAAATGATTCCAGGTATAGCTTGTTGTAAATTAACCAAAGGAGTTGGAGTCTGTGGGCCCAATACTTGAGGGTATTGAGTTGAAGGACTTGCCTGAAATGGTTGTTGTACAACAATTTGAGTCTGTAAAAGGGGTAAAGATGTATTAAAAAGTAGAAATGATGTGGGTTGAACAGGTTGAATTGGTTGATACGAGTGTACAACCATTTTTGGTTGGATAGGTGGAGTGGGATGCCATTGACAAACATTCATTTCGACATTAGGTTGACCAAAAAATGATGGAGCACTGTCAAAGTGGGTGACCAAAGGTTTCCCCCCGGCATGAGGAGTATAACAAGATGAAAAATATTGTTCTCCAAATGCAGGGAGTCCAGTTGAGATGGTACTAGATGGAATAGACCCATATGGACCAGCTTGATATTTCCCTGATGATGGATATAAAGGATCAAGCCGTTCAGTACTCACTATAGGTTTACTAGTTAAAATACCAGACGATGACATTGGTAAAGTCCATGGGTTTGAAGATGCACCAGAGAAAATTCCAGATAAAGATTTATAACCTAATGGGACCATAGGGCCACCATGTAAATATGACTCTCGTGAAGTTGTGAACATCGATGGGGTAGCGAGAGTAGGTGTTGACGCAATTGGAATAGATGGTCCAACTGAAGATGTTGGTTCAAGCATGGTTACTTGACCAAATGTATACCATTTTGAGTTGACAAGAATTTGAATAGGAACAGGATCAAAAAAAGTAGAGGATGGTGATTGAGGAAAATACTCGTACAGGTAAAGATCCTCCCCAAAATGGGTTGGATTTAAAGGTGTTTAATCTTATGGGATTTATTCAATTGAAATTAAACCAGGTGGAAGGATTTTTTCGTCAGGCCCAAAGTATATTTCAGAAGGTTGATTGCGCGATATGGGAGACTCAAAGGGTACAATAGGTTGTGGGTTGACTGATATAGGAACAAATTCTGGTTGTTCGACTTCGTGATGCATATGTTCTAGCAAAACAGAGACAGGATTTGGATCAACTTCTAGTTGAAAAATTTCAGGTTCGGGAGGTATGGTCTCACTGATTGTATGGATCATGACCACAAGTAGCTGTGAGGACTATGTCTTGACAATAGTAGACAAACCAAGATTTTTAGAAACAACTTGTGTTGACTCTGGTATATGGCAAGATGATGTTTCAGCAGAGGTACTGATGGTACTATTTTCGGTAGAGTGATGTCGCCTTCGCCGTCCAGAAGTGACTTATAGTGGTAAAGGTGGTTTCAATGAAATTCTACACGAACGACGAGGAAAAATATTTTCTTCTTCCATGATGAATGATTTATTTTATGATAAAAAAAAAATAAACAAAATAAAAGGGTAATGTTAGGAAAAAGGTTTACCAATAAACTGTGAAATGCAGAATACCTCCTGGCGAACCATGAAATATGGGCAGGCGATCTCCCCGAATGCTGTGTTCGGTGTATCACAATTTACAAGGCGACTGATTCGGTTCACTATGGATGGATAGCAACCTAAAGTTGTCCTCCAAAATATAATTGAAGGTACGTGGAGGCCCAATTCCGTATTAGCGCTGTCTAATGCGAAACCAAACAATAAGAGCACCCCTTTATACTTTTCGTACTATAACACCGCCTAATATACCCGAAGGTACGTGGATGAGCTACGATATACTTACATACGTGGAGTGAGGTATCACACTCGGAATGTATCGCAGAAAATTAACAATAACTGCTATTTGTTAGCACCCCTATAAATTTTTGACAAGAAAACAGGGAGCTAAATGTTTTTGAGTCCTACAAGGAATACATTTCCTTTGGAAACACATCATCCTTGAAGCCTTCTTGTGCCTTTTGTCCTTTGATAAAGTCCCCTCTACTGATTTCCATTATAAAACCTCTCTGTTTGTGAAGAAATGCCCAAAGGCCTAACCCCTTTTCCCCTTTGTTTCGATTATAATCGCATTGTAAATCCTTTCTAATACAATGTGTTTCATATGCTAACCACTTCCCCTCCATGACCCGAAGGAACTTATAATAAAAATTTATATTATAGGTCCCGCCCTTTATTAAACCACTTCCCCTTTTTCCATACCCCATAAAATTTATATTATAAAGTTTGCGTTACATATATATATAATCCCCGCCGCATAACCTAAAGTCCTTAACCCGCAGTGCAATCGCAATCGCAATTGTTTCGCAATCGCAAGTTTCTTTGAAGCGCCATCGCAAGTCTTTGTGACGTGATTAATCACATTGCAATATACTACGATTGCGATTAATCGCATCGCAATATATTGTGATTGCGATTGATCGCGTCGTTCCTCCGCTTCCTACGATCACATCATCCTCCGATTGATCGCAAGTCTTGTCTTCCGATCCCCGATCACGCCATCTCCTGATATCATCCCAGTCATTGATCCCCTTGTCTGATTCAACGGCTATCGCTTGTCCCCGCTCATCGCAATCGAAAGTTTTTTAGTGCCGTTCCTTCGTGTCCTCTCCGATTGCAATCCCCCGATCCACATCTCCATCGTCGTTTCCCATGCGAATCCAACCGTCATCGCACTTCCCAATCGCTTCCCCTTCCTCGATCGCAATTTGAAGTTATAAGTGTGCGTCCCTCTAGTCCATCGCGATTGCGATTCTTCGACTAAATCTTGACCAATCGTTGGGTTTAAGATCCAACGGTTCAAAGCGAATTGCCCTCCGCCTCCAGCTGGGTCCCACCTCGTACGTCTACGTCCACGCATTTCGTTACGTTTCCTTCGCTTTCCTTTGTATTTTGTTTGAAATCCAAGGTTCAAGACTTTACACTAAAGTCTTATATTTCACTGTTGTTCCACCCAATTTCATATATCACTCTGCCGCTCGATCTCTGCCGTCGATCTTTGTCCCCTGACCATGATCTAACGGTCGGCGCTGCATTCCACCATGAAACCCTATTATTCATATTTTCCTCTGTTTCATTGTATTTTGTCACCAATTTTTAGTGAAAAACCACCATTCCGCCGTTGCGCTACCATTTCATCCACCCTTCCATTGCATTGTTCTTCTCAGTCCAGTTGTGTGTTCCGCAGGATACAGAAGGCGGACACGCCTCCAAAAATATGCAGTATGGATACATCGGCAAGGTTTTTACTGACAGAGGCGTGGAAATTAATATATGACAGGTTTCTCTACATCAGCAGAATGTTTTCCTCCCAGAAAGGACGGGTTGCCCATACGATTTTTATTTCATACCGTGCTCCAGAGGAGATCTCCGCTCAGAACGCAGTCCAAGGATATCAGAGCATTTGTTGCTCAAGTATGGCGGATCATTCCGTTTTTTATTTCCATTTTGTTTATTCACCAAAGGTACTACAAAGTAAAGCAAACCAGAATGCATCAGAGACATACCTAGAATTAATGAAGCCTGACGAAGACCATTCTTTTCTCCAAAGAGTGCCAAAAATTAATGCTCAGAGTTTAAAACAGAATGGGCTTCGGCCCTCTCCTTATTTTCTAAGTTTAATGTTATATTTAGTGTTCTACCTACTTCCTCTGCTCTTTTCCAGCTATAAAAACTATGAGAAAATTGTTGTAAAGGTTGTTGATGAGATAGCAGAGAAGTGCAAGAAGTTTCTCTTGAGATAAGTTCTATGTGTATAGTTGTAAGATAGGCTGAGGAAGATGTATTCAGACTGAATGACCAAGCTATTGGCTATGTTGTACCTGATTGGTGTTGATGTTTAATATGATAAGCACATTTCATTGGATCATGATCTAAAGCTGCAGTGATGTTTTTCTATCTCTGTGTTTATTTCCATTTCATTTCATTTCATTTGGCTCGCATCAGAAATTAGGCATAAGATTCACCCTTGTTAGGTGCCTTATGTTGCTGCTCTCCCAGCCCTTTATGTTTTCTGCTTAATTTGTTTATCTAAAGATTGATTTCAATTGATTTAACCAGTGTAGTGGATGTTGTTGCCTACTAGCTGATGTATGAATTAACGGAATCTGTTTTAGATGTTGTTGTTAGGATTTAATGGAATGTGTTGAGAACACTGGGAGGTCTAGAACCCTGTATCTGCCTCACTAGGATCTTTCCATTCTGATTAAGCCTTTCCAAGTTCCCTTGTGCTGCCTCTGATTTTGTCCAAGCAGGTCTGGAGTTAAATGACCTCTAACCTGATCTATAGATGGGATTAGTTGGTTCTCCCCCCTTCACTCTTGGTCCTTAATGTCCCATACCACCCTATCACTTTAGGATCCAAGGCTTTAGATGACTAGCCCAACTGAAAGCTTGCATATTGATAGAAAGTAAATCCTTTCTTGACTCCATTACCCAATGGACTTGATTTTCTCTGGATTATCTCTCCTTTGCCTAAATTCTTCTTTGCCCAGTCCTGTCTCATGATGAACCCTTCCTTCCCGATTCCCAACAACCAAACTCTTAATCAAATAAACAAACCCTGTGCATATAACTAGCCTAAAATCATAACTTAGAGCTTCAAAGACATACACTTTGACTCATATAGAGAGATCCCTCTCTAGACCTAGGAGGGCTAGATCCCAAGGTCTGAAAGTGGTTCTGATGCTGTCTCGTCTTTTGGTCTTGCCAATCTGGCCAAAACACGGGAACCCCAACATAATGACGAATCCACTGGGGACAATGAGTGCATTACACCTTAAGCATCCTTAAGCATTCAAAAGACCTACAATCTCTGGTTAGGTTGGCAGTTAAATAGATTCTATCCTCGCATCAACCTCTACACCATTTCTGTGCTTCTCCATACTCTTGGGCAGAGTCTGGAAAGGGCCAAGTAGCCTCCAGATCTCACACTTTCTCTGAGGTGACACATCTGGTAAATTCCCTCCCAGTCAATCTCTGGTTAGAGTTTGCTGTGTTGTGAAGATATCCTTGAAAGAGGACATCCCACAAGCACTATGGTGGATAGTGTACCCTCCAAAAAAATCTCAAACCTTCCACCTGGCGACTCCAAGGCTCCATAAATGTTTCAAATACTCCACTGGTGATCAGTAGGCCTACTGATTGTCTTGGTTTCACATAAGACTCCACTGGGAGACCAGCCTTTTAAACAACATCAACCACAATAGGAAAATCAAGTAGGGTTAGCTCTTGGTTGAAAGGCAACATTCTGGCTTCACGAAACATCTACACAAGAGAATATCCTAACCCAAACCCACCTGAAATAGTTGATAACCCTAAGAGAATCATCAAAGGATCTCCTGCACTTGAAGGACCAACTATTTCTAGTCACATTCATAGAGCTAACTCTGCACCAGAAGACCTAACAACTCTATCACATTTTCTCCCTGACCTAGACCTACCTAATAGACTACTAAGGACTAGGTAATTCAATCATCTAGACTAGCCAGACCCTGAGTTTCATAGTTCACCATCTCATAGTGGTCAACACACTAGAGACAGAGGAACCCCTCCATCTACACCACCTGATATCCACTTCATTCAAAACTTGGGGCTCTCCCACCCTAGATCTGCACAACAAAATTCTGCTGGTCCTAATATCCCTATCATCCATATACCAGCTGCTCAAGTTAACCCTGTACCCCATCAAAACATTATCATGGCAGCCTGGTATGCACCTCTAGTTTTACCTCAACCCTTGTTACCCTTACCCAATGATTATCAGTAAAAAATCCCACACTTCACTGCTAAAGAATCCATCATAGCCCAACAACATGTAGATAAGATGGAGGATTCTTTTTACTATATGGAAATTGATGATGAAACAATCAAAATGAGAATCTTTGCCCAAAGCTTAGGGGGTGATGTAAAGGAATGGTTTAAAAGTTTACCTCCTGGCAGTATCCAAGATCTCCCTGCGTTATATCAAACCTTCATAAACAAATGGGAAGTTAGGGAAAACCTTCGCCAGCTCCTAGCAGACTACATGACCCTTAAGAGGAACGTGGGAGAGAGCGTCCATGATTACACCACTAGATTCAACAACATTTACAATGCTCTCCCTCCACACATGAAACCTCCTCAAGGTATGGCCCTAGCCAAATATCCTGATGGATTTGATGCTGACATGGCCTATGAGCTTAGAGATAAAGAGTATAACACATTGGAAGACATGCATAAAGGAGCCATAACTATAGAAGCAAACTTGATGGAAAAGAGGGCAAGATTGAGAGCTGAAAAGAGAGTAACATATAGAGATGACAATGTATCCTCCACATCTGATCCCAATTATGATAGATTATCTAAGAACGTGGAGAAGCTGCAAAAAATGATGGAAAAAATGGTTGTCACAGTCAGCAATCAAAACAGAAACCAAAATCAGAACCAAAACTTTAGGAGAAACAATACCACTCCCAACAGACAAAGAGAGTCAGACCAACAAGTTGTTCCCCCATTCCAAAACTTTCTTGATGAAGATGAGGGAATCATAGAAGAGTATAAAGGGAATGAAATAAACATGTTTGAAATAGAAAATTCATTCCATGGCTATCCCACAGAGGAAGATCAGCCCTTATCCACATATTGGGATGAGGAGTGGTCAGAGTCTGAGGATTACAGACTTGGATTTGAAAACGCCATCATGCAGGTCAGAGAACAATATGAACTTAGGAGCAAAAAGAATCTAGACACTTCCAAACCAAAAAATCCTGAGATTACCAATAAGAAAAGACCTGAGAAATCTTCTAAAGCAATTGCTGAGAGTAATAAAACAGTAGTTGAAAGTTCTGGAAAAAACAAGGAAAAAGACAACCAAGACACTGAAAAACAAATCCAACCAACCAACAACACTAGCACTGCAGTTAGTGCTCCTGATAAAACGATTCCTGACCCTGTACATAGTGAAAAATCACAAACTGATTCAGCTACTAAGGCAGTAGCAAATAAAACAGAGTTAAGCACTCCAAAGACCCAGTCCAATTTCAATTTAGAGAGTGAGATTGCAAAAATCAAAATCTCTGTACCATTGTCTGAGTTGGCCACTCAGGATGTATATAAAGGCCAAATTTTGAAAGCGTTGAATTTGGGGGAAAACAATGACACTGTGAATTTGAGTGATGATCAACCTGCCCTCGTGTTTAGTCCAAAGATTGAGGGAAAGTTTCAGGAAGGGGTAGTTCCACCTTTTTATATCAGTCTCAACATTCATGACAAAATACTCCACAATGCCATGCATGATTATGGAGCATCACACAATTTAATGCCTAAGGTGGTGATGGAAAGATTAGGCCTAGAGATAACCCGTCCTTACAAAGATTTGTATTCGTTTGACTCTAGTAGAGTAAAATTCCTAGGTCTAATCAAAGACTTGTGTGTAAGCCTCACCCAGATTCCTGCTAAGTGTATGATCATGGGTGTGGTGGTGGCAGATGTGCCACCTAAATATGACATGTTACTATCTAGATCATGGGGAGCCAAAATGCAAGGGATAATGCAGATGGATGGCTCATATGCCACTGTCCCTATATTTGGCCAACTTAAAAGACTGTATAGGGAGTCCCAAATGAAATTCCTAGTCAGTAGCCCCGAGAAGCCTGAAAAATCCTCTTTATACTCTGTGCATACAGATCTGGATTCATTCATCCTGTACAATGACCAATCCGTAGGAGAACTAGAATCAGGAAACACAAGCGCAAAGGACAGCACCGAGCCCATGAACGTAAACATAATGGCTACTCTGGATGAATACGATGAAGAAAACCATGGGCAGAGTACTCAAAATGAAACTCAAAGTAAACAGGAAACACAATGCATTCAACCTATCAGTCACTCTCCTCAAACCTACCCACCACGCGAAGAACAAGACGATTCACAACCTAGCACAGACCCCACAACGCAATATAATGGCGAACCCTTGTCGGAAATGAATTTCGATGGATTCTGTACTAGGAAAACTGCCGGAGCAGGGGTGTGGTTACGTAACGCAGAGAGTGATTATGCAGAGAGCTACACTGTCAATCTGCACTTGAAATGCACAAATAATATTGCAGAGTATGAGGCTCTTAGCCTGGGCTTAAATCTGTTGAAAAATTTAGGAGCCCATAGGGTAACTGTGCTAGGAGAATCTAAGTTAGTTATCAAACAAGTGAATGGTGAATACGCAGCAAAACAACCTAGACTGAGGGCATATAGGAACGATGCCATGGATATATTGAAAACTTTCATGGAATATGAATTGGTGTTTGTTCCCAGGAGTCAAAACGTTATTGCTAACGGATTAGCTTGCCTGGCTAGTTCATATCCTAAGACTCTCCCTGACCAACAAATCATCATTCAGACCAAGTTCAGACCTGCAGTGCCAGACAACGAAAAATATTGGCAGCTCTTTGAAGGAGACAAACAGATTGAATATTTTCTGGTGGGAAGAAATGAGTTTGAATTTTCTGATTTCGACTCAAAATCTGATGACAGCTGCCCAAGTGAGGATCCCCCAGATGAACAAGCAACACCCTATAACATAGAGATAAACACCTTGAATGAAGAAACTGGAAATCCAACCGAAAAATGTGGAAACGCAGATACCGAAGAGATAGAGGTGCTATAGGCCAAAGACAAGAATATACCCAGAGGCCTAGCACCCTTGGAGGACCTTTTTGACTTTGATGATGTAGCAAAAAATCCCACTATAGAACATGTAGACTTGGATATAGAAGAATGAAACATTGGCACTGAAGATAAGCCCAAAATGATTAAACTGGCTAAGTCTGTGCCTGCAGACATGAAGAAGAAATAAATTGACCTGTTTAAGGAATTCATTGATGTGTTTGCATGGAGCTATGAAGACTTAAAAGCCTATGACACCAACATCATACAACACAAGATACCCTTGAAGGAAAATCAGAAGCCTTTCAGACAAAAACTCCGTAGAATCAATCCAAAACAATTTCCTGTAGTTGAAAAGGAGATTAAAAAGATGTATGAGGCAGGCATAATAGTTCCTATAAGGTTCTCTGATTGGGTATCAAACTTAGTGGCTGTGAGGAAGAAAACAGGGGAGATCAGATTGTGTATAGATTTCCGAAATCTCAATAGAGCCTCACTAAAAGACAATTATCCTTTGCCTAGAATGGAACATATCCTACAGAAGGTAGTGGGCTCAAAAAAGAATCTCCCTGCTAGATGGCTTTTCGGATTATAGCCAAGTGTTGGTACTCCAAGAAGATTGACTCAAAACAGCTTTTACAACTCCATGGGGCACCTTCATGTATCTGAAAATGCCTTTTGGATTGATGAATGCTGGAGCCACCTTCCAAAGAGAAATGGACATAGCGTTCTCAGATGAGATAGGACACTTCATAGTTATCTACTTCGATGACTTGACAGTATATTCCAAAACTGAGGAAGAACATCTGAAACATCTGAGGAAATTTTTTGAAAAATGTAGAAGGTACGGTCTGTCCTTAAATCCTAAAAAAATTGTTTTTGGGCTGCAAGAAGGTAAACTTCTTGGTCACATTATATCTGAGAAAGGGATTAGGGTAGACCCACAAAGATTTTAGGGGATACTTCAAATCACACACCTGAGAAACATCAAAGAATTACAGTCCTTCATTGGGAAGATCAATTTCCTTAGGAGATTCATTCCCAACCTAGCTAAGCACCTTAGGAAAATGACTAACATGCTAAAGAAAGGTGCAGGAATTAAGTGGACTGTTGAAGGCAAGAAATTTTTTGAGTCAGTAAAACTTGCACTCACACAAGCCCCTGTCCTGATCAGCCCAGATTTCTCAAAATATTTTCTAATATTTTCATTCGCCTCCCAGCATATCGTGGCTGCAGTCTTATTGCAGAAAAATTCAGAAGGTAATGAACAGCCAATTGCCTTTTTCAGTAAGGCCTTAAGGGATGCACCCTTGAAGTACAACATTATGGAAAATTAGGCCTATGCCCTGGTAAAGGCCTTAAAAGACTTTAGGGTGTACATTCTACATTCTCACACCATTGCTTATGTGCCAAATATAATGGTCAAAGATATCTTGTCCCAAGACCCTGATGGGAAAAGGGGAAAATGGATTGCTACTATCTTAGAATATGACCTTGAGATAAATCCCACCAAACTGATTAAAGGTCAAGGCCTGGCCCAATTAATGGCTGAATCTAATCTGCAAGCCCTTGACATTAACATGGTAAATGCCTTAGATGAGCAGGAAGGATTGCCCCACCCAACTGTTGAGGAGAAGTTTCAAAACTCTCCTTGGTATTCCGATATCCTTTATGTGCTCACCAATCTCAATGCCCCTCCAGAACTGTCCAAAACTAAGGCCAGATTCATAAAATTGAAAGCTAGAAATTACTGCATTTTGAATGAAAACTTATATTGGAAAAACCCGAACGGCCTATTTCTAGAATGTTTGCCTAAACCTGAAGCTAAAAGAATTAAACAAGAATTCCATGCTGGGGAGTGTGGAGACCACTTGAGTTAGAAAGCCACTGCTAACAAGATACTCACGGCTGGCTATTATTGGCCCACTCTCTTCAATGATGTTCATAAAATGGTAACTGCCTGTCATAAATGCCAAATATTTGAAGGAAGAAGAAAGCTCCTCCCCCTCCCTTTACAACCCATCACTGTAGAAGGTCCCTTCATGAAATGGGGCCTAGACTTTATTGGAGAAATACACCTTGCTTCTTCTGGACAACACAAATGGATCCTAACAGCCACAGACTACTTCACCAAATGGATAGAGGCTATACCCACTAGGAATGCCACTGATTCTGTCATCATTAGGTTCCTAGAAGACTTCATCCTATCTCGGTTTGGCTGTCCAAGAAAAATAATCACTGACAATGCTGCTGCTTTTGGATCCAAGAGAATGGTTGATTTCTGTCACAGGTATGGAATAGCACTTGGTCATTCGACTGCCTATTAACCTCAAGGTAATGGACTAGCTAAATCTTCAAACAAAAGCCTAGTGAACATCATCAAGAAGCTGTTAGAAGAGAACAAGAAGTCATGGCATAAGAAGTTGGTGCACGCCTTGTGGGCTGACAGGCTTACAATGAAGAAGTCCATTGGTATGTCACCATTCCATCTCGTTTATGGAGCAGAATCAATTTTTCCTACCAGCCTTGGAGTGCCAGTGATTAAGCTTTTCTAGGAGATTCAGACAGAGGAAGACAGTATGGTGAGAAGAATTAATGAAACAATCCATCTTCAGCAAACGAGGGAGCAAGTTTATAGCAGAGCTGTCAAAGTTTAGGAAAACATAAAGAGGCAGTTTGACAAAAGAGCCAAAGCTTCAGATTTCAAAGTTGGGGACAAGGTTCTGAAATGGGATTCAAGGAGAGAGGACAAAGGTAAACATGGCAAGTTTGATAGTTTGTGGCAAGGTCCATATATTATCCAAGCCACTGTGGGTCCTAATGCATTTTTCTTACAAGAACTTAATGGTACAGAGCTGTTTGGGGGTCCTATCAATGGCAGGATGCTCAAGCATTACTTCTGCTAAATTTTAGTTTCCAATTTCCATTTCATTGTACATACCATTGCAGTGTTTACGTTCTTTAAAAAAAAGAAAAAATGAGAGGTTTAGACATGCCCAAAACATGAACCTCAGAGACACAAAGGAGCTGGTCCTAACATGCTCAAAATCTGGACCAGCCGTGAAGAAAAGAAATCGGCTCTAACATGCCCAAAACCAGAGCTGAGACAGAAAAGGAAGTGACTCTAATATGCTTAAAAACATGAGTCACAAAGAAAGAAGGATGCTTCAAGAGTTTAGATTTCGAGCCTTCAAAGTTTTGCTTCAAATTTCCTACAAGTTTCAGTCCATGAGCAGTTTTGTCTTCATGTCATGGTCCACAGCAAGCCAGACAGTCTAATCCTGGCTTGACTGTTTTTCAATTTCTGTCTTAGAATGTAGAGAAGAAATCTGTTGGACAGTCTAATCCCAGCAGGTATTAGATTAGGTAGAGAAAAATATGAGACCAACAGTCTAATCTGGTCTCATGGAGCAATAAGGGTAGATTTAGAATAGGTTTATTTTCTGTTGTAAAAATAAATGATGTAAAGGGTCTGCTAGTTCAAATGCACCCTAGAAGAAAAAATGCTAGGATTGTAGGATGGGTAGGTAGACTGTTAGAGAATGTTTCTACTGATCTATCATATTTGTGGCAGCTAAAAAACAAAGAAGAAAGGTGGCTTGGGTAGCGTGCATCCGGCCTACACCAAAGATCAATTTCTGAATTCTTGACTCCTTCAAGAAGAAGCCATCCCCATGTGGAGCCACTGTTAGCCCCCCTATAAATTTTTGACAAGCAAGCAGGGGGCTAAATGTTTTTGAGCCTACAAGGAATGCATTTCCTTTGGAAACACATCATCCTTGAAGCCTCCTTGTGCCTTTTGTCCTTTGATAAAGTCCTCCCTGCTGATTTCCATTATAAAACCTCTCTGTTTGTGAAGAAATGCCCAAAGGCCTAACCCCTTTTCCCCTTTGTTTCAATTATAATCGCATTGTAAATCCTTTCTAATACAATGCGTTTCATATGCTAACCACTTCCCCTCCATGACCTGAAGGACCTTATAATAAAACTTTATATTATAAGTCCCTCCCTTTATTAAACCACTTCCCCTTTTTCCATACCCCGTAAACTTTATATTATAAAGTTTGCATTACATATATATATAATCCCCGCCGCATAACCCAAAGTCCTTAACCCACAGTGCAATCACAATCGCAACTATTTCCCAATCACAAGTTTCTTTGAAGCGCCAACACAAGTCTTTGCGACGTGATTAATCACATCACAATATACTACGATTGCGATTAATCGCATCGCAATGTATTGCGATTTTGATTGATCACGTTGTTCCTCCGCTTCCTCCGATCGCATCATCCTCCGATAGATTGCAAGTCTTGTCTTTCGATCCCTGATCACGCCATCTCCCGATAACATCCCAGCCGTTGATCCCCTTGTCTGATCCAACGGCTATCGCTTGTCCCCGCTCATCGCAATTGGAAGTTTGTTAGTGTCATTCCTTCGTGTCCTCGCTGATTGCGATCCCCTGATCCGCATCTCCACCGTCGATTCCCGTGCAAATCCAACCGTCATCGCACTTCCAAATCACTTCCCCTTCCTCAATCACAATCTGAAGTTATAAGTGTGCATCCCTCTTGTCCATCGCGATTGCGATTCTCTGACTAAATCTTGACCGATCGTTGGGTTTAAGATCCAACGGTTCAAAACGAATCACCCTCTGCCTCCAGCTGGGTCCCACCTCGTACGTCTACGTCCACGCATTTCATTACGTTTCCTTTGCTTTCCTTTGTATTTTGTTCGAAATCCAAGGTTCAAGACTTTACACTAAAGTCTTATATTTCACTGTTGTTCCGCCCAATTTCATATATCACTCCGCCGCTCAATCTCTGCCGTCGATCTTTGTCCCCTGACCATGATCTAACGGTCGGCGCTGCATTCCACCACCAAACCCTATTATTCATAGTTTCCTCCGTTTCATTGCATTTTGTCACCAATTTTTAGTGAAAAACCACCATTCCGCCGTCGCGCTACCATTTCATCCACCCTTCCATTGCATTGTTCTTCTCAGTCCAGTTGCGTGTTCTGCAGGGTACAAATGGCGGACACGCCTCCAAAAATACGTAGTATGGATACACCGGCAAGGTTTTTACTGACAGAGGCATGGAAATTAATATATGACATGTTTCTCTACATCAGCAGAATGTTTTCCTCCCAGAAAGGACGGGTTGCCCATACGGTTTTTATTTCATACCGTGCTCCACAGGAGATCTCTGCTCAGAACGCAGTCCAAGGATATCAGAGCATTTTTTGCTCAAGTATGGCGGATCATTCCATTTTTTATTTCCATTTTGTTTATTCAACAAAGGTACTACAAAGTACAGCAAACCAGAATGCATCAGAGACATACCTGGAATTAGTGAAGCCTGACGAAAACCATTCTTTTCTCCAAAGAGTGCCAAAAATTAATGCTCAGAGTTTAAAACAGAATGGGCTTCGGTCCTCTCCTTCTTTTCTAAGTTTAATGTTATATTTAGTGTTCTACCTACTTCCTCTGCTCTTTTTCAGCTATAAAAACTATGAGAAAATTGTTGTAAAGGTTGTTGATGAGATAGCAGAGAAGTGCAAGCAGTTTCTCTTGAGATAAGTTCTATGTGTATAGTTGTAAGATAGGCTGAGGAAGATGTATTCAAATTGAATGACCAAGCTATTGGCTATGTTGTACCTGATTGGTGTTGATGTTTACTATGATAAGCACATTTCATTGGATCCTGATCTAAAGCTGCGGTGATGTTTTTCTATCTCTGTGTTTATTTCCATTTCATTTCATTTCATTTGGCTCACATCAGAAATTTGGCATAAGATTCACCCTTGTTAGGTGCCTTATGTTGCTGCTCTCCCAGCGCTTTATGTTTTCTGCTTAATGTGTTTATCTAAATATTGATTTCAATTGATTTAACCAATGTAGTGGATGTTGTTGCCTACTAGCTGATGTCTGAATTAACAAAATCTGTTTTAGATGTTCTTGTTAGGATTTAATGGAATGTGTTAAGAACACTGAGAGGTCTAAAACCCTGTATCTGCCTCACTAGGATCTTTCCATTATGATTAAGCCTTTCCAAGTTCCCTTGTGCTGCCTCTAATTTTGTCCAAGCAGGTCTGGAGTTAAATGACCTCTGACCTAATCTATAGATGGGATTAGTTGGTTCTCCCCCTTTCACTCTCAGTCCTTAATGTCCCATACCACCCTATCACTTTAGGATCCAAGGCTTTAGATGACTAGCCCAACTGAAAGCTTGCATATTGATAGCAAGTAAATCCTTTCTTAACTCCATTACCCAATGGACTTGATTTTCTCTGGATTATCTCTCCTTTGCCTAAATTCTTCTTTGCCCAGTCCTGTCTCATGATGAACCCTTCCTTCCTGATTCCCAACAACCAAACTCTTAATCAAATAAACAAACCCTGTGAATATAAATAGCCTAAAATCATAACTTAGAGCTTCAAAGACATACACTTTGACTCATATAGAGAGATCCCTCTCTGGACCTAGGAGGGCTAGATCCTAAGGTCTGAAAGTGGTTCTGATGTTGTCTTGTCTTTTTATCTTTCCAATCTGGCCAAAACACGGGAACCCTAACGCTATCTTTTACGACGTTGGAACACGTCTCTAGCCTAGACATTCTAAATGTTATCATTATGGTTCCAATTATTTTTTAGGTAAATTGATGTAAAATTTAAGTTGATCTTGTTTATCAATTTTCCTTTCAAGGTTCACCGCGATGATGTGATGGAGATTCCTACAATTCAAACTAAAATGATAAGCAAACTTTTCACTTTTAGCTTTTTCAATGAAAATATTAGCTACTAAAGAGAAAGTGCAATCAGTTTTGAGAGAAAACAACAAAGAGCACAAACTAATATGCAACTTTCCTAATTTGTTCCTATGCAAAAAACACAATCCATTACATGAAAATGCAGGTTTTTATTTTGAGTCCCTTTAATGTGAATGCAAAAAATAAACTATATGCATCAAATAGATAAAAAAAAAATGCTTTATTCTTTGAGAAACGATGAATTTAACAACAATTTCTCTTTTAGGAAAAACGAAGAATGGAACTACAATTTTTCCTACAGGAAATGAAGAATTTGACGACAATTTCCTTTACTAAAAAAATGGATCTAATGTAGAAATAAAATAATTTGAATTTTATTTGTAAACGATAAATAAAAAAACTTAAAGAGACATTGAACAAACTTACTTTCTAAAGGAGGAAGATTCAGGTAAATTCACTTGTCTCTATGAGGCATGATACAGTTGAAAACACAACAAAAAAAAAGCTTAAAGTGATGGCAATGACAAATTCAAAGGGAATCTGGTTGGCTTAGGGGGCAACACAGTCTATAAGGGGGGACAGTGCATTACAAAGAACCCCTGAGTGGGAGACAGTGCTATGAAAAGCACTGTGTCTTGACCAACAATGCGTTCGGTGCAGCAGAGAACAAAATTCAAGCTACTAAACACACTTCTAATGCAATTATTTGTTTGAAAAACCTAATAATTGAGAGTAGATGATATTGGGTGGATAAGCAGAGGAAAAAACACACCAAGGATGAAGGTAAACTCCCCAGTGGAGTCGCCAATTTGTTATGCGGAATTATGAATTACGGATAAAACACATTCCCTAAATGTGGTGCTATGCATTTAGAACAAGAAATCAATGACTTTGCAGATAATTTTTGTTGAGCCCCAAAGATGTCCTTTCCCTTCACCAAATTTCACTTCATTTCGTTTGTCCCTTATCAATTATAGGCTTAAATGGTCAATAGGATTGGTTAAAGACACTTTAGGAATGAATACAATGACTGACTTGCTATATTTTCATGGTTTTGTTGTTGTATTAATTTTTGACTAGTCTTAGCTACAAAATGCATCCATTCTGTAGCTAGTTGCCGATTCCACAACTGTCTTCATGTTTTCATAGGTTCCAGGTGTCACCTCAAAGAAAAACACATATGGGTGAATTCCAGACTTCATCCACATCATTCCTTGCTCCCTACGAAGTCTGAGAAGAATTCTACAGGTGGTTATGCACGTGGGAAACCAAAACTAAGAGATAGACTTCTAATAGGACAAGGACTGTACAAATGTCTTTAATCACAGTACGAGACCTCCACTAGAGTTCTAATTTGATTTTAGTTTGGAAAGACATTTATTCCTATTTTATCTCAAGGGAAGTTATGTAATTTTCTTATAAGAATGACTCGGGAGACCGAGAAACATTTAGCTAGATTTATGTTTTGTTTCTAGATCTCAAAAGACTGCAATACTCTGTTTTTGAAATACTTTTCCCTTAATGAAAGAAGCATCGCTTTATTGCAATATCTGAGGCACTATTGAGGAGATTTTTATGCTAATCCGGTGGTAGAGGGCCCCTACTGCCCGAAAAGCTTTGTACACATTGTTTAGATAAGTAACTTTAGCCTTGTTGCATTCCTAGTTTAAGCAATTTTCTGAACTTTGTGTTTTATACTCACTTGCATTAGATGCTAAAGTCTAGTCTTGTTCTTACGAATTATTCCAAAATATCACTAATATTGAATGAGATATAACTGTAGTATTTTAGGAATTAGTTGCCTTTTTCTGAACTTTACATTTTTGTGCTCAATTACATCAATTGTTATAGCTAGACTTGTTCTTCCGAATTGTTCCAAAACATCACTAATACTGAACGAGACAGGGCTGTAATATTTTAGAGATTAGTTGCATTATAAGTGTAGTTGTAATACTTCGGAGATTAATGGTGCACTAGTTCAGTTTCTGTTCACTGTGTTTCAAGTTAGACTAATGGCACTCTAGTTCAGTTTCTGTTCACTGTATTTCAAGTTAGGATAATGGCATTCTAGTACAGTTGTGGTCACTGTATTTCAAGTTTGAATGATTGCATTTTAGTTCAGCTTTATCTATTGTATTTTTAGTTTTATTAGTCAGTTGTATGCTAGTTTTGTTCCATTAGACTTCAAGGCCTTCATTATTTACAAACTACTCTTGTTATTAATCTCTTCCAACACATCATCATATGGACAGGAATTAGTGATATCAGTTCAAGGCCTTGACTGTTTTGCAAACTCTTATAATTTTACAAATAGCCTTTTTCCCAAAACTATTCCAAAAGACTTCTAACTTCCAAATAAGGCTTAGTAGTGACAATTTAAGTTCCATAATGGATTAATTTCAGTGTCATAGGTTAATTTAGAGTAGAGTTCCTCACTGTGTTGCAGACTATCTTTTCCAAATATGTTCCAACAAATTTCTAACCATGGATGAGATTTTTGTGATATTGTAAGTCATTGTTTACTTAGAATAACCTCATTGCATTAAACTTATCCTTTTCTCAAGATATTCCAACATATTTCTAATGAATGAATGGGATTGAGTTCATGTTATGAGTTATTGAGTTCATTTTGTGAGTTATTGATTTCTTGCTATGAGTTATTTTTTTCTTCTTAAAGTATTGCATTTTTTGTTCTCAAGTGCCATACATAATTTATAATAGGTTTTGCTCTGTTTTAGTGTGACCAACAACTTTTCTTTGCCAAAACTTAGTTATTTTCCTCTTAGAATAAAAACACAAAACCAAAAACATTGGAAAAACACTAAACACAACGTAGTGAGAAACAAATACCTAGGCACATATAGTGCACTTCACTTCAACAGTTTACTAGCCGTGGTTGACAATTTATGACCTCAATTTAGGAACACTAATTTGAGCAGAAATTTTGGCGTCGTTGTTAGGGAAGTGTAACTAGGTAGCCTTGTTTCTTACCTCCCAAAAAAAATGATATTCGTAGAGAAAGAGACTCAAGGGGTAGATTCATAAGAGGCAGAAGATTGATTCCTAGAACACCACTTGTTTCACCAAGACCAAGAACTAGCACACCTTCAACCCAAACCCACATTCCATCCTTTACTGATCCTAGACTTCCAAAGGACTTAAGATCAGATATTCCATTAAAAATACCTTCCACTTCATCCACTGAACCTGTCTTAGAAGAATATTCAAGGACCCTTTCTAGAGACCTAAACTTTTCCACTACCACAGAAGAATCAACTATGGCAGAAGAAGGGGGAGGAAGAGTCTTTAATGGAGAACACACGCTATTTGGAGGGGGTAGAGGTAGAGGTAGAGGAGAAGGAGGAAGAGGTGCAGAAGGAGAAGGAGGCAGAGGAAGAGGTAGAAGAGAAATGGGAAGCTCTTTTGGGTTTCCTATAGTAGATGAAGAAACCAATGCAACTATGAACAGCATTTCACCCTCTGTCCTTCCAAAATTTTATGGAATTAAAACTGAAGATCCTGAAACCTTCCTATTTGAATTTGAAGTCCTATGTAGAACCTATGGCTACTTACAAGATGCCCAAAAACTTAAACTATTCCCTTCAACATTGAAAGGAGCAACATTAAAATGGTTTATGAGTTTGATCAACAGTTCTATTAGGACATGGAAAGACATGAAACAAGCATTTCTAGAGAGGTATTTGGATTACTGTATGCTAGTCAACCATAAGGAGGAAGTGTTTAAAATGTTACAAAAAGAGGATGAAAATTTGGAAGATTTGTTGGAAAGGTTTAACTATAACATCAAGAGGGAAAAAATGGAAAACTTAGACCAAGACACCTCGAAAGCTCTATTGTTGAAGACAATTAGGGATGAATGCTTAGATATCCTTAACATGATGGGAAAAGGGGATATATCTCAGCTCACATTATCTGAAATCGCTGAATTATGTATCAAAATTTCAAGAGGGAAATCTAAAACTAGAAAAGGACCAAGAGACCCTGCTCTTGCAAGGGCAAGTAAATCTGCTTCTGGGATAGTAAGTAGGGCAGAAATAGGACATATGCTTGATGAATTCAAATATGATATCTTGGGGAGTCTTCGTGAACAAATAGACACCCTTAAGTTACAAAACAAGAAGAAAACTGAATCTGATGCCTTAGAAATCTTTTGTCCCAAATGTAGAAAGAAGCATGCCTTGAGAGAGTGTCATTTGGATGCAAAAGTAGTAGAGACCTGTGTAATTTTTTCAGAGAAACATGAGACCAAGAGCTATCCTCCACTTCCTGGTCTTAAAGCTGTCTTTTAGAAGGAAACTCCTATAAATTCCACAGAATATCTCAATTTTGTCTTTAAGAGACCTTGGCAAGGACCTCAAACACAAGGATTCCATGATCAATTGCGTAATCAACCCCTACCAAATTGGAATTTTTGGTAGTAACCTTGGCCCCAATTTCAAAATCAATCTCAAAATTTGGCACAAGGAGCACAAAATCCCTATGGAAGATATTCTCAGTACTATCAGTATCCACCACCCTATCCACCATATTCACATTTTTCTCCTCAACAAAAATTTCAACAAACTCCTCAACAAAATCCTCAAAATCCACAACATCACAATCAACCACTTTCATTACCATTTCCTCAGAAAACAAATCAGTTGCCTGCCCAACCTATACCAAACCCCAACAATAAAAATCCTCAGAACACATACATGATAGAAGGCCAACAGTTTCCAACTTATTTGATCACTCCTTTAGACCTTAGTGATGTTCAACTTAGATCTGAAATAATACTTGAAAAGAGGAAACCTTCTGTAATCATACAAGAGCAAGACAATTTTGAGGAAGATTCTCTACGGATAAATAAAAGTCTTGAAGAGAACACATCTTTCCAAGACTCAAACATTGAAAAATCAAAACAAAAAGAACCAATAATTTCAACTCCTATATTAGAGCAGCCATCAACATCCACTTCTACACCTCCCTTTCGAGAAATATTACAAATTGATAGGGGTGTAGAAAAACAAATTATGGTGCCTAATTATGATTTCCTAGATGAGCTGAGAAATGTTTGTATTAAGATCCCATTATTACAAGCTATCAAAGAAATTCCAATCTTAGCAAAGACAATAAAGGAGTTGAGCATGAAGAAAACATGAAAAAGAATAAGAGAGACAAAGAAAATTCAACTGGCAGGAAAAATAACAGATATCATGATGGGTAAGATTGCTATTCCAAAGTATCTAGACCCAGGAAATCAATTTGTTAAAATACACATCAATGGAACTGAAATTCAAAACACACTTATTGATTTAGGAGCAGCAATCAATATCATGAGTAGACAAATCATGGATAAACTGAAACTTCCTAATCTTCTTTTTACACCCACATTATTACAATTAGTAGACAGATCTGTGATCAAACCTGATGGGGTAATAGAAGACATTCCAGTGTCCCTAGATTCTTGGGAGTATCCTATGGATTTTATGATCCTAACTTCTAAGAATAATCTAGGAGGGCATCCTATTATATTAGGAAGACCTTGGTTAGCTACAGCTGATGCTTTCATTAGTTGTAGATCCGGTGATATGTACATCTCTGATGGTAGTTCAACCAAGAAATTTACCTTGTATCCTCCAACAAAAACAATTACAGAATTGGATGATACTCAATGGATAGAGGATGAAGAAGACTTACAACCTCTCTTCACAATTTCAGAAATTAGTGAAGATAGCCAGATTCTGAATACCTTAGAAAACTTTGAATCCTCTTCGGAATACAAACATGAACAATTTCAAGAAGAATCCAACATTGAGTTTTTATCATCAAGACAAATGTCTCTCTATTCCATGGATAAATTTGGCAGCTCTACAATTGAGATATTTCCAGGCAAAACTTTAAACATAAACAAGAACCTAGAGAAATCTCAACAAGCAGAGCTAGTCAAGATATTACAGAGACATTATTCTGCATATGCATGGGAGTACACTGATATGAAAGGGATAAGCCCAAGACTTGCACTCATCACATCTATATAGAGGAAAATTGTAAACCAATCAGACAACCTCAAAGATGGATGAATCCAAATCTTAGGGAAATTGTTAAAGAAGAATTGCAGAAATTGTTAAATGTTAACTTTATCTATCCCATTTCAGATAGTCAGTGGGTTTCTCCTTTGGTAATTGTGCCAAAGAAAAATGGTAAATGGAGGGTATGTATTGACTACCGGGAATTAAACAAAGCTACTCTTAAAGATCATTTTTCCCTACCTTTCATAGATCAGGTGTTAGATACATTAGCTGGCAAAAAGTACTTCTCATTTTTAGATGGGTTTAGTGGTTATAATCAAATTCAAGTAGCACTTGAAGATCAAGACAAAACCACATTTACCTGTCCTTGGGGTACCTATGCTTATCGAGTATTGCCATTTGGACTATGCAATGCACTTGCAACATTTCAAAGGGCAGTACTAGGAATCTTTTCAGATCTAATACATGATTGTGTAGAGGTATATATGGATGATTTCACAGTCTATGGAAACACATTTGAAGAAGCCTTAGCAAACTTGGAAAAAATTTTAAAGAGATGTAAAGAAGCAAATCTTTCACTAAGTCATGAGAAGTGTTTTATGATGTTTACTGAAGGAATTGTTTTGGGGCATCACATTTCAGGGGATGGGATTAGAGTTGATGAGTCAAAAGTTGAATTCATCTCTAACTTATCTATTCCAAGTTGTCAAAAAGATGTTAGAAGTTTTCTAGGATTTACAGGATATTATCGAAGGTTTATAGAAAACTTCACCAAGATAGCATCTCCAATTTTCAAATTACTTACCAAAGACTGTGAATTCAAGTGGAATCCTGATTGCCAGTTAGCCTTTGAGACCCTGAAAACAAAAATCTCTGAAGCACCTATTTTAAGGGGACCTAACTGGAAGTTACCTTTTCATATTTCAACAGATGCCTCAAATACAGCTCTAGGAGCAGTATTGGGACAAAAAGACTTGATTCCTTATGCCATCTATTATACAAGTAAAAATTTGACTCCTTCAGAGTTAAATTATACTGTAACTGAAAAAGAGTTTTTAGCTGTTGTTCATGCCATAAACAAATTCAGACACTATATAACAGGCTATGAAACATTTGTTCACATAGATCACTCTGCAATTAGATATCTAATGAATAAATCAATTACTAACGACAGAGTCATAAGATGGTTATTGCTTTTACAAGAATTCAACATTACTATTCTATATAGGCCTGGAAAACAAAACACAATAGCTAATTTCCTATCTAGACTCCAAAACATCAAAGACAATACCCCAGTTGAAGATCAATTCCCTGATGAATATCTTTTTGCAATTTCTACTCAAAATCCTTGGTTTGTTGACATTGCTAATTATTTAGTTTTAGGGAAATTTCCTTCAATAATGAATGCAAGAGACAAAAGAAAGATCATTTATGACAGTGCAAAATATTCATGGGTTGCTAATGAGTTATACAAAATTGTGTCTGCATTTTATCATTAGGAGATGTGTTCGGAAGATGAGATGCCCGAGATCTCACAGCATGTCATGATGAACTTTAAAGTGACACTTTACGATAAAAGACAAAACTTTATAAGATCCTTCTATTTAGGATATTGTCAATATCCTTTAAAGAAGCTAAAGAGAGTATGTGCTTCTGCATAAAGACAAGCCACAAAGGGTAGGGAAACCTTCTCCTTCAGGTGAGATGCCATTGCAGCCTCAGGTACATATTGAACCTTTTGAAAAATGGGCTTTGGATTTTGTAGGACCTATTAGTCCTCCATCAATACAAAAGAAATATATATTAGTTTGCACTGATTATGTTACCAAATGGGTAGAGGCCAAGCCATTACTTTCTGCTACTGAAGCATCTGTAGTTAATTTTCTTTTTGAGAATATTTTTACTCATTTTGGTGTCCCAAGGGAAATTGTTACAGATCAAGGAGCTCAATTTACATCAAAGCTAGTGGAACAAATGATGGAGAGGTACAAAATCAGACACAGAAAATCTACTCCCTATCATCCACAAGAAAATGGTCAAGTGGAATCTACCAATAAAGTCATTGAAGGGATCCTAACCAAGACTGTCCATTTACATAGAAGAGATTGGGTAGATAGGCTTCCTGAAGCTTTGTGGGCCTATAGAACTACATGGAGAAGCACAACAGACCATACTCCTTATGAACTTGTTTATGGAAAACAAGTTTTGTTTCCCATAGAGTTTCAAATTCAAACTTTTAAAATGGCATTTCAGCTAGGACTTGATCTAACAGAGGCACAAAAGCACAGATTGGAGTAGATTAATGAATTGGATGAGATCAGACAAGATGCAGTTCAGAAAACAAGTATAGTCCAACAACAAAGGACTAGATGGCATGATAAGTACATCAAGGAAAAGAAGTTCAAAGAAGGTGACTGGGTTCTCTTGTTTGATTCAAAGTTCAAGGATTTTCAAGGTAAATTCCAAACATATTGGCTTGGGCCATATGAAATTATAAGAATTTTTGACAATGGAGCAATAAAAATCAGGACAATAGATGAAGAGAAGGTCACTTTTCTTGTAAATGGTCATAGATTGAAGTTGTATCATAAGCCACTTTCAAGAGAAGAATTTGTCAAGAGATTTCAGGAAAACAGTGATGTGAAGTTAATGACGAAGAATTTTTCTTCTTCATCAACTTAGTTGAATTTTCTGAATTCAAAAGCATTAAAAAAAAGGAAAAAAGAAAAAAGAAAAAAAAAGTATAAACATGAAAACTAATCACTGATTAGCATGTTTATACAGAAAAGATAAAGTGAAAATCAGAACCCTTCTGACACTTTAGCTTTTCAAATTTGTTTTTTTTTCAGTAAGCAGTCATTACAAAATCATAAGTTTCACTCCATTATGTCTCACTTCATTCATAGTTCATTCACTCCATTCATTCATATTTCATTCATTCCATTCATCCATACTTCCTTCACTCCATTCCATGGTCCATTTCATTTCCATCTCAGATTTCTAAATTTTATCTCTTTCTGCAGATTGAGCGTTACAAATCATGAGCTGCAGACCACTTTTTATGTTTCATTCCATTTCACAATTGTGATTCATTTCATTCCATTACATTTCACTTCACTCCTGATCCATTTCACTATATTTCATGATCCATTCATACAACATTCCATTCCATGTTTCAAAGTTCCTATAGGTACATTCTGTAGCCAGTCAAACATTCTGCAGCCAGCTAGACATTCTGCAGCCAAATATCCAGAAGGCAACTATCCAATAATCATTTGATCATCAGCAAATTGATCCTGCACACCTATGACAACAAGAAAAATCAAAGGAGTTATAAAGACTGAAGAATCAATGATTTTCAAAGGAGGAAAAAACATATCAAAACCACAGAAAAATTAAAGGAAAGGCAAAGGTAAAGTTGTAAAATTATTATGATGACATAATATGAAAGATATAGTATAGTTAGGTCATGTATGATTCAAAAAGTTGTTTTAATTATTCGTGTTTATCATGCCTATTAAATATATCATAAAAAACTTTGGACAAAATCCCTTCCACTCCACCATTTCAAATCATCATTTAAAACTTAACGGTTAAAAGTACTGAAGTGACCTATTCGGTCACATCACCAGCCGAAGTATTCAGTGATGATTTTGAATTTCTCACGAAATGTTTCTGCGGTATTTTCTCCCATGATGGCTCTCAAACTCATTAATTCATGTAAATCACCCTCACCACATTTCACTCATTCTATAACCTCTTCATATCATCCTTCCGTAGCTAATTCATACTGCATAAACAGAGAAAACACCTTTGGGGTAAAAACAACTCTTTGACAACCATTTTCACCATGGATAGAAGAGCAGTAAATTGAAGGTTGAGAAGAGAAGCCATGGGTCTCATAGTAAGATCTGAACCAGTTGGAATCAAGTACTTAGAGGGTTACCCACAAGTTAGAGAAATGCTACAGCAGGCTGGGTGGTTACAATTTTTGGAAAAATTCAATGGTTTTCATAAAGAGGTAACTAAAACATTTGCATGATCCTTCAATGGAGCAAAAGTCGAAATAGGGGATGTTAAATTCACTATTACAGAAGTTTTTATTGCAGAAGTAGCAGAATTACCCAGTCAAGGAGAACGTTGGTTCAAAAATAGGAAATTTCATAATGAGGCATGGAGGCAAATGCTTAAAACACCAGGTATGGATGTTTCCATTTTTAAGAAGGGCATTCCTAGCTCAACACTGAAGAATAAATGGCGGAATATGTTGCTCATTTTGAAAAATTTTATAACTTGTGAGGGAAGGTTTGGTACCCTCTATGTTTATCATATTCGGTTAATGATGCATTTCTTAGATGAAGAAATCAATTTACCCTTTTTCCTACTTCATAGTATGAAGAGAATGGCCTCTAATGTACAAAAGAGGGTTCAATTCCTGGAAACCACTTTGTACCACCACAGCCTAGTTAAAATCCTAATTGAACATCATTTGAGAAAAGTGGGAGACAATTGGGATGAGTTTCTAGTGAGGAATCACTTTTAAGAACCCAAGGAACTTCCATCTGAAGGCAAGACTACAAGAAGAAGCAGGAGAAGGAAAATTTCCGAAGCTGTTGAAACTAAAATTAGTAAGTCTATACAAGAGGACAGTGAGGAGATAATTTCTGAGAAATTGACTGAAATTAGGAAATAGCTTAAAAAGAAGAAGATGATAAGAAGGTATGCCAAGGAGAGAGGTGAAGGACCATCTCAACCAAGACGAAGCCACAGACTTAGAGGTATATTGAAGAAAACAGGGATTAGACAAACAAGAGTCATAAACATTGAGGATGAAGATACACCAACTGCTAGATCACCTGAGTACCAATATGAAGAGGATCTTGATGAAGGAGCTCCGGAGATAGACCCAATACAACAACAAATTTATAATTATGTTGAGACATTAGAGAAGAGAGCCTCAGAAAGTAGAGACACAACTCCTAGCCCACCAGAATATGCAATTGATATACTAAGAAGAGATAAATATGAGTTAGAAGTACTCAATAGGCATATCAAGAATGAGAATGACATTTTAAGGGAGCAGGTTAAGCTGAAAAGTGATATGAATACAACTCTCTCTCCGCAAATGGAAACGTTGTACAAGGCTAGTGAGAAATTGAAGAAGAAAAACAAAAAGTTGAGCAGGGCACTTATAAATTTGAGATTCAAGTTGGTCATAAAGAAGCCTAGGAGGCCATTAACTATCGGGAAAATCAGAAGAAGGAGCTTAGATGTCCTAGCAGAAGTCTCAGAATATATGAGTTGATTGCATGAGGACATTCAAAAACTTTGCAGTGGGGTATGTTGAGCCCCAAAGATGTCCTTTCCCTTCACCAAATTTCACTTCATTTCCTTTGTCCCTTATCAATTATAGGCTTAAATGGTCAATATGATTGGTTAAATACATTTTAGGAATGAATACAATGACTAACTTGCTATATTTTCATGGTTTTGTTGTTGTAGTAATTTTTTACTAGACTTAGCTACATAATGCATCCATTCTATAGCTAGTTGCCGATTCCACAGCTGTCTTCATGTTTTCACAGGTTCCAGGTGTCACCTCAATGAAAAATTCATATGTGTGAATTCCTGACTTCATCCACATCATTCCTTGCTCCCTACGAAGTCTGAGCAGAATTATACAGGTGGTTATGCACGTGGGAAACCAAAACTAAGAGATAGACTTCTAATAGGACAAGGACTATACAGATGTCTTTAATCACAGTACGGGACCTCCACCAGATTTCTAATTTGATTTTGGTTGGGAAAGACATTTATTCCTATTTTATCTCAAGGGAAGTTATGTAATTTTCTTATAAGAATGACTCGGGAGACCGAGAAACAGTTAGCTAGTATGTTTTGTTGCTAGATCTCAAAAGACCATAATACTCTGTTTTTGAAATACTTTTCCTTAATGAAAGAAGCACCACTTTATTGCAAGATCTGAGGAAATCTTGAGGAGATTTGTATGCTAATCCGGTGGTAGAGGGCCCCTACTGCCCAAGAAGCTTTGTGCACATTGTTTAGATAAGTAATTTTAGTCTTGTTGCATTCCTAGTTTAAGCAATTTTCTAAACTTTGTGATTTATACTCACTTGCATTGGATGCTACAGTCTAGTATTGTTCTCACGAATTATTCCAAAATATCACTAATATTGAATGAGATATAACTGTAGTATTTTAGGAATTAGTTTCATTTTTCTAAACTTTACGTTTTTGTGCTCAATTACATCAATTGTTACAACTAGACTTGTTCTTCTGAATTGTTCCAAAATATCCCTAATACTGAACGAGATATGGTTGTAATAATTTAGAGATTAGTTGCATTATAAGTGTAGCTGTAATACTCCAGAGATTAATGGCTCGCTAGTTGAGTTTCTGTTCACTGTATTTCAAGTTAGACTAATGGCACTCTAGTTCAGTTTCTGTTAACTGTATTTCAAGTTAGACTAATGGCACACTAGTTCAGTTTCTGTTCACTGTATTTCAAGTTAGGATAATGGCATTCTAGTATAGTTGTGGTCACTGTATTTTAAGTTTGAATGATTTCATTTTAGTTCAGCTTTATCTATTTTATTTTTAGTTTCATTAGTTAGTTTTGTTCCATTAAACTTCAAGGCCTTAATTATTTACAAACTACTCTTGTTATTAATCTCTTCCAACACATCATCATATGGACATGAATTAGTGATATCAGTTCAAGGCCTTAACTGTTCTGCAATCTCTTATAATTGTACAAATAGCCTTTTTTCCCAAAACTATTCCAAAAGACTCCTAACTTCCGAATAAGGCTTAGTAGTGACAATTTAAGTTGCAGAATGGATTAATTTCAGTGTCATAGGTTAATTTAGAGTAGAGTTCCTCACTGTGTTGCAGACTATATTTTCCAAATATGTTCCAACAAATTTCTAGCCATGGATAAGATTTTCTCTGTGATCTTGTAGGTGGTTGTTTACTTAGAAGAACCTCATGGCACTAAATTATCCTTTTCTCAAGCTATTCCAACATATTTCTAATGAATGAATTGGACTGAGTTCATGTTGTGAGTTATTTTCTTGTCAAAGTTTTGCATTTTCTAAGTACCATACATAGTTTAGAATAGGTTTTGCTCTGTTTCAGTGTGACGAACAACTGCTCTTTAACAATACTTAGTTCTTTTCCTTTTTAACACAAAAACGTAAAACCAAAAACATTGGAAAAACACTGAACACAACGTAGTGAGAAATAAATACCTAGGCACATATAGTGCACTTCACTTCAACAGTTTACTAGCCCTGGTTGACAATTTATGACCTGAATTTAGGAACACTAAGTTGAGCAGACACTTTTCCTAATAGTAAATACACAAACAAAAATATGGGGAAACTTACTTGGATTCCAAGAACTTCCTATTCTCCTTCTATCGCTCTTTCTGTAGCTTCCAACCCAACTTTGATTTCCACACTAGTTCCTATAAGTATAAACACTAAACAACAAAGATATTTCAATATACAGATGGATATTTACTTAATCAGTTAAATCAATGAAACATGAAACATATACATCAACTAATAATCCATAATATTAAAGATAGAAGATTATACAGATACATATGTGGGAAAGTAAGTATCAATCTTTATTAATGGATAGAAGGGGGAGGTTACAACCATCGATTGATTTGATGTCACCAACTCCAGCATCATCCTAGCCTTATCACAAGGAACATCTCTCCAACAACATATCACTCAAATCAAACACTCAATTGAGAATTCAACAACATTTCTATACCAAATTCCTTCCTTCTCAAGCACTAGGATCTGTGCTCAATTTATAGATCAACAAAAGGTAGTTTCAAAATCAATGACTTTCTAATAATCGGCAAGACATGTTCCCAAGCTCATAGGTGTTGAATGGACACATGTATTCGACACATAAGGACTCTTATAGAAGTCACTGGCCATGTGGATATTCCAGAACAATGAGAATTTCACTCCCAATTAACAAACACACCCTTGAATGTCGGGAAGTGCTTTGTAGAGCACCCTTTAATGGAGGTAAATGCATATGAATAGTAGTTAGTCCCTTGAGAGGCTGCGTTGGGGAGCTCATAGGTGATATAACATGTACTTAAAATCTTGGAAACCTTGCAAAGGAAGTCATGGATGATTTTTTATTTTTCTTTGTCTTAGGGCATGTAGAAATTGAAATGATAGGGGATGATAGACCCTATTCATTATATGTTGACATTCATAGATGATTACACAAGGAAGACATGGGTCTATTTCATAAAACAGAAAATTGATTTTTCTGAACATTTCTACCACTACAAATCTCTTGTTGAGAAGCAAAGTGCACACTACATAAAAGTGTTGAGAACTGATAGAGGTAGAGAATATATCTCCAAATACTTCCTACGTTTCTGCAGGGAGAATGGAATACACAAGCAGTTTACCACAAGGTATACACCTCGGCCAAATGGTACAGTAGAAAGAAAAAATAGGACCATCATGGACATGGTAAGAAGTATGTTGAAGGAAAATCATTTGCTAAATGAGTATTGTGCAGAAGTTGTCAATTGTGAAGCTTATATCTTAAATAGATGTCCAACCAAAGATGTTATGAACAGAGTTCCAGAAGAAGCATGGAGTGGAACAAAGCAAGTTGTCACTCACATGAGAGTGTTTGGATGTGTGGTATATGCACATGTTCCGGATCAGTTAAGGAAGAAGTTGTACAACAAGGGGGAGAAATGTATATTTCTTAGATACAGTGATGAATCCAAGGCCTACAATCTCTATAATCCATCAACCAAGAAAGTAATAATAAACAATGATGTTCAATTCATATAAGAATAAACTTGGGATGGAAGTTTAGAGAAGACAATCAATGTGAAGACATGTATTTGACATGAAGAAAAAGAGGAACTGATTACAGAAAGAAAATCCTCGACGGTGGCTCCTCCTCCACCTACAAAAGCTCAATAGAGGACACTACAAGCAAGCAATAAAACAACATTGAGAAACCAAGAAAGTTCTTCTCCAATAACACCACAAGGATTATCAACTCCCTCGAGGTTAAGGGAAACTCCAAGCACATCTTCAGCAAATACAAGAAGACTAAGATTCATAAATTTAAATGAAATTTATGAGCATGAAGAAGTTGATAATAATGTTGGCTTGAATTATTTATTTTCTTTATTTCGTGATGTTGATTACCCAATCCATTTTGAAGATGCGATAAAAGAAGAGAAATGGATTGAAGCAATGAATGAAGAAATAGGAGCAATAGAAAATAACGACACATGGGAGTTAGTGGACCTCCCACAAGGAAAATAAGTTATTGGAGTGAAATGGGTCTATAGGACCAAGAGCAACATTGAAGGCAAGATAGAAAGGCACAAAGCAAGGCTAGTTGTCAAAGGCTACCAGCAGCAGTAAGAAAGAGACTATGAGGAAACCTTTGCACCAGTTGCAAGGATGGAGACAGTGTGAACATTGTTTTCCATAGCAACACAACAAAAGTGGAAAGTTTATCAAATGGATGTGAAGTCAACGTTATTGAATGGAGTGTTGAAAGAGGAGGTGTATGTTGAACAACCTCCTAGCTATGAGATAGAAGGCCAAGAACACAAGGTGTGTAAGTTGAAGAAATTTCTTTATGGGTTGAAGCAAGCACCATGAGCATGGTACATGATTGACGCTTACCGGATGGACAATGGGTTTGACAAGTGTGATGGTGAACCCATACTCTACATAAAAAAAAATGACGGTAAAATTCTTATTGTTGTTTTGTATGTATATGATTTGATTTTTACAGGCAATGATGTTTCTCTCATTGTTGATTTCAAATCAATCATGAAAAGTGAGTTTTAAATGACTGACTTGGGTTTGTTAAGATATTTTTGGGCATAGAAGTAAAAAAAACAGAAAAGGGAATTTTTATCTCCTAGGAAAAGTATGTTGAATAAGTTTTAAAGAGTTTAAATATGGAGAACAACAAGCCATCATCAACTCCAACTGTCATGGGGTTGAAGTTGAGAAAGGAATATTGCAGCAAGAAAGTCAATCTGACATTGTACAAAAGCATGTTTGGCAGTCTAATGTATTTGACTGCAACTAGACCTGATATAATGTATGCAGTAAGTCTGATATCCAAATTCATGGAGACACCCAAAGAGACACATTGGAAAGAAAGCAAGAGAATTTTAAGGTATGTAAATGGAAAAAAGGAGTATGTTTTTCTATACTCCGAAACTGATAATTTTAAGATGAATGGTTACACTGACAGTGATTGGGCTAGAAGTGTTGATGACAGAAAAAGCACATTAGGTTATGTTTTTCATTTGGGATCGGGAGCCATTTCATGGGCTTCTAAGAAGAAGCCAATAGTTTCATTATAAAAAAAAACTTAATATGTAGCAGCAACAACAACAACATGTCAAGCAGTTTGGATGAGAAGGATGCAGAGAGATTTATGTCATGAACAAGACAAAGGAACCACAATTTTCTGTGGTAACAACTCAACAATTGCATTGTCAAAAAATTATGTTTTCCAAGAGAACAAAGCATATTGATGCCAAATGCCATTTCATAAGGGAATCAGTTAACGGTGGTGAAAATTGTTTTGTAGCATTACAGGTCTAAGGAATAGTTTGCCGTCCTCACAAAGCTACTGGGACAGAAAAGTTTTGTTTATCTCAGACAATGTCTAGGAATGATTGATGGTGGTAGTTGTGATTAAGGGGGAGTGTTGGAAATACTCCCAACCACTGCCATGAATAAGGAGTGGCAGTAGCCCACGCTTCATTGAATTGTTTGTGCATGGAAGGAAGAAGCCTTTGTTTTCAAACCCGAAGGAGTTTTCATGCAATCCACACAAAATTCAGAATATAGTACCTGAGCCCTTTTCTCTGCATTTATTTCCTTTCTGTGTTGACTTACCGTTTCCCGCAACTTCGCAGCCTGCAACTTTTATGATTTACCCCTTAACGTTTTTCTATAAGTTCAATCTCCGTCGATGTGATATTGGTGGGACCCACCTACCTTACCACATTGTAAACCATGCAAAAACCTTTACATTTCGTTATTTCCTTACCTTCCACCATATCGCATTTCCCACATTTTATCGCATCTCCGCACGCGCTTCGCAACATTTAGCATTTACCTCTAAGCTTTCGCCGAAACTAAGTTTCCGCCGATTTGATATTGGAGGGAACCACCACATACCTTTACGGCATACAAACCTTCATTATCGCATTTATTCCTTACCTTTTTCATTTTGCACATACCACCGCTTTAGCACCCACAACCCGCAGTTTGTAATTTTTTTGATTTACCTCTTTCGGCTGCCTACAAGTTAAGTTATTTGCGATGCGATGTGATTACAATCGCACGTGTCAAGCTCAAGTGGATAGTGGAAAGCACACATCGCAAGCTCAGGAGTTTAACGAATAAGTGCCCGCAAGTTATGTTATTTGAGATGCGATTGCAATTGCATATTGCAAGGGTTAATAGATACTGTCCGCAAGTTATAACTTTTATATTGCGATGCAATATGTGCCATGTCACAATCGCACATCACAAGTTTTAAGTTTTGTCTCGTATCGTGCAAGTTAAAAGCTATGATCATTGATTTGTGATTTGTGATGGAGGGCTGGATGTGATTTGGTTTCACAGCTGAAACCTATAAAGTTTCACGTCTTCATTTTTGTGTTTTGAATGCATTTTTGTGTAGAAATAGAAGAATTAAGCAGAAGGATGATTTGTTTGGTATATGTCCGATCTACATTGAATTGCATTAAGAGTTTCAGGATTTGGCCATTTTTTATAAAACAAATGCAATTTCATATGTTTAATATGAAGAGATGAATCGAATAGAGAAAAGTTGAATAAATTTCAAAAATTGTCCCTCTCCTATGTTAATCGTTGTTTTTCTGTGTGTATGAACTTTATTTTCTGCATTTGTACATTCTCTGTGTTGAAAGGGGAGTGCATTCCTCTGTGTTTGTTTTATTCATAATTTTCAACAATCATCAAAACAGATATTAAGCGATTGAATAAATGTCACTACCATTCAAAATAGTGAGATGTACCTCCAATGGAATGGTAATTATATCTTTATTTTACTTTTGGAAAAAAATAGTTCAAAGTCAAATTTTCACAGAAACATTCAACTGTGAAACAATAATGAGGAATAACAGAGGCATGTAAATATGCCTTCAATAAATTACATTTAAATACACATAAATTTAATTGGCTTAATTATACACAAATGGGTCCCTTTCTCTCCTCTTCTTGCCTCTCGTTCCCTCTATTAACTATGTTTTGGCCTATAGGATTACAATGTTGATTTAGCTATGGAAAACTAGATTCTAACACATAAAAGGATTTCCTACATATTTGAAATCAATTTCTAATTATATCAATATGTTCTTATCACCTAATAAACATTATCTCGTAATGAGCGAACCTTTTAGAAGAACTATTTAATAACTTACGAAATAAAATCATTTACATTAAAAATTGATTCCTCATCAAATGCCACGACCCTTATGGAACTAATTAACCAATGTTTGAACCACTGAATATGCTCCTACATTAGAAAAAGGAAAATATTTAGTTTAACTCTAAACGATCTTTGAAAGATTCCTCATCATATGCCAAAGATCCTTTGAAAGTTAGTGAATGAATGTTTGAATCACTCACATTACAGTATTTTTAAAACATTTTTTTTAATATGAAAGAAATTTTTTTGTCTTAAAAAGCCAATTTTTATTTTATTTATTTTTACATTAAAATTTAATATCAATTGAATTGTTTCTAATATAAAATTTTAGATAAAAATAGTTTGAGACAAATATATTTTAAAACAAAACTTTATATTTAAAACAAAAAGAGTTTAAGACGAAAATATTTTAAGACAACTTTAAATTTAAGACAAAAATAGTTTGAAACAAAATAATTTTAAGAGAAAACTTTATATTTAAGACAAAAACACTTGAAGACAAAAATATTTTAAGACAAATATTTATATTTAAGACAAACAATTTGAGAAAAAATTATTTTAAGACATAAATGGTTTAAGATAAAATTATTTTAAGGCAAAACATTATATTTAAGACAAAAAATTGTTTGAGACAAAAACATTTTAAGAAAAAAATTTATATTTAAGACAATGGCCACTTAAGACGAAACTCATTTACGACATAAACATATCAATTTAAGACAATATTTTCTAGAAAGTGAAAAATTGACTTTGACAATGCGCCCTAAGTCCACAAACTTGAATGCTGCTACTCTCTCGCACATATACTGACGTTTCCATTTCACTTACCATTCATGTTATCTTATATAAATACAATGCTTTTTTGGGTTCTTCGTTTTGTGCAAGTAGACGACTCTGAAGAATCTGACAACTTTTCCTGGGCATTAATTCATCTTATGTCCCTTCGATCTCTGTTGATACGATTAAATTTTCTTTTGTTACATTTGACACTACTGCACACAAGGGGATTTTAAGACAAAGAAATATTTTGTCTTAAGATTTAATGTCTTAAATTTCTCAATACGAGGCGCTATTAAAAAAGGTAAAGGTAAAGGATTGGGAGTCTGTCTTTACGTTGTTAATGGGTTCTTCAAGAAGCGGAGCAATAGAGGCCGACAACAGAGGTGTGCTTCATGAGAGGAGAAATGGAGGCACTTTCGTTGAACATGGATTGACAATAACATATTTGGAGTACTTTTCAGAGTCTCCATCGACTGTGTTTTAATATGTGTTTTTTTACTTTTCATTTATTTTGAACGCTATATTTTTTTTCAAAACGGAACAATTTTTTTTTAAAAAGAAACAATATCTTTTTATTAAAATATAACGATAGTACATAATTGAGATTCCAATCATTATATTATCCTTTCATACTTCTCGTATTATTCCTATGCCCATACATTTCTATTTTCTTGTTCTACACAGAGTGTCTTTCTTAACATCAAATTGTAGATTATAACCATTACACATTTATAAATGAACACTTTCATTATCTAAAGATACAAAAATTCCATCAAAATAAGTTTTCTGTTAAAAGGTCGCCTAAGTGTAGTTCATGTTTCCTATGTTTACCACGATAGCGTGTTTGAAGACTAAGAAAATAATTTATTTGTTTCCTTTGAAGTACCTCTTTTAGATAGGAGGTCCGTTGTCCAATTATGTTCTTTGTATATATGTTGTAAATGTATATGATTAAAAGTCCTTACTAGTTTTCAAATCCTCATCATCCAATTTGCAAGTATGAGGGGATTGAAATTAGTATGCTTGTTTACCTAGTCAACGTTTCCTTTTGCATCTCCATATACGTGAATTTTGTCTAACCTTAGCCATTTTTCTATGATAAGGACTCCCCATAATGTTGTAATCTCCAATTTGTTGTTTGATCCTATTCCTCCCTCCCACCAGAAGTGGAAGAAATTACCAAGATCAATAACTATGACTGCACCACATCCAGATTTCCTTCTATTGTTGGCTCCGTAAAAAAACCCAATCAGATATTCTTTCCAAATATCAATGAATTTTCATTTACTGTTTATGTTATACTTGATCACCTACTCGATATTTTTGAAAAAGTAACTGTCTTGATAATGACTTCTCTAACAATTGTAAATTTCTGATAAAAAAATGTTAGCATTCCTACTTCTCCATATAATACATATGATATATAATAGGAGGAACATATACTTCCTATGTGGAGTGAACCCTGACAGAAGACATCTGAACAAGTGTTGATTAGTGTAAATGAAAGGAAGATTCATTTCCTCCATAACCCCATCCCAAATCAGCCTCGCATATGAGCATTTGATCAACAAATGATCTGTATCCCCCCCCCCCCCCAACACTCATGCATAGAGGGAATTCTCCAGGACCAATGAGCCCACGCTTTTGTAAGTTATTCCATGTTAATATACGACCATGTGCTGCCAAAAAACATAAAAAATTTATTTTGTCTAGGAGATTCCATCTCCATATATCTTGTAGACGCTTATTATAATCATTGATCCTCCCAGGCCTTGGAAACTTCAAGTAGATGTCTTGTACCATCAGATTTTTCTTTTTCATTTTAACCCCGATATCATACAATCCTACTTATCAGCATGGGTGATGTAATTAGATCAAAATTGCGCTACTTATGACCCCCATTCCTCATGATATGGCTCTGGTATGTCAATATCTTCAACCCTTCTCCAACTCTGTTGATCAATGTTTTGAGTCCCCGACAGATATATCTGTTGCAAGTGGATAATCTCCTATCTGTGAAGGATTTGAAACAACTGAAAGGATAATGAATGATATCCATCCTTCCCCATGATGACGTCTAATCCAATTTTGATCTTGGATCCATCTCCAGCCCCCAATGGACAAACCCCAACATGTAGTGTAGAGTGTGTTGAAAAGTATAACTAGGTTCAGTCTTCATAATGACATGTGTAAATATGATTTTATGTAATTTATGTAAAGAATAAAATAAATTTGTTTTTTTAATGATTGAATCATGGGTTTCATGATCAAGGAATTTTATTTTAGTTAAGGTTCCCATTGTGAGCCTTTAGGTTTGCCATCAAGTCATAATAGTCTACTGAGTCAATGTTATGTATTGAAGACCCTTCTTGGGCATGTTACAAATATATGCGAGTCATTGAAAGATTCAAAGAGACCCTTCAAGATCAAGCTCAAACATCTCCTTCAAGTTGGACTTAAATGAAATTATTATGTAATATCCCAAAATTGGGATTTTCTACAACAAGTGGAATATCTTAAAATATTCCAAAGTTGGAGCTTCAGCAGATAATGAGCATGGAAATGTAGATCAGCTCATTATATGTAAAATAAAATCTAACCAGAAGATGTAAGAACCTCAGCAAGAGTATGGCCTATATTCTCCTTCCTGGGTGGGGAAATGCAACAATATAGGGCATTAAACAGTTGTCTTCAGCAAATAACGCAATAACAGTGGATACTGGGACTTGGATCCCTTATTTTAAACAATATAAAACCAACTTGCAGAATTGGAGGTGAAACAAATGAATCTAGCTATACTAAACAAATCTCCCCATCACAAGATAGCTTAAAAACACCCCGATCCCATGACTTCTCTACAACATAATTTTTGAAGACTGTGAGAGTGTAATTCCCATGAGGGTTTCTACAGAAAATAAATAAATAAGAGTGATTTGGAGATTACATTAATAAAATAACAGAGAAATTGAGGTTTAACCTCTTTTACACAAAGAAAAAGACACTCGGCAAGGGTTTCTGGAAAGATACATGTACAAAAAGCAGCACTGCAGAAAATAACGTAGTTTACTGCAACTCTGTATTAAGCATGGCTGAATATAACATAAAAGATCTGAATAATACAGAAAATGGCCCTATGCCCTCTTTATTAGAACTCCCAGAGGGAAATAAAAACCTCCTCCTCAAACACTAGGACAAAATGGCAAGGTTTAACCCAACGAAAGATTCCCCTCCAGAAAAGACGCAGTTCCTGAGGGTAATTGCGCTATAGATGTTAATGGCTATTTGGCCCTAAGAAAAATGATGGAATTGAAGCTCAGAACCCTCCTTTAGATCCCTTAAGCAAGCTGATCCAAGATTGGGATGGAATTCACGCACGAGAATTCTTTGCACTAAGAAGTGCTGCAACGGCAGCTAAACAACTGAAACATGTAAGTAGTCATAAGACCAAAGATACCTGAATACATGAATGATATCCTTGACGATATTCTCTCCTTTTTATGCTTGGTGAGCTTCCTCACCCTGGACCCCACACATTGTTGAGGTGACTTCCTAGTGAAGATTCCTCCTTCAAAACTGTGTTGTCCTTGTTGGCTTCCCTCCTCTTCTTGCAGCGCTGTTGACTTGGTAAAATGGGACTAGTGCACCTGTAATGCCTCCTTTCACACTGAGGGGTCTTCAATCCATCTCTTCTTATGTGTGTCTAGCTAATCCTTGTTCACATTGAGCTAGTTTACTTGGGTGATCTCTTCCTCCTCAAGAATGCATGTTGACTTAGTAAAAATTGACTATGTCTGTATCTATTTTTCCCTTGTTCACACTTATAAGTGTAAAATCCAGCTCCTAAGGTGATCTCCTTCCTCATTAAGGTGGAATTTATTCATATTTTTATTTTTCATGGGCTTCCTTACCCATTTATTCCTCTCCTAAGTGAAAGTAGCAAAATCTAATATTCCAAATTGTTGGGTGAAAATTTTGGAATATTACATATTAAGCTTCAAAAAACGACATGTCGACTCACACACAACTCAAGTCAGAAAATTTACATGGAAAACCCCTATGAATAGGGCAACTCAACTTCATTTCAAGGATATAATATCAGTCAAGAAGAAGTCTGCAATAAAGAGTGCGAGAATCACTAGGAAAGGAGCCTCATAACCAATAAAGAGAATTGAAGGAAGAGTGATGTACTTAGATTTGTTTTGAGCCAACTCTCTCCATAGGTACGAAGTATAGAAGTTATCTAATACAGAAGAAAGTTGGGTGCTGGAATTGCGGTTAAGCAGACTCCTTCAACACTTAATTGTCAACCTGAGGGTTTCGTAAAACTTGCAGGTGAAGCACATGAAATTACAGAAATGATATTAACCTTTCCTAACTCTATTCCTACTTCCTTAATTACAATCTTGTAGAGTCGAAAAGAAAGGCCACACGGAAAATAACACCAAGGAAATTCTAGTGATTGAATATAAAAGAAAGTACTTTGCAAAGAAATAAATAAAAGGAAGTCTTAAAATTCTGCGAACAATTTTGATGGATGGAATGAATATATATGTTTATCTTCAGTATAGTTGTATGAAAGATTGATAGTTGGACCCTTGAAGATGTCTGCCTTCTTTAAATATTTTCCTTCCTGCACTAAACTATTATTCCTATACTTCATCAATGTTCTTGCACCAGTACCGGAATAAAGTTTATATGTTGGAAGTATAATTTGTACTTGTACTAAATATTTTAATCCTCATGCAGGGGCTCTAAGTCTCAGGACTAGAGCACTTTGTTCTTGTATTGGGATATTTATTCATGTACCGGAAAAGAGATTCTTGCACCAAGTTTTTAGATTACATTAAGAAAAGAATAAAAAGTGTGTTAACTAAGAAAATAATTTTCAAAGGTGAACAGTGTTAGACTCCGTCTTTTCAGTCCGCTGTCAGAGTCAAATTCACCAAAGTTCATTTCTCGTCATTCAAAGTCATGGGTGGCAAAGATTTTTTTAAGAGTTTTTAGGTCTTGGGTTTTGTCGACCTATTTCGCATGAAAGCTTCCAAATCAGTTTCAATTGCAAAATTTCATAGTCAATAAGGCTTGAGAGTGTTTCTTCTTCAAAACCCTGTTTTGAAGAAGAAATCATCAATTGTGTCTTCATAATAAATGTGTAATTCTTCAAAGTTTCTCAGCTGAAAATGTTCACATGCAGCCTCCTGATCCTTTGCTGAAGTCCCACGCCACCATCCCTGCAAAAAAACAATCAAGAAAACATTATTCAAGCCAAAAAGTCAAGTGAAA
Source organism: Pinus albicaulis (assembly GCA_034641835.2). Taxonomy (NCBI): domain Eukaryota; kingdom Viridiplantae; phylum Streptophyta; class Pinopsida; order Pinales; family Pinaceae; genus Pinus; species Pinus albicaulis. The sequence goes on along the minus strand of CM076579.1, from coordinate 1,484,233,840 downwards.
AAAACTGAGTTTATTTCAAGTTGTGAAAGTGCCGAAATCTTCAATTAATGGGTTTTTGTTAAGTCAAGCCGAGATCTTATGCCCATTACCCTGAGAAAATTGTCATTGCCCAAGTCAAAGAAAATCAAATAAAAACAACATTCAGTTCATGCCAAATGTCGAGCTGCAAAAGAGCAGAGATGTATTAAATTGTAAAGCATGTCCATGCCCAAACATTACAAAAATGGGTTTTGTTAAACCAAAAAAATCAAACTCCATAAGTTTAAAAGATCTTTCATATGTTTAAAACATTCATGTGCATCCAGACCTTGAATGAAAGTCGATTCAAAGTGGAGAGAGGGCGAAAATTTCGTTTTTGAGAACCAGGACTGTGCCAAAAACCTGCGCGGCGTATACAAAGGAGCGCGCGGCGCATTGGGTCGAATTTTACAATGTAATTTCCTTCTGACGTGGCGCACAAAACCAGCGCGGCGCACTGGGAGTGCGCGCGGCGCGTTGAGTGTTATTTCCCAGGCTACTTCAAATCAGATGTCCAAGCGAGAATCATTACGACCTTACATGAATGTGATTGATAATATGCTGCTCTAGATGACCAGAGAAGATCCAAACTTCAAACCATCCGGAGGTAGATTGGGGGAAGACGACATGGATTATGAAACTGATGAAAAATCAATGGCTGCCCTTAGGTATCAACTAAGAAGAGCTGCAGAGGAATATTACCATTACAAAAGTGAGTACATAAGCAATGTGTGTGAGGCGCTTGGAGCTGGAGGATACAATTAAGAACTATGAATGTGGTAGCTCTACAGAATGGCGTTACATATCAAGTTTCCGTCAGCCTCGCACTGGTACTTTTGGGCAGTACTTGGATATGATGGAGTGGGTCTGGCGGTGTGTTCTTAAGCAGCGGCTTGAGAAAGTCTTGGAAGTTGTTCTGGGGTCTATGTCAGCTGTTATTTTATTGGCAAAGGCCACACTATTGCCAAGCGGGGTCGATCTTTCCCTATTCTCTATCCTCATTAAAGCTGTTGGTGAATAAGAGATGCTAGTGCAGGTTACAACATTTGTTCCTCTAATGTACATGTGCATCTGCACATATTTTTCTCTTTTCAAGCTTGGGATGTTTACTTTCTATTTCTTGACACCAAAGCAGACAAATGATGTTTGCCTTCTCATGATATGCTCAATGGTTGCTCGTTATGCTCCTCCAATATCATACAATTTCTTGAACTTAATCCGTCTTGATGGGAATGCAAAAACTACATTTGAAAAGAGGATGGGTAACATTGATGATGCTGTCCCATTTTTTGGACAAGGATTTAATAGGATATATCCTCTTTTCATGATTTGAAAATGAGGCTGAGGATGCTGATGGGTTTGATCAATCTGGCACAATTATTCTCAAAAAGAGCGTCAATGGCTTCAACAAGGACTTGTGGTTGGAGAAAATGTTGTTCCATTGGCCTGAAACTTCAACAATTGGTGTGAAGACATTGAGGCTAACAATATCCCCAAGAAATCAACATGGAATGTTGATGATGTTGGGAGTAAGACTGAGATGGAAATGAAAACATCAACCACTAGTCTGATCACATCGAACCAAGATGGCAAAGGTAGTCGGTCAAAGATCCTGAAAGACGATCACCAAGTATATGGCAGCAAGGGTGCTATTACAGCTAAGTACGCTCCTCTGAGGGAACATCAGAACAAGCTTTCGTATCCTTCATCAAGATCGATGCAAGCTCACAAATCAGATGTAAGATCTGCTGTCCAGGTTGGCAACTCTGGAAATTTGTCAGATAACAGAAAACAGCTAGATATTCCTTTTGGTTTAGCTACAAAGTGGGAATGGTACACCCTGGAAACATCGTTGCACCATTTTTGGATATCATAATCGAACAATATTTTCAGTTCATTGGTCAAGGAGTGGTCTTATTGCTAGTAGAATCACTCTCAGCAGTTGTATTTTATCAATCATGATTGGCAGCCTTTTTGTGATCATATTTCATGTTGGAGTTAAAGAGCCGAGGTTGCGACATCACAAAGAACCGGAAAGTTGGAAAAGGATTTCACGTTTTCACTGGTTCAATAAAGTTTTATATTACCAGGTTGCTTTGGTTTATATGCTTGCTCAAATTATAACAGATGTTTCACAGGCTCCACTTGTTTTCTACCTTATAGATGATCTACATATGCATGTGTCCTCTAAGGCTGTGGTGCCTGCTATTATATACCATTTGCAGCTTTATGGCCTCTATATTTTTGCAGGAGTTAAAATGGACTGGATATCGACTGAAAGCCTTTTTCATAGTGAGGACCTCCAGCAAAGCTTGAAGAATGTCCCAGGTGGCAGTCATCGCAATACTTGGGCATTTGATTCATCTTCAAATTTAAAGAACCTATGTGGCGGATTTGACCCCATATTTTAGCATTAAAATATTGGAGACCTTTTCCCAATTTCGGTAAAGTGGCCAACGCATTTCCAGAAATTTGGGGGCAGTTGTATAGGAATGTGCAAAGTGGCATTCAAGAAATAGGATTCGATTACCTATTTTTTGTCTTCAGTTGCAGTTCAGAAAGTCTAGATACAGGTTTTGCCAATTCATTTGTTATCAACAAACAAAGTGTAACGTTGCTCCTTTTTAGAGCAAAATTTTCATGTTTTTATGATTCTAGGTGAAACAACGCCCTATTTTTATCAATTTGTTATCACAGCTCTGAGTTATATATTGTATTGAAAAACACTTGTAAAATGGGAGAGTTCTGGAAAACAGTGGGAGAGGTGTGAAGGAAAACTTCACTGTACAGTTTTTGACAGGGATTTAATGAAAAGATACAGCTCTGACTCCTGAGATTCTTGTGGTGTGAATTTAGCATTTGTCTTTTCTTTTGTTTCATATAGCTTGTTATGTTTTACTTTTCATTTCATAATCATTTCCAATTTGAATGTTTCTGAGTGAGAAGGGTAGAATTCAGCTTACTGCTCTGCCCTGGAGAAGCGTTCATGTTTTGTGTTTCTTCATCTGTCTGAAAAGGATTCATACGTTAATGCCCTTTTCAGCTTCTTAACAGTCATTCCATTCCATATAATTTCAATTTGGATGCTGAAGCTCTTGCCTATCTTGCCTCATGAGGTAATCTGCGTCTTTCATTTAATTTCCCTGCTCATGCTGTCCTTTGTCCCCATACGGCCCAGAAAACCCAGTCATTTATCAAAAAACCCCTTTCCTATCTATTTACTAGCCTAAAATCAGTTCCCATTTTAAGTCATCTCGCACCTTATTGCTCATTTTATCGAGATTGACTGGAGAGAGCCCTCTCCTGTCCTCGTAGGGCTAGCTACGAGGCTGAGCTTGGTTTGATGTTGCCTTGAACCTTGCCTTCCTTCAGCCTGAGGCATTTTCGAGCGCTAACAAACAGAACTCTGAAATAGCTTCCACAAGAAGAAAGATTCTTCGACCAACTTAATCTCAAAACAAGAACTAAATTTTAAATTCAAGGGACACTTTACTTCAAACAAGGAACTATTTCATGAAGTTAAAGAAATCATTTAATTATGACGACAGGCTTTGTTCCTGTAATAGTTATTCACATGGATCATATTTGTCGTTTTAATATTTTTAATTCAAAAGTTTTACTTAATGATTTAATATGAATTTCGATCCTTCTCTTAAAAGTGTAAAGTATAGGTAAAAATTGTTAGGAAACCAACTCCAAAAATAGAAGAGAAGAGAGATCAACACCTTAGAAATCAGCCACTTCAATGGGGCAACCTCCAATACATTACATAAATGAACAATTCTTGGATGATACAAATGACCAAAACCTCCTTCTATATATAGGAGTCCATGGGGCCACAATATAATCCTAGCTACCCTAACAATAATAATGTAAGGGCACAATAATAACAATATTGGGGTTACAGGGGTACAACAATAACAATAAGGGGGCTACACTAAGAACAATAAGGGACTAAACTAATAATATGGGGACTTAACATGCCCCTCTCCTTCAAAAAAGTGTTGTCCTCAACGCTTGAGTAGCTTTGGGTGCTTCTATATAAAATTCTCATCCTTCCATGTGGAATCTTCATTGGGTAAGTTCTTCCACTTGATGAGATACTCTGAAATTGATCGATTTCATAGATGTCGAGTTCTTGTTTCCGTGACCGCTTCAGGTTCCATTATGATTTTTCCTTCCTCATCAATTTATGTCAATATTGTTTGAACTGGAAGCTTTTCACTTATAACCTTCTTTAAGCATGAAACATGGAAAACTGGATGCACTCGCGAAGAAGCAGGAAGCACCAATTTGTATGCCATGGTATGCTGGAAAAATACTGAGAGGGGGGGCGGGTGAATAAATATTTAGAGTTAACTGGTAACTTTTACATTTTCTTTTCTAAATTCCATACGCAACTTTAATGAATCCAACTCGCGTATACAGGCGCATATACAAAAATAAACTTGCGTATACTGATATGGATTTATTGGTAGAACACTTTTAGAAACACACTTTTAACTCAGCTTATCAGTTTATGCATCTGTTAGTTCAGCTATAAATATGCGCAATAACAACAAAATAAATCATCACAAGAGCATCACATATGAACACCAAGATTTAAGGTGGAAACCCAACTCAGGAGAAAACCACCACTGCAGTCATCTCTGTCTTCAATATTTATTATATGGAAAATTTCTTACAATATTCTGCTGATGTAAACTTATATCAGTACGTAGGCATCTACCTGCAGAAGGCTGCAACCTTCTCTTGTTTTCCAGCTACTACTGGAAGGGAGCTACAACCCCCTAATCTCGTTTACCAGTAACTACTAGAAGGGAGCTTCAACCCCTTGATAAGAACACCAACTTCTACTGGCAGGAAGATTTTTCTTCCCCACTGAAGGTTTCAACCCTTAGAAACACTGCAGATCACGTTTCATCAATTTTCACACTGGATCAAATAGATTCAACTCAACTCATCATAAAGATCATAAATAGTAAACTTAATCCAATCTTCAATCAGTATAGTGAAAACATTGTAACCCGAACACCGAAATAACCTAGACTTTAGAATAAGTATGCAGAATCAAACTCAACCTTGAACATTCATCATCTTAAAATGCATACGCTACTTCTCTTCACTGAAACTGCGTGTATACGCGCTTTCCTTCACACCAACCAATGTATAGATCTCTGAATACTGTTTTTACAAGATGTAACAAATCTCAGATCTAGATTTGAGGCTTTCAGTTAGATATCTTTTAGAAATGCAGAAAAATTCATCAGTTACATCAACCATGTTTATTCACTCATTGATTAGATTTGTACATAGTCAACTTAGCAGCATATATAGTATTCAAACAACCCAGATCTACAAGACGACTTCATTGACAGACAATAGAAATAAGTAGATAACCTCTGAAATAAGCTTCAGAAAACCCTGACTTCCATACGCGCTTTTTCTGAGACAAAGCCGCATATATACGCGTTTTTACCAAGACAAAATAGCGTATAGATATGTGAATAATAAATTTGTAGATTGTTTCAGATCTATAGAACTTACCCAGATTTATTCACTTTACTTCAATAAGCATGCGCCAGATTATAGATCTAATCACCTCTTCAATGGATCACACAAGAGCATAGTCATTTTAGGCCTAGAGATCCTGAACCATCATTGTATCCATGGGTGCATCATAGATTTAGATCTATCAATTAAAAAAGAGTTCATCCCATGCATATATGCCTCAGAGAAAAGTATTCAGTAACAACCCTTACCCATGCACACCTTGCACTATGATCTTCTTCTCCTTATATAGATTTAGCCATTACCAATACCATGAGTCAAAACCACACAACTGCTGATGGTATTGTTGGATGGAATCAAATAGACTACACAACGCTCAATACTGTGGGCTAATACCATGGTAATGCCCCTTGGTATCATAAATTTAGAGCGCAAAAAGGCATACGCGAATTGGATCGTACTTATCTGCATATATACATGACTTCTCTATAAAAACTATGTATATACTAATTTTGGATGTATACGCGGGTTGCCTTCATAAAAGCTGCGTATACATTGAGAAATATTACCTGTTTCATTTTTCTGGCACTTACTGGAATTCCTTTCTCTATCACATCTGAACTAACTCGTAGAAACATCATTTTTACATATTTAACACAAAGGTTGCTTATCAAAAGGAAACTCATCAAGTAGGTTGCCATCAAGGACAAATTCATCAGGTAAGTTGCCATCAAGGACAACATATTGTGTCATATTACCAAAAATCTCCCCCTTTGGACTTGATGGCAACCATAATAGTGTTTGATCAGCTCAACAGATAAATAAGGTAATCATACCCATTATTCCAATACCAAAATATTCTCCCCCTTTGACATCAAGGGCAAAGGGCAGATCAAAAACAAGGTTTCTCTTTCCTTGTGCTTCCCCTAAGTTCATGCTGAATCTTCAGACAAATTTTTCATTGAAGTACATGACTCTATAACTCAACCGAGTATGACCTTTCCTAGCACCAAGGACTCATACTTACATCAATGATCCAACCAAGTGGAATTACATATTTGACTCAACTTCCCAACCAAGTGGGTTTACAAATTTGAACAAGTCCTTACATGAATGAATATAACAATTTTACATCATAGGTCGTGTTGTTCCTCAAGAAAACAATTCCTTGCTGTGTAAAGGAATCAGTGCTTGAGACATTATCTAATTCTGTCACAAATGAATATGTTTTGTCTCTGTATTTAAAACCCTTAAAACATTGATTGTATGATCCCTTAAACAGCAAACCCATGCATGTTATGCAGTGCTATATTTCACTTACGCTGAAATGATTGAATGGGAGAAAATGAGAAAGGAATTTCAAACTGACATGTTGTTTAAAACAAAATCTACCACTTCAAAACTCAGAAGAATTATGTATAGATAAGGTAAAAATAGAGGAGCGCACATTAAGGTGTGTTTAACTCTTAGATACACAAGTATAAATAGACCCGCAGCTCGAATCACTCTATTTCATTCACAGACATGAGAACAATATGTAAACCAGAAAAACTTTTCAGCATAAACAAATGCTAGAAACCTGCATTCTTTTCATTGATTTGCTATTCTGGAGTACAAAATTTTGCTTTCAGGTTACCAAAACTCAGAACCCCTCTCCCTCTTCCTTGTTCTGCTTTTATATTTGCTATTTGATCTAACTAACTGTTATGATCAGTTTTTAAAACTGATTCTTGAAAATTTTGGAATTAATTACAATTACAAAAATCTTGTTTTAATATTATATATATATATATAATATATAATATAAAACTGAAAATAAAACCTTACTCTAACGCAAGCGAGAGGAACCAATGGTACATTTTGGGTCCCACTACACTCATACATATCAACAAAGTCACCCATGGTTTTGGAAAACCCAAAACTACCTACGGGGGGTAATGATAGCGGTTTCTAAGAAATGGATTGGAGGTGCCGTAATACATCACAACCGTCGATTTTGTAAATAGAGGTTTAAATAAAACCATCTACGGGGGTAGCATCTCTCATAAAATCCGTTTAATTCATGCCCCCGCAAGACCATTGGATCCGGGCCAAATGATCCACATCGTTGATTTAACTGCAATATGTATGCGTTTTCTCCTTTATGCAATTGTGAGCCACCAGAACCATTTCTGAAACATCTCCTCACTCTGCCTGGAGATCTTAGCACCTCCATCAAGCCCATAAACAAAGTCTGATACAAACCATTAGACTGCTCCAGACTGCAGATTTTTTCCATTGACTTCAGCACCAACGGAAGGTATAAACCTATCCTTCGTGATTAAAGAAGAATAATTGTGGTCCAAATAACCTTCTTTAGAACTCTTTTTTAATTTTCTGTTCCCTCCTCTCTTCCAGAAGAAAACATCAAAGACAAATCTGATAGTGCAGCTTAGAGGATCTTTTAGACCATCAAGCTGATACTGATTAAATCTCCAATCATGATGGATCAAAGGCCTCCGAATTGGAATATCCAAACCCCCAGAATACATAAGACCAAGTTTATTCACTGCCTGATATAAGGGCTGTGTCTTCCTCTCGTCAACAACAATCTAAAGTTTATTCCAAACAATTTCTCTTTGCTGCAGGGTAACTTTGCCCGTTTTGACCACTTCTTTGAAGAGAAAATAAGATGGTGGGGGATCCGAGCAAGGTTGTTTGCACGGTCTACAGCTACCAATCCAAACTTCGGACCATAACCATCTGCCCATTCCCAATTGTCAGACGTTGTCCAGAATAGATAACCAAGAACTTGGGCACCCTTGTTCATGGCTGCACGTACAGCCAAAAGATGCTCTAAAATGTAAGGTCGACGAATTAAATCAGTGGTGTCAGAAACACCATTCTCTGTAATAATAGATGGAGGATTCAAATGTTTATATCTCTCATGAAATTTAAGCAGCATCCGATACCAGCCATCTGGATAAACAACTCTCCCTGATTCACTATACTCATCGTTGTCCACTAGCTTCAAGCCTGGTGCTGAAAGCGCTTCCTGGCCATAGTAATTTATACCAAAAAAATCAAGCTTGTTAGAGATGCTATCTTTATATGGAAAAAATGTCATATTATTGCTCAAAACCACTCCTGGAACATCAAAAATCCCATAAAGACGCATGAATGAAACATGATGTGCTATTCCCACTCTTGCATTCAGTGACGAGTTATTGCTGAACTCATGAATAAGATAAAAATATTTTGAATGTGCCACAGACATCCAGTGCATAACATGGTTAAATGCCAACACACTGTCTTCAATAACACAAAACTGAACACCTGGTCCTTCGAAATGTTTTTTGATTCATAGAAAACACTACAACTTTTCAACGTCCCATGAACTGCGCACATTCTCACACGTGATCAAACCATCTAGTTGGAAAAGTAATCACTTGAATAGGCTTGGTATCAACGTCCCATATGTGACCAAAACATTCACCTTCTGTGAAGGGGTCTGATCCTCAGTTAGACCTTCACTGCTTTCTGCATTGGCAGCACCTTGTCTAGAAACAGAGTCTTTCTTCAAACACTTCTCTAAAAAAGTCCGTGCTGCAGAAAGCCACCCGTCAGTGTAGGAATGAGTGACATCATATAGATCTTACCAGACCTTAATTTTCTCATCATCAAGTAATTTATACAGCCCCTGTGCATACTTATTGCCCATAGAATGGAGCCGATAGGCAAGTTTTCTTTTGTTTGCACCATCACAAGGTTGAGCTAATCCATCGTTGTTGAAATCATAATTTGACAGATCCGTGCCATCAACATATTCGTTCTATGTATCTAAATGTGGCTCATTAAAGTTTTCGACCTGCTCATAAAAGAAATATTCATCAGAGACTTGAAGGATGTGCCTTTCCCATTGGCTGCCAATCCTTTTGCCCTGCTAAACATCCTTTGTCCCATTGGATGCTTCAGCATATTGTCCACTTAGTAACGATTTGAGTAAAATAAGTATTTCATCCATATCCCAAATATAGACAGTCCTCTTTATCTTTTTTTTGTTCTTATGTTTCTTATGAACTGCTGTAGTGTGTTCACTAGAAGGAGTGAAACCGTTTCTACAGCATTTAGGTCCAGTAGCATGTACCAAAGTTTCAATCTGCGCACCATCCAAAAGCACATTTGCATCATGAGTACGGATACATGCATTGAATGAATGGACGATCTCCACAAATAACCTTCTCCGTTCTTCGGCTGAACGAACACATATGGCCATCAAAAACTGGCTGGCTTTACTTGAAAGTTTCTGCCTCCATTCACTATCTACCTGCTTTTCTTTTATGTGCCTCATATAATATGGAACCTATGAAAAGAACATGGTATAGAGGCCCACTGTGACCCATGCTGCCGGCTACAATATAATCAAATCACCCAATAATAGATTTCCTAGGCATAGTGTTTCAAATGCCTTTAAAACATTTTGTTTATCTCCTTTAACTTGTTCCACTTCGACAATTGTTCCTCAGCAACCTTAAATGGCCCAGAGCTTCTCCCGACTTTCTGCTAAGTAAAATTGTGCGACAACATCTGGCTCCAATTGGGGACAGTACTTTGGTAGCAAAGTGCTGAGAACTTGTAGATCAGTAGCCTTTATTGGGCATGGAGTCGAGTCAAATTGAATTTTCTCCCAATCTAAAATCTCTGAAAATTTCAAACTTTTTCTGAAACCTCTCTTGTTTTAGGATCTTTATTCTTGAACTGAAATTGATAAACTAGAAATACTACAATTGTGAATGCTCAACTTCTGAGCTTATTTATGTACAACTCCTATAGATATAAGCATGGTTGAACTTAATCAAGTGAAGTCAACCTTCCAATGGAACCAATTCAACATCTGCCTGTCAGATTTAATACCTTCATACTGCTCAAATTTAAAAATCAAAAGAGGAATGTACCATGAAAAGTTTTCATATACAAAATTTTGGACATACCCTTGCATTAAAGCTTGTTGTTGATCGAAGAAATTTTCCGTATACTTAGCAACTGGATCATAGAAATCATGAGACAAAACTTTGTTTGCCTTCTTTTCTTGAACATTTTTCAGACATCTATCAACATGGCAACTTCTTTCATTGTTTGACCCTTGAAGTAGGAACTGTGTGTTAGGAAGCTGACTGCCACTTCCTGTAGGCAAGCATTCAGGCTGAACATAAAAATCCGAGGTTTTCTCTCCACAATGCTGATGCTCCTCATATAACATCAATTCTTGACAAAAAATTTCCTCTTCTTGCAAACATGTCTGAGAAACTACACTATTTTCCTCACTACTCGCAAAACTATTGCAAAGATCTCCCATGCTGTTGCAACTAAGTTATGACTAGAATCTTCAAAATGATTAGATTCTTGCCTTTCAACAATACAGGAACCTTTTAATACTTTTTGGAAATCTTTATTCATCTTTGAACTTACGTTCCCTTGTAAGGAAATGCCAATATTTCCTTGACAAACCCTCTTATATTTGACAAAACTTGGACATTCTACATCGCAGGAAAAATTTCTACAAGCCCACGCATTATCTTCAATTTCTTGCGCATGGAGAAACATCTGCTTCAGATTACTAGGCTTTCTCTCCCTGAGATAAAAAGCTAAGGCGATAGAAAGAGCTTTCAAATAATAAACCATGGCTGCTGCCTCTGGAGGTCAAATTTCTTCTGGCATGCTGAAATAAATCTTTTGAAACCTCCTATTAAACTCAGAAATTGATTCATTGCTTCGCCTTTGGACAGAATATAATTCCAAGAGGTGCTCTTCATATGACCTACTCTCACCCCAATATGTAAGAAATGCATCTTGAAGATCTTGTCAGGAATTAATTGAACCTCCTTCCAAACATTTAAACCATTGTTGAGCACCTTGTTTTAAAGAATGGCAAAAAATCCTTAAAGCTACGTCTTCATAAATGATTTGAAATTTGTCCAGAAAGTATTCAAATTCCAAGATATGTGATTTATCTTAAACGTCCTTCTCCTTCCTGGAGAAACTTGGCAAGGACTTGAATCCTTTTGAAGGATATTGATGAAGAATAGCGGGCAAATTCAGGGGTTTAAAGATTTCTTTGTTTTTGAACTGAAAAACAGTCAATTTCTTGTGAGGCAAAATATTATCATCCAAAGATGATGAATCATCACCTTTATGTCCAGACTGCAACTGATTATCTTCCGGGATTGTAATACAACAATCATCCCTCCTTTCATGTTTAGGGGCTACACTTGTGTCAACATTTATAATACAAGCAGAAGCAAAATCATCTTTTTCCAATAATGAATTTACATTTTGGGCTTTATAATCTTCTGAGAAAATAAAGCAGGAAAAAATCCTTTTAAGATAAAAGGGAAAATAAACCACTAATCTGACAGTCAAAAATAGAACCTCTTTTAAAAAACGGAAATTATGATACATGTTTTTTCCATGATACTTTCTCATCTTCTTGCCAGGAAAATTCTTCATCTAATGAAACTTTCATTTGTGGAGTCGCCAGGTGAATAATAAACAACCAGTCTTCAAATCTGAATCTTGTTCACCATCAAAAAGAAAGGATTATGAAACCATCTGCTGCAAGGTATGTGACCTCGCGTTTGGCTTTGTGAAAATGAGAATTCTGTACAAAGTAAACACAACCAAAAAGTACCTCCTCACTGAAAAACCAGAGGAAGTAAAGAGAAAACCTAGGGAAATAAACTTCGCTGCTTCGTCCCCGACAACGGCACCAATTAATGTTGTTCCTCAAGAAAACAATTCCTTGCTGTGTAAAGGAATCAGTGCTTGAGACATTATCTAATTTTGTCACAAATGAATATGTTTTGTCTCTGTATTTAAAACCCTTAAAACATTGATTCTATGATCCCTTAAACAACAAACCCATGCATGTTATGCAGTGCTATATTTCACTTATGCTGAAATGATTGAATGGGAGAAAATGAGAAAGGAATTTCAAACTGACATGCTGTTTAAAACAAAATCTACCACTTCAAAACTCAGAAGAATTATGTATAGATAAGGTAAAAATAGAGGAGCGCACATTAAGGTGTGTTTAACTCTTATATACACAAGTATAAAGAGACCCGCAGCTCGAATCACTCTATTTCATTCACAGACATGAGAACAATATGTAAACCAGAAAAACTTTTCAGCATAAACAAATGCTAGAAACCTGCATTCTATTCATTGATTTGCTATTCTGGAGTACAAAATTTTTCTTTCAGGTTCCCAAAACTCAGAACCCCTCTCCCTCTTCCTTGTTCTGCTTTTATATCTGCTATTTGATCTAACTAACTGTTATGATCAGTTTTTAAAACTGATTCTTGAAAATTTTGGAATTAATTACAATTACAAAAATCTTGTTTTAATATTATATATATATATATAATATATAATATAAAACTGAAAATAAAACCTTACTCTAACGTAAGCGAGAGGAACCAATGGTACATTTTGGGTCCCACTACACTCACACGTACCAACAAAGTCACCCATGGTTTTGGAAAACCCAAAACTACCTACGGGGGGTAATGATAGCGGTTTCTAAGAAATGGCTTGGAGGTGCCGTAATACATCACAGCCGTCGATTTTGTAAATAGCGGTTTAAATCAAACCATCTACGGGGGTAGCATCTCTCATAAAATCTGTTTAATTCATGCCCCCGCAAGACCATTGGATCCGGGCCAAATGATCCACATCGTTGATTTAACTGCAATATGTATGCGTTTGCTCCTTTATGCAATTGTGAGCCACCAGAACCATTTCTGAAACATCTCCTCACTCCGCCTGGACATCTTAGCACCTCCATCAAGCCCATAAACAAAGTCTAATACAAACCATTAGACTGCTGCAGACTGCAGATTTTTTCCATTGACTTCAGCACCAACGGAAGGTATAAACCTATCCTTCGTGGTTAAAAAAGAGTAATTGTGGTCCAAATAACCTTTTGTAGAACTCTTTTTTAATTTTTTGTTCCCTCCTCTCTTCCAGAAGAAAACATCAAAGACAAATATGATAGTGCAGCTTAGAGGATCTTTTAGACCATCAAGCTGATACTGATTAAATCTCCAATCATGCTAGATCAAAGGCCTCCGAATTGGAATATCCAAACTCCCAGAATACATAAGACCAAGTTTATTCACTGCCTGATATAAGGGCCGTGTCTTCCTCTTGTCAACAACAATCTAAAGTTTATTCCAAACAATTTCTCTTTGCTGCAGGGTAACTTTTCCCATTTTGACCACTTCGCTGAAGAGAAAATAAGATGGTGGGGGATCCGAGCAAGGTTGTTTGCACGGTCTACAGCTACCAATCCAAACTTCGGACCATAACCATCCGCCCATTCCCAATTGTCAGACGTTGTCCAGAATAGATAACCAAGAACTTGGGCACCCTTGTTCATGGATGCACGTACATCCAAAAGATGCTCTAAAATGTAAGGTCGACGAATTAAATCAGTTGCATCAGAAACACCATTCTCTGTAATAATAGATGGAGGATTCAAATGTTTATATCTCTCATGAAATTTAAGCAGCATCCGATACCAACCATCTGGATAAACAACTCTCCCTGATTCACTATAATCATCGTTGTCCACTAGCTTCAAGCCTGGTGCTGAAAGCGCTTCCTGGCCATAGTAATTTATACCAAAAAAATCAAGCTTGTCAGAGATGCTATCTATATATGGAAAAAGTGTCATATTATTGCTCAAAACCACTCCTGGAACATCAAAAAGCCCATAAAGACGCATGAATGAAACATGATGTGCTATTCCCACTCTTGCATTCAGTGACGAGTTATTGCTGAACTCATGAATAAGATCAAAATATTTTGAATGTGCCACAGACATCCAGTGCATAACATGGTTAAATTCCAACACGCTGTCTTCAATAACACAAAACTGAACACCTGGTCTTTCGAAATGTTTTTTGATTCATAGAAAACACTGCAACTTCTCAACGTCCCATGAACTGCACACATTCTCACGCGTGATCAAACCATCTAGTTGGAAAAGCAATCACTTGACTAGGCTTGGTATCAGTGTCCCAGATGTGACCAAAACATTCACCTTCTTTGAAGGGGTCTGATCCTCAGTTAGACCTTCACTGCTTTCTGCATTGGTAGCACCTTGTCTAGAAACAAAGTCTTTCTTCAAATGCTTCTCTAAAAATTTCCGCGCTACAGAAAGCCACCCGTCAGTGGAGGCATCAGTGACATCATATAGATCTTACCAGACCTTAATTTTCTCGTCATCAAGTAATTTATGCAGCCCCTGTGCATACTTATTGCCCATAGAATGGAGCCGATAGGCAAGTTTTCTTTTGTTTGCACCATCACAAGGTTGAGCTAATCCATTGTTGTTGAAATCATAATTTGACAGATCCGTGCCATCAAAATATTCGTTCAATGTATCTTAATGTGGCTCATTAAAGTTTTCGACCTGCTCATAAAAGAAATATTCATCACAGTCTTGAAGGATGTGCCTTTCCCATTGCCTGCCAATCCTTTTGCCCTGCTAAACATCCTTTGTCCCATTGGATGCTTCAGCATATTGTCCACTTAGTAACGATTTGAGTAAAATAAGTATTTCATCCATATCCCAAATATAGACAGTCCTCTTTATCTTTTTTTTGTTCTTATGTTTCTTATGAACTGCTGCAGTGTGTTCACTAGAAGGAGTGAAACCGTTTCTACAGCATTTAGGTCCAGTAGCATGTACCAAAGTTTCCATCTGCGCACCATCCAAAAGCACATTTGCATCATGAGTACGGATAGATGCATTGAATGAATGGACGATCTCCACAAATAACCTTCTCCGTTCTTCGGATGAACGAACACATATGGCCATCAAAAATTGGCTGGCTTTACTTGAAATTTTTTGCCTCCATTCACTATCTACCTGCTTTTCTTTTATGTGCCTCGTAGAATATGGAAGAAACCTATGAAGAACATGGTATAGAGGCCCACTGTGGCCCATGCCACTGACCCCTGCAATATAATCAAATCACCCAATAACATATTTCCTAGGCATAGTGTTTCAAATGCCTTTAAAACATTTTGTTTATCTCCTTTAACTTGTTCCACTTCGACAATTGTTCCTCAGCAACCTTAAATGGCCCAGAGCTTCTCCCGACTTTTTGCTAAGTAAAATTGTGCTACAACATCTGGCTCCAATTGGGGGCAGTACTTTGGTAGCAAAGTGTTGAGAACTTGTAGATCAGTAGCCTTTATTGGGCATGGAGTCGAGTCAAATTGAATTTTCTCCCAATCTAAAATCTCTGAAAATTTCAAACTTTTTCTGAAACCTCTCTTGTTTTAGGATCTTTATTCTTGAACTGAAATTGATAAACTAGAAATACTGCAATTGTGAATGCTCAACTTCTGAGCTTATTTATGTACAACTCCTATAGATATAAGCATGGTTGAACTTAATCAAGTGAAGTCAACCTTCCAATGGAACCAATTCAACATCTGCCTGTCAGATTTAATACCTTCATACTGCTGAAATTTAAAAATCAAAAGAGGAATGTACCATGAAAAGTTTTCATATACAAAATTTTGGACATACCCTTGCATTAAAGCTTGTTGTTGATCGAAGAAATTTTCCATATACTTAGCAACTGGATCATAGAAATCATGAGACAAAACTTTGGTTGCCTTCTTTTCTTGAACATTTTGCAGACATCTATGAACATGGCAGCTTCTTTCATTGTTTGACCCTTGAAGTAGGAACTGTGTGTTAGGAAGTTGACTGCCACTTCCTGTAGGCAAGCATTCAGGTTGAACATAAAAATTCGAGGTTTTCTCTCCACAATGCTGATGCTCCTCATATAACATCAATTCTTGACAAAAATTTTCCTCTTCTTGCAAACATGTCTGAGAAACTGCACTATTTTCCTCACTACTCGCAAAACTATTACAAAGATCTCCCATGCTTTCATAATGTAGTTCAGCTGTTGCAACTAAGTTATGACTAGAATCTTCAAAATGATTAGATTCTTGCCTTTCAACAATACAGGAACCTTTTAATACTTTTTGGAAATCTTTATTCATCTTTGAACTTACGTTCCCTTGTAAGGAAATGCCAATATTTCCTTGACAAACCCTCTTATCTTTGACAAAACTTAGACTTTCTACATCGCAGGAAAAATTTCTACAAGCCCACGCATTATATTCAATTTCTTGTGCATGGAGAAACATCTGCTTCAGATTACTAGGCTTTCTCTCCCTGAGATAAAAAGCTAAGGCGATAGAAAGAGCTTTCAAATAATAAACCATGGTTGCTGCCTTTGGAGGTTGAATTTCTTCTGGCATGCTGAAATAAATCTTTTGAAACCTCCTATTAAACTCAGAAATTGATTCATTGCTTCGCCTTTGGACAAAATATAATTCCAAGAGGTGCTCTTCATATGACCTACTCTCACCCCAATATGTAAGAAATGCATCTTGAAGATCTTGCCAGGAATTAATTGAACCTGCTTCCAAACACTTAAACCATTGTTGAGCACCTTGTTTTAAAGAATGGCAAAAAATTCTTAAAGATACGTCTTCATAAGTGATTTGAAATTTGTCCAGAAAGTATTCAAATTCCAAGATATGTGATTTAGCTTAAACGTCCTTCTCCTTCCCAGAGAAACTTGGCAAGGACTTGAATCCTTTTGAAGGATATTGATGAAGAATAGCGAGAAACTTCAGGGGTTTAAAGATTTCTTTGTTTTTGAACTGAAAAACAGTCAATTTCTTGTGAGGCAAAATATTATCATCCAAAGATGATGAATCATCACCTTTATGTCCTGACTGCAACTGATTATCTTCCGGGATTGTAATACAACAATCATCCCTCCTTTCATGTTTAGGGGCTACACTTGTGTCAAGATTTATAATACAAGCAGAAGCAAAATCATCTTTTTCCAATAATGAATTTACAATTTGGGCTTTATAATATTCTGAGAAAATAAAGCAGGAAACAATCCTTTTAAGATAAAAGGGAAAATAAACCACTAATCTGACAGTAAAAAATAGAACCTCTTTAAAAAAATGGAAATTATGATACATGTTTTTCCCATGATACTTTCTCATCTTCTTGCCAGGAAAATTCTTCATCTAATGAAACTTTCATCTGTGGAGTCGCCAGGTGAATAATAAACAACCAGTCTTTAAATCTGAATCTTGTTCACCATCAAAAAGAAAGGATTATGAAACCATCTGCTGCAAGGTATGTGACCTCGCGTTTGGCTTTGTGAAAATGAGAATTCTGTACAAAGTAAACACAACCAAAAATCACCTCCTCACTGAACAACCAGAGGAAGTAAAAAGAAAACCCAGGGAAATAAACTTCGCAGCTTCGTCCCCGGCAACGACACCAATTAATGTTGTTCCTCAAGAAAACAATTCCTTGCTGTGTAAAGGAATCAGTGCTTGAGACATTATCTAATTCTGTCACAAATGAATATGTTTTTTCTCTATATTTAAAACCCTTAAAACATTGATTGTATGATCCCTTAAACAGCAAACCCATGCATGTTATGCAGTGCTATATTTCACTTATGCTGAAATGATTGAATGGGAGAAAATGAGAAAGGAATTTCAAACTGACATGCTGTTTAAAACAAAATCTACCACTTCAAAACTCAAAATAAAACTGAAAATAAAACCTTACTCTAATGCAAGCGAGAGGAACCAATGGTACATTTTGGGTCCCACTACACTCATACGTACCAACAAAGTCACCCATGGTTTTGGAAAACCCAAAACTACCTACGGGGGGTAATGATAGCGGTTTCTAAGAAATGGATTGGAGGTGCCGTAATACATCATAGCCGTCGATTTTGTAAATAGCGGTTTAAATCAAACCATCTACGGGGGTAGCATCTCTCATAAAATCCGTTTAATTCATGCCCCCGCAAGACCATTGGATCCTGGCCAAATGATCCACATCGTTGATTTAACTGCAATATGTATGCGTTTGCTCCTTTATGCAATTGTGAGCCACCAGAACCATTTCTGAAACATCTCCTCACTCTGCCTGGAAATCTTAGCACCTCCATCAAGCCCATAAACAAAGTCTGATACAAACCATTAGACTGCTGCAGACTGCAAATTTTTTCCTTTGACTTCAGCACCAACGGAAGGTATAAACCTATCCTTCGTGGTTAAAGAAGAATAATTGTGGTCCAAATAACCTTCTCTAGAAATCTTTTTTAATTTTCTGTTCCCTTCTCTCTTCCAGAAGAAAACATCAAAGACAAATTTGATAGTGCAGCTTAGAGGATCTTTTAGACCATCAAGCTGATACTGATTAAATCTCCAATCATGCTGGATCAAAGGCCTCCGAATTGGAATATCCAAACTCCCAGAATACATAAGACCAAGTTTATTCACTACCTGATATCAGGTCCGTGTCTTCCTCTCGTCAACAGCAATCTAAAGTTTATTCCAAACAATTTCTCTTTGATGCAGGGTAACTTTGCCCGTTTTGACCACTTCGCTGAAGAGAAAATAAGATGGTGGGGGATCTGAGCAAGGTTGTTTGCACGGTCTACAACTACCAATCCAAACATCGGACCATAACCATCCGCCCATTCCCAATTGTCAGACGTTGTCCAGAATAGATAACCAAGAACTTGGGCACCCTTGTTCATGGCTGCACGTACAACCAAAAGATGCTCTAAAATGTAAGGTCGACGAATTAAATCAGTTGCATCAGAAACACCATTCTCTGTAATAATAGATGGAGGATTCAAATGTTTATATCTCTCATGAAATTTAAGCAGCATCTGATACCAGCCATCTGGATAAACAACTCTCCCTGATTCACTATACTCATCGTTGTCCACTAGCTTCAAGCCTGGTGCTGAAAGCGCTTCCTGGCCATAGTACTTTATACCAAAAAAATAAAGCTTGTCAGAGATGCTATCTATATATGGAAAAGGTGTCATATTATTGCTCAAAACCACTCCTGGAACATCAAAAAGGAAATAAAGACGCATGAATGAAACATGATGTGCTATTCCCACTCTTGCATTTAGTGACGAGTTATTGCTGAACTCATGAATAAGATCAAAATATTTTGAATCTGCCACAGACATCCAGTGCATAACATGGTTAAATGCCAACACGATGTCTTCAATAACACAAAACTGAACACCTGGTCCTTCGAAATGTTTTTTGATTCATAGAAAACACTGCAACTTCTCAACGTCCCATGAACTGCACACATTCTCACGCGTGATCAAACCATCTAGTTGGAAAAGCAATCAATTGACTAGGCTTGGTATCAGCGTCCCAGATGTGACCAAAACATTCACCTTCTGTGAAGGGGTCTGATCCTCAGTTAGACCTTCACTGCTTTCTGCATTGGCAACACCTTGTCTAGAAACAAAGTCTTTCTTCAAACACTTCTCTAAAAATGTCCGCGCTACAGAAAGCCACCCGTCAGTGTAGGCATCGGTGACATCATATAGATCTTACCAGACCTTAATTTTCTCGTCATCAAGTAATTTATGCAGCCCCTGTGCATACTTATTGCCCATAGAACGGAGCCGATAGGCAAGTTTTCTTTTGTTTGCACCATCAAAAGGTTGAGCTAATCCATCATTGTTGAAATCATAATTTGACAGATCCGTGCCATCAACATATTCGTTCAATGTATCTAAATGTGGCTCATTAAAGTTTTCGACTTGCTCATAAAAGAAATATTCATCACAGACTTGAAGGATGTGCCTTTCCCATTGCCTGCCAATCCTTTTGCCCTGCTAAACATCCTTTGTCCCATTGGATGCTTCAACATATTGTCCACTTAGTAACGATTTGAGTAAAATAAGTATTTCATCCATATCCCGAATATAGACAGTCCTCTTTATCTTTTTTTTGTTCTTATGTTTCTTATGAACTGCTGCAGTGTGTTCACTAGAAGGAGTGAAACCGTTTCTACAGCATTTAGGTCCAGTAGCATGTACCAAAGTTTCCATCTGCGCACCATCCAAAAGCACATTTGCATCATGAGTACGGATACATGCATTGAATGAATGGACGATCTCCACAAATAACCTTCTCTGTTCTTCGGCTGAACGAACACATATGGCCATCAAAAACTGGCTGGCTTTACTTGAAAGTTTCTGCCTCCATTCACTATCTACCTGCTTTTCTTTTATGTGCCTCGTAGAATATGGAAGAAACCTATGAAGAACATGGTATAGAGGCCCACTGTGGCCCATGCCACTCACCCCTGCAATATAATCAAATCACCCAATAACATATTTCCTAGGCATAGTGTTTCAAATGCCTTTAAAACATTTTGTTTATCTCCTTTAACTTGTTCCACTTCGACAATTGTTCCTCAGCAACCTTAAATGGCCCAGAGCTTCTCCTGACTTTTTGCTAAGTAAAATTGTGCTACAACATCTGGCTTCAATTGGGGGCAGTACTTTGGTAGCAAAGTGTTGAGAACTTGTAGATCAGTAGCCTTTATTGGGCATGGAGTTGAGTCAAATTGAATTTTTTCCCAATCTAAAATCTCTGAAAATTTCAAACTTTTTCTGAAACCTCTCTTGTTTTAGGATCTTTATTCTTGAACTGAAATTGATAAACTAGAAATACTGCAATTTTGAATGCTCAACTTCTGAGCTTATTTATGTACAACTCCTATAGATATAAGCATGGTTGAACTTAATCAAGTGAAGTCAACCTTCCAATGGAACCAATTCAACATCTGCCTGTCAGATTTAATACCTTCATACTACTGAAATTTAAAAATCAAAAGAGGAATGTACCATGAAAAGTTTTTATATACAAAATTTTGGACATACCCTTGCATTAAAGCTTGTTGTTGATCGAAGAAATTTTCCATATACTTAGCAACTGGATCATAGAAATCATGAGACAAAACTTTGGTTGCCTTCTTTTCCTGAACATTTTGCAGACATCTATGAACATGGCAACTTCTTTCATTGTTTGACCCTTGAAGTAGGAACTGTGTGTTAGGAAGCTGACTGCCACTTCCTGTAGGCAAGCATTCAGGCTGAACATAAAAATCCGAGGTTTTCTCTCCACAATGCTAATGCTCCTCATATAACATCAATTCTTGACAAAAATTTTCCTCTTCTTGCAAACATGTCTGAGAAAATGCACTATTTTCCTCACTACTCGCAAAACTATTGCAAAGATCTCCCATGCTTTCATAATGTAGTTCAGCTGTTGCAACTAAGTTATGACTAGAATCTTCAAAATGATTAGATTCTTGCCTTTCAACAATACAGGAACCTTTTAATAATTTTTGGAAATCTTTATTAATCTTTGAACTTACGTTCCCTTGTAAGGAAATGCCAATATTTCCTTGACAAACCCTCTTATCTTTGACAAAACTTGGACTTTCTACATCGCAGGAAAAATTTCTACAAGCCCACGCATTATCTTCAATTTCTTGTGCATGGAGAAACATCTGCTTCAGATTACTAGGCTTTCTCTCCCTGAGATAAAAATCTAAGGCGATAGAAAGAGCTTTCAAATAATAAACCATGGCTGCTGCCTCTGGAGGTCGAATTTCTTCTGGCATGCTGAAATAAATCTTTTGAAACCTCCTATTAAACTCAGAAATTGATTCATTGCTTCGCCTTTGGACAGAATATAATTCCAAGAGGTGCTCTTCATATGACCTACTCTCACCCCAATATGTAAGAAATGCATCTTGAAGATCTTTCCAGGAATTAATTGAACCTGCTTCCAAACACTTAAAACATTGTTGAGCACCTTGTTTTAAAGAATGGAAAAAAATCCTTAAAGCTATGTCTTCATAAATGATTTGAAATTTGTCTAGAAAGTATTCAAATTCCAAGATATGTGATTTAGCTTAAACGTCCTTCTCCTTCCTGGAGAAACTTGGCAAGGACTTGAATCCTTTTGAAGGATATTGATGAAGAATAGCAGGCAACTTCAGGGGTTTAAAGATTTCTTTGTTTTTGAACTGAAAAACAGTCAATTTCTTGTGAGGCAAAATATTATCATCCAAAGATGATGAATGATCACCTTTATGTCCAGACTGCAACAGATTATCTTCCGAGATTGTAATACAACAATCATCCCTCCTTTCATGTTTAGGGGCTACACTTGTGTCAAGATTTATAATACAAGCAGAAGCAAAATCATCTTTTTCCAATAATGAATTTACATTTTGGGATTTATAATCTTCTGAGAAAATAAAGCAGGAAACAATCCTTTTAAGATAAAAGGGAAAATAAACCACTAATCTGACAGTCAAAAAAAGAACCTCTTTTAAAAAACGGAAATTCTGATACATGTTTTTTCCATGATACTTTCTCATCTTCTTGCCAGGAAAATTCTTCATCTAATGAAACTTTCATCTGTGGAGTCGCCAGGTGAATAATAAACAACCAGTCTTCAAATCTGAATCTTGTTCACCATAAAAAAGAAAGGATTATGAAACCATCTGCTGCAAGGTATGTGACCTCGCGTTTGGCTTTGTGAAAATGAGAATTCTGTACAAATTAAACAGAGCCAAAAAGTACCTCCTCACTAAACAACCAGAGGAAGTAAAAAGAAAACCCAGGGAAATAAACTTCGCTGCTTCATCCCCGGCAACGGCACCAATTAATGTTGTTCCTCAAGAAAACAATTCCTTGCTGTGTAAAGGAATCAGTGCTTGAGACATTATCTAATTCTGTCACAAATGAATATGTTTTGTCTCTGTATTTAAAAACCTTAAAACATTGATTGTATGATCCCTTAAACAGCAAACCCATGCATGTTATGCAGTGCTATATTTCACTTATGCTGAAATGATTGAATGGGAGAAAATGAGAAAGGAATTTCAAACTGATATGTTGTTTAAAAAAGAATCTACCACTTCAAAACTCAGAAGAATTATGTATAGATAAGGTAAAAATAGAGGAGCGCACATTAAGGTGTGTTTAAATCTTAGATACACAAGTATAAAGAGACCCGCAGCTCGAATCATTCTATTTCATTCACAGACATGAGAACAATATGTAAACCAGAAAAACTTTTCAGCATAAACAAATGCTAGAAACCTGCATTCTTTTCATTGATTTGCTATTCTGGAGTACAAAATTTTTCTTTCAGGTTCCCAAAACTCAGAATCCCTCTCCCTCTTCCTTGTTCTGCTTTTATATCTGCTATTTGACCTAACTAACTGTTATGATCAGTTTTTAAAACTGATTCTTGAAAATTTTGGCATTGATTACAATTACAAAAATCTTGTTTTAATATTATATATATATAATATATAATATAAAACTGAAAATAAAACCTTACTCTAACGCAAGCGAGAGGAACCAATGGTACATTTTGGGTCCCACTACACTCATACGTACCAACAAAGTCACCCATGGTTTTGGAAAACCCAAAACTACCTATGGGGGGTAATGATAGCAGTTTCTAAGAAATGGATTGGAGGTGCCGTAATACATCACAGCCGTCGATTTTGTAAATAGCGGTTTAAATCAAACCATCTACGGGGGTAGCATCTCTCATAAACTCCGTTTAATTCATGCCCCCGCAAGACCATTGGATCCTGGCCAAATGATCCACATCGTTGATTTAACTGCAATATGTATGCGTTTGCTCCTTTATGTAATTGTGAGCCACCAGAACCATTTCTGAAACATCTCCTCACTCTGCCTGGAGATCTTGGCACCTCCATCAAGCCCATAAACAAAGTCTGATACAAACCATTAGACTGCTGCAGGCTGCAGATTTTTTCCATTGACTTCAGCACCAACGGAAGGTATAAACCTATCCTTCGTGGTTAAAGAAGAATAATTGTGGTCCAAATAACCTTCTATAGAACTCTTTTTTAATTTTTTGTTCCATCCTCTCTTCCAGAAGAAAACAACAAAGACAAATCTGATAGTGCAGCTTAGAGGATCTTTTAGACCATCAAGCTGATAATGATTAAATCTCCAATCATGCTAGATCAAAGGCCTCCAAATTGGAATATCCAAACCCCCAGAATACATAAGACCAAGTTTATTCACTGCCCGATATAAGGTCCGTGTCTTCCTCTCGTCAACAACAATCTAAAGTTTATTCCAAACAATTTCTCTTTGCTGCAGGGTAACTTTGCCCGTTTTGACCACTTCACTGAAGAGAAAATAAGATGGCGGGGGATCCGAGCAAGGTTTTTTGCATGGTCTACAGCTACCAATCCAAACTTTGGAGCATAACCATCCGCCCATTCCCAATTGTCAGACGTTTTCCAGAATAGATAACCAAGAACTTGGGCACCCTTGTTCATGGCTGCACGTACAACCAAAAGATGCTCTAAAATGTAAGGTCGATGAATTAAATCAGTTGCATCAGAAACACCATTCTCTGTAATAATAGATGGAGGATTCAAATGTTTATATCTCTCATGAAATTTAAGCAGCATCCGATACCAGCCATCTGGATAAATAGCTCTCCCTGATTCACTATACTCATCATTGTCCACTAGCTTCAAGCCTGGTGCTGAAAGCGTTTCCTGGCCTTAGTAATTTATACCAAGAAAATCAAGCTTGTCAGAGATGCTATCTATATATGGAAAAAGTGTCATATTATTTCTCAAAACCACTCTTGGAACATCAAAAATCCCATAAAGACGCATGAACGAAACATGATGTGCTATTCCCACTCTTGCATTCAGTGACGAGTTATTGCTGAACTCATGAATAAGATCAAAATATTTTGAATGTGCCACAGACATCCAGTGCATAACATGGTTAAATGCCAACACGTTGTCTTCAATAACACAAAACTGAACACCTGGTCCTTCGAAATGTTTTTTGATTCATAGAAAACACTACAACTTTTCAACGTCCCATGAACTGCGCACATTCTCACATGTGATCAAACCATCTAGTTGGAAAAGTAATCACTTGAATAGGCTTGGTATCAGCGTCCCAGATGTGACCAAAACATTCACCTTCTGTGAAGGGGTCTGATCCTCAGTTAGACCTTCACTGCTTTCTGCATTGGCAGCACCTTGTCTAGAAACAGAGTCTTTCTTCAAACACTTCTCTAAAAAAGTCCGCGCTGCAAAAAGCCACCCGTCAGTGTAGGAATTAGTGACATCATATAGATCTTACCAGACCTTAATTTTCTCGTCATCAAGTAATTTATGCAGCCCCTGTGCATACTTATTTCCCATAGAATGGAGCCGATAGGCAAGTTTTCTTTTGTTTGCACCATCACAAGGTTGAGCTAATCCATCGTTGTTGAAATCATAATTTGACAGATCCATGCCATCATCATATTCATTCTATGTATCTAAATGTGGCTCATTAAAGTTTTCGACCTGCTCATAAAAGAAATATTCATCACAGACTTGAAGGATGTGCCTTTCCCATTGCCTGCCAATCCTTTTGCCCTGCTGAACATCCTTTGTCCCATTGGATGCTTCAGCATATTGTCCACTTAGTAACGACTTGAGTAAAATAAGTATTTCATCCATATCCCAAATATAGACAATCCTCTTTATCTTTGTTTTGTTCTTATGTTTCTTATGAACTGCTGCAGTGTGTTCACTAGAAGGAGTGAAACCGTTTCTACAACATTCAGGTCCAGTAGCATGTACCAAAGTTTTCATCTGCGCACCATCCAAAAGCACATTTCCATCATGAGTACGGATAGATGCATTGAATGAATGGACGATCTCCACAAATAACCTTCTCCGTTCTTCGGCTGAACGAACAAATATGGCCATCAAAAACTAGCTGGCCTTACTTGAAAGTTTCTGCCTCCATTCACTATCTACCTGCTTTTCTTTTATGTGCCTCGCAGAATATGGAAGAAACCTATGAAGAACATGGTATAGAGGCCCACTGTGGCCCATGCCACTGACCCCTGAAATATAATCAAATCACCCAATAACAGATTTCCTAAGCATAGTGTTTCAAATGCCTTCAAAACATTTTTTTTATCTCCTTGAACTTGTTCCACTTCGACAATTGTTCCTCAGCAACCTTAAATGGCCCAAAGCTTCTCCCGACTTTTTGCTAAGTAAAATTGTGCTACAACAGGTCGCAACATGACCTTTTCATCAAATTACAAATATGACTATCTATAACCAAAACCAAATAATCTCAATCATGAGATCATAACACAACAACCAATCAGAATGCCAACAATGCATGATTTTCCACAAGGTAGGTGCTGCCCCTAAGCTTGTGCATCCTGAATACCTTCAACAACCAATTCATCAAAGCATCTTCATCAAGGAGATAAATATCAAAGAATGATATAGAAAGATGAATATTGGTACAAAAACAGACATTACCCAACAGCACCACAACTGTTTTGAACGTTGACCCAGAGAATTTCTGTCAGCAAAAACCCATACGCTGTTTTATGGATAGAAACTCACGTATATACGCGATTTGCCTTTATGAAACTAGCATATCAAATTTGAAATTCTGAAATTAATCAGATTTGATCAGCGAGGTAGAGACAACTCCCAGCTTCTGTCTGAGATATTCGAATGCTTCCTTGGGAAGAGGTTTGGTAAATATTTCAGCAACTTGTTCTTTGGAGAGAACATACTCCAATTTAACCTTTTATTCAATCACTTTCTCACGTAGGAAGTGATACTGGATAGGAATGTGCTTGGTCTTGGAATGCATAACAGGATTCTTTGAGATACTAATGGCACTTTCATTATCACGTAAAGTGGAGATAGGAGGTGAACATTTGATTTGAATATCTTGTAGAGTCTGCATCATAGGAGTTGTGTGCAACATGATGCAACAACCACATATTCTGCTTCCGTTGTAGATAAAGAAATAGAACTTTGTTTCTTACTAAATCAAGAGACTAATCCAGGCCCCATATAGAATGCACCACCACTAGTGCTTTTTCGATCATCAACATTTCCATCCCAATCCACATCTGTGTAAGCTTGAAGAGTGAGATCAACATTCTTTGGATACCATAGACCAAAGCCTTGAGTTCCTTGTAGAGATTTGAATATTATTTTTACAGCCTGAAGATGAGACTCTTTTGGATTAGCTTGGAATCGTCCAACAATCCCAACTGCATGCATAATGTCTGGTCTTGTCCCATTTAGATAAAGAAGACTTCCAATTATGGATCTATATTCTAGTTGATTCACCATGGGAGAATCATCATGAGAACTGATGTTACACCTAGTTACCATTGGTGTACTCACAGGTTTGAAGTCTTCCATCCCATACTTCTTCAAAATTTGCTTAAGATATTTTTCTTGTGATAGAAATATTCCATCTGTAGCTTGTTGCACCTGTAATCCAAGAAAAAATGTTAGTTCCCCAAGTAAAGACATTTCAAATTCTTGTTGCATGACAGAAGAAAATTTCTTACTCATGGACTCTTCATTACTTCCAAAAATGATGTCATCAACATATACAACTACAATCAATAGTTTATCATTCTCAATTTTTGTGTATAGGGTACTATCAACAGAACCCTTTTGAAAACCTTGTTGATGAAGATATTTTTCAAGACGATAGTACCATGCCCTTGGAGCTTGTTTGAGATCATATAAAGCCTTTTTAAGTTTGCAAACAAGTTTTTCATCATTTCCCACAATGAATATTTTTGGTTGTTTTATATAAAATTCTTCTTCTAGATCACCATTGAGGAAAGTATATTTAACATCCATTTGATAAACTTTGAATTGTTGAAATCTTGAAAAAGCAAGAAACATTCTTGTGGCTTCAAGTCTAGCTATAGGAGCAAATGTTTCTCCAAAGTCTATACCTACTTGTTGAGCATACCCTTTACAAACATGTCTAGCTTTGTTTCTGATAACATCTCCATTTTCATTTAGCTTGTTTTTAAATATCCATTTTGTTCCAATAACATTTTTATCATGAGGTCTTGGAACCAATTCCCAAGTATGATTCTTTTCAATCTGATCAAGTTCTTCATTCATGGCTTGAATCCAACATTCATCTTTACTAGCTTGATTTACATTCTGTGGTTCAATAGTTGATAAGAATGCTAGATAGCCAGGGGATCCTACAAGAGTTCTTCTTGTTTGGACACATGATCCTTTTTCTCCCAAAATTTGAGATTCTCGATGATTATTTTGAACATACCTGGATGGAGCCTTTTCAGATAGATCTTCTTCTAGAGCTTCATTGGTTTCACCTTCTATATTGTTTCTATTTGATGAGGGAAAATATATATCATCATCATCTTCATTTGTTGTTGTTATTTCCCTTTTAGGAGCTGAAAGAGACTCATCAATTACAATGTCAATACATTCTACAATTTTCCGAAGCCTTTCATTGTAACATTTATATGCTTTACTTCTAGAAGAATAACCAAGAAATATTCCTTCATCTACTCTAGGTTCAAGCTTACCAATTTTTTCATTATTGTTCTTGATAAAACATTTTCTTCTAAAAACTCTAAAATGCTTTACAGTTGGAAGATTACCATACCAGAGCTCATAAGGAGTTTTATCACTGTTCACACGAACATGAGCCTTGTTAAGAATATTTACTGCGATATGTGCTGCTTCTCCCCAAAAGGTATCAGGTGTTCCAGAATCATCAAGCATAGCACGAGCCATCTATTGAACTGTTCTATTCATTCTTTCTGCCACGCCATTTTGTTGTGGGGTTCCAACTATAGAACACTGTCTTTTTATGCCATGTTGTTCACAAAAAACATTGTTACCGATCAAATAGGTAACCTGACCTCAAAACGGGAACTCTAGCCCAAAAAGACTCAAAAAACATGAAAAAACACCCCAAAAACAAAAAGTGTGTATTGCAGAATGCACTTCGTTTTTTTTTACTGTCAAATTTGAACATTTTATAAAATTATGGTAAAAACAAAATTGTTTCTTAAAAAAAGGATTGAAAAAACACCCCCAAAACAAAACAAGTTGATGCTGGAATAACAAAAAAAAAAAAATTGTGTCATACTTTTGGCATTTTTAAAAATAGAAATAACATTTTTTAATTTTTAAAATTCAAACATTAAAAAAAAACGTAAAATTTAAGAAAAAAAATAAATTAAAAAAATAAAAACATTTAAAAGCTTAAAATTTAAAAATATATGAAGATAAAAAAAATAAAAATAAAAACAAAATAAAATTTTTAATTCAAACATTAAAAAAAAACCTAAAATTTAAGGAAAAAAAAAAAAAAAAACAAAAAAAAAATATTAAATTTAAAAAAAAAAAAGTTAAAAAAAGAAGGAAATTATAAAAAATAAAATATAGAAATTAAATTAAAAAAAAAGAAAAGAAAATGCTTATTAAATTTAAAAAAAAATTTAAATTTAAGGTAATATATTATTAAAAAAAAAAAAAAAAACAAACATTATTTAAATTAAAAGTAAAAAAATGAAAAATTAATTAAAAATAAAAAATAAAAAAAAAATACAATGAAAATATTAAATTTAAAACAATATATATTAAAAAAACAGATAAACTATAAAAAATAAATTAAATTTAAATTATAAAATATAAAATATATATATGAACTTAAATTAAAATATGTATATATATCAGATTTTATTAAATTAAAAAAGAAGAAGTTAATATTAAAATAACAAATTAAATTTAAAAAAAAAAATATTAAATTTTAATAAATAAATGAATAAACAAATAAATTTTGAAAGAAAAAATAAATTTTAAATAATAAAGAAAAAAAAAAAACCATTGTCAAAAGAAAAACTTTAAAAACTTTAAAAATCAATTAAAAATGGAAAATTGAAAATATATATATATATATATATATATATATATATATATATATATATATATATATATATATATATATATATATATATATATATATTAAAAAACAAATTAATTAAAAAAAAAAAGTTTAATTAAAAAAAATCTAATTTTAAATACACAATTTTAATTGAAATAAAAAAATAATTTTTTTTTATATAATTAACCAAAAAAAATTAATAAAAAAGTAAAACATTTTTTTAAAAATACAATGAAAATATTAAATTTAAAACAATATATATTAAAAAAACAAATAAACTATAAAAAATAAAATATATATATGAACTTAAATTAAAATAGGTATATACATCAAATTTTATTAAATTTATTTTAAAAAAAAGAAGAAGAAGAAGAAGAAGAAGAAGAAGAAGAAAGTTAATATTAAAATAACAAATTAAATTTAAAAACAAAATATTAAATTTTAATAAATAAATGAATAAACAAATAAATTTTGAAAGAAAAAATAAATTTCAAAAAAAAAAAAAAAAAAAAAAAAAAAAAACATTGTTAAACGAAAAACTTTAAAAACTTTAAAAATCAATTAAAAATGGAAAATTGGAAAAAAATATTAAATTAAAAAAAAAAAAATTAAAAACAAATTAATTTAAAAAAATTAAGTTTCATTGAAAAAAAATCTAATTTTAAATACACAATTTTATTTGAAATAAAAAAATATAAAAATTTTATGTAATTAACAAAAAAAATAAAAATAAAAAAGTAAAACATAAAAAAAAAAACAATATTAAATTTAAATAAATTTAAAAAAAAAAATACAAAATTTATTAAATTTTATAAAATTATATTAAAAAACTAAAATAATAAAGAAAAATTATGAAATTAAATAAAAAATCAATTAAATAAAAAAAAAAAACAAAATTTAATAAAAATTATTAACAAAAAAAAAAAAAAAAAAATTTAAAACCAAAAAAAAAAAAAAAAAAACAAATTATATTTTAAATAAAAAAATTAAATTTAAAAAAAAAAATATTAAAAAAAAAAAAAAAAATATTAAAAAAAAATCAAATTAAAAAAAAATAAAACAAATTTAAAAAAACGGCGGCGCGACAGCGGCGGTGGTGGGGCTCCGCCGCCGCTGAGTGGGTGGGGGGCTGCGCAGCCACCCCGCTCGCCCAGCGGCCAGCCTCCGCCGCCATCGGGGCGGGAGGCCGGGTGGCGCCGCCCCACCACCGCCACTGCCGAGCCGCGGTTTTTTTATTTTTAAAATTTATTTATTTATTTTTAAATTTTTTTTTTTTTTTTTTTAATTTAAAATATAATTTTTTAAATTTTTTTTAAATTTTTAATATATATATATATATATATTTTATTTGATTTTTTTCTAATTTTTATTATTTTTTTATTTTTAATATTTTTATTTTAATTTGATTTTTTTTAATTTCAAAAAAATTAAAATTTATTTATTTTATTCAATTCTTTTATCTTAAATTCAATTTGTTTATTTTTATTTTTTTTTAATAGATTAATTATTTTTTTAAATTTATTTATTAAATTTATTAAATTTTAATTTAATTTAATTGTTTTTTTAATTTTTTAGTTTATTTAGTTTTTCATTTTTAAAATCTATAAATTTTTTCTTTAAAAAAAGCACTAAATTTATGTGTATTTGTTTTTTAATTATTTGCATATGGTTTTTTTCATTTTTTTTGTTTTTTAATGATAGTTTTTCTTTCTTTTTCTTTTTTTTCATTTTTTTTTTTAAATTAATTTTTTGATTTTAATTTTCTTTTTCAATTTTAATTTTTTTTTTTTTTTTTAATTTGTTTTTTTTTGTTAATTTTAAAATTTGTATTTTTCTTTCTTCTTCTTATTATTTTTTTTTAATTTAAATTTTTAAATTTATTTTTTATTTTTTATTTTTTATTTTTTTTTTAATCTAAATTTTAATTTTGTAATTTTAATTATTTTTTATTTTTTTTTATTTTAATTTTTTTTTATTATATGTTTTTTTTTAATAAATTAGAAAAAAATGTTTTTGATGTTTTTTTTTTTTTTTTTTTTTTGGTCAATTTTGGTTTTTTTTCTTTCAATTATGTGTTTCTTTTTTCAAATTTTGTCATTTTCTTTGATATAATTTTCAAATATTTTTATTTATTTATTTATTTATTTTTGTTTAAATTTTTTATTTTTACGAGCTCTTTTTGTTTTTTTTTACATTTTTATTGGTTTTTTTTATTGTTTTTATATATTTTTTTAATCTAAGTTTTGTGTTTTATTACCAACATGAAAATCACCATTCTAAAAAAAAAAGGTTGATGCAACATCAATACGTTTCAAAATTAGCATGAAAATCACCGCTCTAAAAAAAAAAAGTTGATGCTGCATCAATACATTTCAAAATTAACATGAAATTCACTAACATTTTAAAACAAATATTCGTACTTCATAAATAAAAATATTAGAGTGTCAAAAATGTGCACAAAAAAAAAATGGTGATTCTGCATCACCACTTTTCAAAATCGGGTGCTTTTTATGCTACCAAAAAAAAGTAGGTAACATTGCGGTTACCTATTTCATCGGTAACATTGTTCTATGTCAAGGGATCTCTTTAAGTTGATTTTATGGAATGAAATAGTAAGAAATGAAATGAAAGAAGTAAAACACATGAAGAAACAAAGAACAGTCTAAGATCAGGTAAGTACTTTTAAACTAGCCTGCTTTCAAAATACTCTTTAAGAAAGAACACAAAAGTAACCTAAGATCAGGTAAGTACTTTTAAACTAGTCTGCTTTTGATATACTTTCAAGGGAAAACATTTAAAAATAGAGAATAGCTTAAGATCAAGTAAACACTTTTAACTTAGCCTTCTTTCAGCATATTCTCAAAAGCAAACATTCATGATAAACATAAAAATTAGTCTAAGATTAGGTAAGTACTTTTAAACTAGCTTGCTTTCAACATACTCTTAAGGGAACTTTTCAAAGCAACTGTTGGAGATAAACCAGAGAACAGGGCTAACCATAAACTTCTCTAGCTCAACTTTAATTAGCAGAATTCTCAAGAACATTTAAAGACAAAATATCAAGTTGTACTCAGGAAATATGGGCCTACCAGCACTTCACTGGTTATACTCTATTGAATTACCTTCAAATTAACAATCAACAGAAAACATAAAGGACAAAGATTTATCAGTGAGATCTAGGTACTTCAGAAGTAAATCCTAATCTATATTTGCTATTCTTTATCAGAGAATAGTGGACAGAATGAAAACATAAAGAAAATGACAATTACATTGAGAAACACATCACCATTGACATAGACCAGGATCCAATAAATCAGCTATTTGTATTCGATCTTCAAACCAGTTACAATATTCAAATCCATTGGATCATTATAGCCTCAAACTCCTCATCTCAGCTTATGTATTCTTCAATTTCTAACAGAGCTACAACAACTTTAAAAACTATTTACATACAACAGATATCAAGAGAACAACCTCTAAATTGTCTTCTACAGAAGTATTTATAGAAGAAAGAGGAGGTGGAGTGTAAGAAGGGTTTATTTGTTCAATAAATACAGATTAATGGCTTATTAACCTTTGAGAGGACTAAGAGAGAATATTTTGAATGCCGATCTTTTTTTAAATCAATTTTACATTAAGTTCCATCACCTTTAGTTGCTTTTATTGACTTTGGGGATTTTTGGTAGGTTTGGCAGTTAATGTTGAGCTGTCTTTTAGAAATATCCCTGACTGTGCATTCATGGTGCCTTCTTTCGAGGAAATAAACCGATAGGTGGAAATTTTGGCTTTAATTGCCTTACTGATGTGGCATTTGGAGGCTCCTTCACTGATTTTATGCTGATCTGATGGCTTTAAACACTTCTTAAGCCCTGATTCTTGATTCAAGCCCATATAATCATTTCAGAGTATTTAATCCTGATCTGCTGACTGTGTTCCCATTTTCATTGTGTTTTTACCTTAACACTACAAGGTTTAACCTTTTAATCCGTCAATCTGTGCTATATCTCTTTACTGTCAGGGTTCTAATCCTTTTCAACTTTAATCTTTGCTGTTGATCCCTTTAATTATGCAGAAATATTCAAACTATGTATTAACCACCAAAATGTCAGATTCAATCTTTAAACTTCATTTTTCTTTAATTCTTCGATCCTCGCCTTCTGTCCTTACTGTTTTTCCTTTATCATTGCGGACAGGGCATTCTTAGTGTGGTGGAGGGTTTCATGGGTATGATCAGTGCTTACATAGCACCGTCCAAACCCACAGATGAAACCAGGTAGCCTTTTACTTCATGTTTTAGCGTTCAAACATAGAGGGCTTTGGCTTTATCCCTTTGCTAGTTGAGGACAAGGTTTATGCCTCGATAGACCGTGATAAACACCTGCAAAAATAACAAAACATGTTAAAGAAACCTTGCAGGGCAGAAAATTGCTTACAGAGGCTGATGTGAAAGTGGATGAGCATGGGTGGAAGCAGTGAATATGCAGGAAAAGGGGTTCTGTGGGAAAAACCTGCAAAAGCAGGTTTAAATTTGAATATTGGAGTGAAAATGGGCAAAGGCTGTTTGGAAATACCGCGAGCAGTTATTGCGTTCGATTCGGGTGGTAAGTGGTTTTAGCCGAATCGAACGTGATCCAGTCGTATTATGCCATGTGGCTTTTTCGATATCGCTGATATCGTGTGATTTTGGAGCATTAAACTCTGGGCGTGAAAGTTGTGCTATATGCCACCACAATCGTCGAATGAAAGGGACAAGATCAGACGGTGTGGACGGAGCGCGATGACAAAGTTGCTCGGGCGGAAACGAAAGTGGAAGCCAGGTGGCATTGTTTGATAGGGAAGGCACTGTATGCAGGGGATGGTAGGCCCCAATGGAGTTGGGTCATTGGGATTAATGAGAACCGTTAGATCTATAAGATCTACAGTGGGGACTTGTTGTGGAGGATGGAGGAATACGTTTTGGGAGATCACAGGGTGGAAATTTGGTCATTAGATCGTATGGATCTACGGTTTAGATTTCATTGGGATATTGTTTATCAGGGCGGGAAAAGTACAACGGAAAGGCAAGTTTTGAATGAAAATGTTGATGCAATGGGGGGCTTAGGTTGGGGCTGGGGAACGGTCTCTTGGAGGGATAAGATGACCAGGGGCTGAAGGGGGGAGCTTATCGCATCGGCGTTTTGCAGCGGAGGGAAAAGAAGAGGGGAGGGATAAGCTAATGGAGTGATGCGATGAGGGCTAAGATTGGGCCTGGGACACGGTCACCTGTTGCAGTATGTGATCAAGGGCTAAGGAGAAGAGGTCTTATTACATCAAGGGAAAATTTATAAAGAAAAAGTGGGTTTATAAAAAGAAAAGGCCGATGTGATGAAGGGGCTAAAGGTTTTAGGCACTCGGTTGCAAGGCCAAGGTTATATGGTGGAAGGGGCCAGGGCTCAAACCTAAAGGGGCTTAAGGCCTGTGTGTTTTAACAAAAGGCAAAGTAAGTGGGTTTTTGTGTTTTCAAATGAATTTTCTTGGGGTTTTTCCAGTTCCTATAGAGGGAAAGGAAGGGTTTTTAAACCATAAACAAGGAGTTCAATGATTTAGAGGGATTTTTTGAAGGTTTTTGAGGGGAAGGGAGGGAAAATGACAAAGAGAAAAGGAGCTTTTTTAGAGGAAAATGGAGGGTGAAAAGGGAAAAAATGAGTGAATGAAATGATGAAAAGGGGTTGTTCAGGAAACAGTTTTGAAGGGAATGGCAGATTTCTGGTTGGATTTTTTGGAGGGAACAGTAATGAAGACTACTTGCTAAGTTTAAGCAGCAAAAGAAGACTTCAAGAATGAGCAGTTTTTCATGAAAACAATCTCTTGAAGGCTTAGGACTTATTTTTAGCCATCATTTGCTCTGACAAATTATTACCGATGGCTAACAGATCCAACAACTTCCACACAACACACCTTGTAGGCCTCTTTTCATCAGATTTTTAGACTAGACCCACTTCACACATTTAAGGTCAAAGAACATCAAACTGAAACTTATAACTCCATCAATTCATTCATTGAGTAATCAACCAATCAACCAACAACTGATATTTAATCATAATCAACTAGCAGCATAATCAGTATTCAAACAACTCAGATATGTATGAATACATCTTGACAAACAACAGTAATACAACAAAATAGATCAGATATTTCCTTCTGCATAATTCAACAAAACCCTAGATTCCATACGCGCTTTTACTTCACTGAACCCGTGTATATACGCGCTTTCACATATACAAACCTGCGTATATATCTACAACTATTTCAGTACTGACACTCTTTTGCTGAAACTAACCCACGTATATACACGCTTTCGCTACAACGAACCTGCGTATAGATCTGAAAAAATTGCAGGGCTACGCAAATATTCAGAATAGATAAACAGCTCAGATCTTACTCTTCACTTCAGAAAACATTCACCACATCTCAGATCTAAACATTCCATAAACAGATCTAGAAGATATATAGTCATTTCAGGTCTAGAGATCCTGATCCATCATTTTATTCATAGGTGCCTTATCAATTCAGATCTATTAATGAACTGCAACCCATTCCTTGCATATATACTTCAGAGTGAAGTATTCATTCAATACCTAGACATATGCACAATATTTCACTATGATATTCTTCTTCTAGATCACCATTGAGGAAAGAAGATTCAACATCAAACAACATCAACACAACCCTTTATCAAAAATCATAAACTTTTCCCAATACTTCAATTAGAACAGTGAAAACACTGTAACCAAAACTTCAGAAATAACCTAGACTTCGGAATAGATATGCAGATACAAACTCAATCTTGAACAGTCATTAATTTAAATATCATACGCTACTTTTCTTCACTGAAGCCACGTACATACGCGCTTTTCTACACACCAACCTGCATATCCCTCAGTGCATAATGTTTTCATAACCTAATTGTGATACACGCTTTTCATGAAGCGAACCCGTGTATATACACGGTTTTCTGCACACCAACTAGCATATAGATCTGTAATTGTAAATT
The DNA here is from genome assembly GCA_034641835.2 of Pinus albicaulis. NCBI lineage: Eukaryota > Viridiplantae > Streptophyta > Pinopsida > Pinales > Pinaceae > Pinus > Pinus albicaulis. The sequence goes on along the minus strand of CM076579.1, from coordinate 1,484,196,538 downwards.
TTGCAGAACAAACCAGATCTATAAAGACTTACCTAGATTTCTTCATTTTCTTCAGCAGACTAGCACCAGTTCTTCATCATTTCTTCAGTAGATCATACTAGAGATTCATCATCATTAGATCTAGAGATCTTGAACCATCATTATATCCATGGGTGCATCATAGATTCAGATCTATCAATTAAAGGCAAAGTTCATTCATATAGATATTCCTTAGAGAATTTTTATTCAATAACAACCCTTACTCGTGCACACCTTGCACTATGATCTTCTTCTCCTTAAATAGATTTAGCTTTTACCAATACCATGAGTCAAAACTACTCAATTTCCAATGGTTTTATTAGATGGAATCAAATATACAATGCAATGCTCAATACTGTGGTCTAATACCATGGTAATTCCCCTTGGTATCATAATTTTAGAGCGCAAAAGGCATACACGACTTGGAGCGTCCGTTTCCACGTGTATACGCAACTTCTCTTCACAAAAAATGCGTATATTCTAACCCTGAATGTATACATGGGTTGCCTTCACAAAAGTAGCATATACATTGTGACATATTATATTTATCATTTCTATGGAACTTACTGGAATTCTTTTCTCTATCACATCTGAACTAATCTATAGCTACATCATTCTTACATATTTAACACATAGGTTGCTTATCATAGGAAACTCATCAAGTAGGTTTCCATCAAGGAAAAATTCATCAAGTAGGTTCATCAAGTAGGTTTCCATCAAGGACAACTTCATTAGGTAGGTTGCCATCAAGGACAACAAATTACATCATATTGCCAACAATCTCCCCCTTTGGACTTGATGGCAAACACGATGGTGTTTGATCACCACAACAGATAGATACATTAATCATAACCATTATTCAAACACCATGATACTCTCCCCCTTTGACATCAAGGGCAAAGGGCGGATCAAAACCAAAACAAGGTTTCTCTTCCCTCATAGAGAGATGAGCTCTGTAGATCTGAAATGCACTGAATTTACCATGCTCCCCCTGAGTTCATGCTGAATATTTAGACAGATTTTTCAATGAAGTACATGAATCTATAACTCAACCAAGTATGAACATTCCTATCACCAAGGACTCATACTTACATCAATGATCCAACCGAGTGGAATTACATATTTGACTTAACTAGCCAACCAAGTGGGTTTACAAATTTGACTCAACTACCCAACCAAGTGGGTTTAAAAATTTGACCAGGTCATTACATGACTGAATATAACAATTTACATCATAGATCTCAACATGATATTTTCATCGAATGAATTTTATAAACAAAATCATTGAATCTCAATCATGAGATCAGACCACAACAACCACTTAGAATGCCAACAATGCATCCTTTCCCACAGGACAAGTGCTCCCCCTTAGCTTGTGCACCCTGAACACTTTCAACAACAAATCATCAAGGCATCTTCATAAAAATATTAGAGAATGAAACAGAAATGTAAGAACTGGAACATCACCAGAGATACCAACAACACCGTAACTGTTCTGAAAATGTTGACCCAGAAAATTATGCCAGAAAATACCCATACGCGATTTTTGCATATAAACTCATGTATATACGTGACTGTCCTTTATGAAATCTGTGTATCCAATTTAATCTTCTGAATTTAAGCATATCTGATCTTTTGAGCAGCAAAGACAATTCCCAAATTTTGTTTGAGATATTCGAATGCTTCCCTGGGAAGAGGTTTAGTAAATATATCAGCAACTTGTTCTTTGGAGGGAACATACTCCAACCTCACCTTTTGCTCAAGCACTTGTTCACGTAAGAAGTGATACTTGATAGCAGTGCGCTTGGTCTTGGAATGCATAACAGGATTCTTTGAGATAATGATGGCACTTGTATTATCACACATAATGGATATGGGAGGTGAACATTTGATTTGAATCATCAAATTACAGATATGAATTTTTAAGACCAAAAGACCTCAAGAGAGAGATCATATTTCAGAACCATCATAATGCCAACAATGCATTATTCACAGCAATGCTAAATTCTCCCCCTAAGCCTGAGCATCTTGAACATCTTCACCAACCAAAAGCATCTTCATCAAGTAGATAATAAAAACTTAAAATCATATCAACAGATATAACCATCAACATCAGATCAAGAAATTTATTACTGTCAACAGCATATCAGAAACTGTTTTTGTGTCTTCCTCACTGTTTTTCTTATCATAAAAACATAAGCCACTATCTCCAATGGAACTCACGTGTATACGCAGCTTTATTTCATGAAACCCGCGTATAGAAAGTGAAATACAGAAAAATTTCACAACTCCATCTCCCCTGAATTTTTATCACATGTACCTGTATTCTCTTGTCACATCAGATGCAATGTTAGAAATAAACATAACCAGAATTATCAAACCAACCATGAGAATCACCATATATTTCTCCCCCCATGATGATACATTATTTATTCCTATAATGTATCTCACATCACTCCTACAATCATTATGAGAAGTAATCTTTACAAGCGGATTACTACAGTAGGGTCAACATTCCCTACGTTTTTGACTAAAGCTTCTTCTTTTTCCAAATTTGCTGGAAATTCTTCAATTTCTCAGATTTGTTCATCATACTTAATATGCATTCTTTTTCTACATGCCCATACTTGTTACAAGCATAACATCTTATGTGGCCAAAAGAGGGAGCATAGGGATCATAATATGCTTTTATAATCTTTCTTCTATTGCAATCAACTCCTTTATGACCAAAATTGCTGCATGAAAAACAATATTCCTTAAAGAAACCTGAGTACCTGGGAGCTGACTGTCTTTTTGTGTAGTGTCTATCTGTTTTTGACCGAAAAAATTTGCTTCTGCACTTGGCTGCAACATGTCCATAATTATGACATATAAAGCATTCAACATTATTGATACTTCTATATTTAGGAGCGAATGATTTCCTTTGAGAATTCATGATTGTCAGTTGCCTTGTTGTCTCTTTAAACACTTCAAGTTTTGCATTGATATCCTTTGAATCTTTAGCTTTGTCTTGTGAACTAGATTCTCCTTTCACAGTTTCATTAAAACCAAGACCAAATTTAATAGAGGGAGACCTTTCACTACTAAGAATATTATCTAGAATCTTAGTACTATCTTGAAACCTCAAGAATTTATCCTTTTCTTCTAATTTAGCTTTTAAAATGTTTACCTCAACCTCCAAATTTTGGCACTGCTTCTTCATACTTTCTTCTACCCTTCTTCCTTTGCTTCCTTCCCATTGTGACAGATCTCCTTCAAGCGGTCAAGCTCCTTTAGAAGGACGTGTGTATTACTAGAGATCTTATTATGCATATAATTCTTTACTTAGATCAGTGCATCATTCATTCATCATATGTTTAGTAAGAAGTAAGCATGTTCAGTAATAACAGAATAAACCATCACACATAAGCAACACACATGAACACCAGGATTTAAGGTGGAAACCCAATTCGGGAGAAAACCATCGCTGTTGTTGTCTCTGTCTTCAATATTTATTATAAAGAAAACTTCTTACAATCATGTACTGTTGCAGACTCATACCAGTACACAGGCACCCACTTGCAAAAGGCTGTAAGCTTCTCTCATTCTCCAACTACTATTGGAAGGGAGCTTCAACCCCCTAATCTCGTTTACCAGCCACTCCTGGAAGGGAGCTACTACCCCTTGATCTCGTTTACCAGCCACTCCTGGAAGGGAGCTACTACCCCCTGATCTCATTTACCAGCTACCACTAGAAGGGAGCTACAACCCCCTCACTGAAGGCTTCGACCCTCAGCACCACCATGGACCACGTTTCATCAATTTTCATACTGGATACAACAGCTTCCACACAACACATCTTGTAGGCCTCTTTTCATCAGATTTTCAGACTGGACCCACTTCACACATTTAAGCTCAAAGAACATCAAACTGAAACTTATAACTCCATAAATTCATTCATTGAATCATCAACCAATCAAACAACAACTGATTTTTAATCATAATCAACTAGCAGCATAATCAGTATTCAAACAACTCATATCTGTATGAAGACATCTTGACAGACAACAGAAATACAGCAAAACAGATCAAATATTTCCTTTTGCATAATTCAGCAAAACCCTAGATTCCGTACACGCTTTTACTTCACTGAACCCGCATATATACGCGCCTTCATAGAGACAAACCTGTGTATATATTTGCAACTATTTAGGACTGACTCGCTTTTGCTGAAACTAACCTGCGTATATACGCACTTTCGCTGCAACGAACCTGCGTATAGATCTTAAAACATTACAGGGCTGCGCAACTCTTCAAAACAGATAAACAACTCAGATCTTACCCTTCACGTCAGAAAACATTCACCACATCTCAGTGTTGGCAATATGATGCAGAGTGTTGTCCTTGATGGCAACCCACTGAATAAAGATGAAGACATGAGATTGTTGACTTGTGTTGTCCTTGATGGCAATCCACCTAATGAAGTTATTCGTGACATGATGGACTTGGTAAATGATGTAAATCTGATATGAAGTGATGTTTGTTAGCAATATGATGCTGAGTGTTGTCCTTGAATGGCAAGATGATGGCAACTTACTTGATGAAGTTGTGCTTGATAGAACATGTCTTGATGAACTAAATCTGATGTATCTACAGTGAGTACAGAAGGCAATGAAGAAAGGAATTCAGCATGTGATAGATCTATGATGAAAAGAGTATGTCTCTAGGCATACGCGGATTTGCCTAAGGGAAGTCGCGTATGCACGCGGGAAAGAACGTTCCATGTCGCGTATGGGAAAAAGCGCTCATAAAGTGCAAAACCAGGGGTAACTACCATGGTATTGACCCATTGTATTTGGTAATGATTCGTCTAAATGACCCCGTCCAGGAATACCATCGGAAGTAATGTGGTTTTGGCTCATGGTATTGAAAAAGGGTAAACCTATATAAGGAGAAGAAATTCATTGTGCAAATCATGAGTGTGGGTGCAAGATGTCTGAGCTTGAATGAATACTTCTCTGTGAAGTATATCTGTAGGGAAAGGGTAAAGGTTTGATGATAGATCTGAATCTATGATGCCCCAATAAAGAAATAATGAAGAAGGGAATCTAGATCTGGAATGTATTTTGTATCTTCTAGATCTGTTTATGGAAGGCTTAGATCTGAGATGAGGCAAACATCTGTCTTAAGTAAAAGGGTAAATCTGAACTGAATATCTGATCTGAAGAAGTATGCTACTCTATAATGGTTGAAGATCTATATGCTAGTTCGCCGCAGAGGAAGCGCATATATACGCGGCTTCGCTGAAGAGAAAGCGCGTATGCGCAATGAAATGAGCTCTGTAATATGTACAGAAGTATACGCTGGTTTATGTGAACGGAAGCGCGTATATACGCGACATCAGTGAAAGGAAAGCGCGTATGCAAACTAGGGTTTGCTGAAGCAAGGGGTATGAAATGTCTGATCTGTTCTGCTGTGTAGCTACTATCTGTATTCTACAGTTCTGTGTTGTCTGTTTCTGTTTGGTTGTATGATGGAGCTTAAATATGTGGAGTGGGTCTAGTCTGAAAATATGATGAAACGAGGCCTACAAGTTGTGTCCTAAAGGAAGCTTTGGATCTAGTGTGAAAATTGATGAAACGTGGTCCATAGAGGTGCTGAGGGTTGTAGCCTTCAGTCAGGGGGTTGTAGCTCCCTTCCAGGTGAGGCTGGTAAACGAGATCAGGGGGTCGTAGCTCCTTTCCAGGAGAGGCTGGTAAACGAGTCAGGGGGTTGGAGCTCCCTTCCAGGAGAGGCTGGTAAACGAGCGTAGGTGGGTGCCTACGTGCTGGTAGGAGTCTGCACCAGCACATATGTTGTAAGATGTTTTCTCTATAATAAAATATTGAAGGCTGAGCAACTGCAGCGATGGTTTTCTCCCGACTTGGGTTTCCACCTAAAAAATCCTGGTGTTCATGTGTGATGCTTTGTGTGATGGTTTATTCTGTTCTTACTGCACATGTTTACTGTTTATAGAACATCTAATGAATGAATGATGGAATGATATAAGTGAAGAACTAATGGCATAATTAGATCTCTGTGTATACGCGACTTTTATGAAGGATATCCGCGTGTATACGCTAGTTGGCTTCAGCAAAGTAGCGTATGGGTTTTAAAGGAATGAAAAAGTAAAAAGTTTGAATATGCAGTAAATACTGATTCACCCCCCCCTCTCAGTATTTTTCCCAACAATTGGTATCAGAGCAGGTCCTTCTGCAAAAGCTTGATCGCTTGAAGGAGATTCGTCGCAATGGGAAGTCAAGAAGGAGTAATGTCTATAAAGCCACCTCTATTCAATGGAAGCAATCTGATATTCTGGAAGGTATGAACAAAAGCATATCTGCAAAGTCTTGGTGCAGATGTATGGGCAATCGTGGAAGAAGGTTATCAATACCCGGCAAGTATTCCTACCGATGCAGCAGAAAGGAAGAAGTATGAAATCAATGCCAAAGCAGTAAATGTCTTATTGGGAAGCATGTCTGAACCAGAATTTGCTAAAGTGATGCAGCTACATTCAGCAAAATAAATATGGGACAAAATCATTCTAAGGTATGAAGGAGACACAAAGGTAAAAAGTGCAAAACTCCAAACTCTTAGAATTGAATATGAAAGTTTGAAGATGCATAGTGATGAGAGTATTGCCCATTTCTTCTTACATCTGGATGATATTGTAAATTGAATGAGAAATTTGGGTGAAACCATAACTGATACTACTTTGGTGGAAAAAGTCTTAAGATCCTTGAATTCAAAATTTGACTCTAAAGTTTCAGCTATTGAAGAAAGGCAAGATCTGCAAACTCTTACTATTGTTCAATTACATGGTATTCTGACTGCTTTTGAAATGAGACAAGGAGGTCCGTCTCAAATCAAAGAAGCTGATTTTAAGGTATTTGCAAGAAGAAAAGAAAAGGAAGTTGTCAAAGAATCCAGCTATATATCCGAAGAAGAAGAAGCGAATTTTGTGAGAAAGCTCCAACTAGGTACTGGAAGATTCAAAGGTAAGCTTCCCTTCAAATGTTTTGAGTGTGGAAAAGTTGGTCATTATGCTACAAAATGTCCTTATAAAGGAAAAGAAGTAGTAAGAAGGAATAAGAACCGATCTAGCTCTAAGAAAAGTTACTATACTAATGAAGATAGTGATGGGTCATCTGATAGTGAGGAAGAATGTGAAGAAGATCTTAGACTTCTCATGGCATTTGAACAAAGAGAAGAAAATGATACTTTTGTGGATGCTCTGGAAGACAATGATTTTCTTGAAGAAAACAATCAACTCAAGGTAAGCCTAGAAGAAAAGAACATAATTATAGAGACTCTTGAAAATCGGCTTGAAGCAAAAGAAAAAAATGCATTGAGGAATTGGAGTGTGAAGTAGTAAAGTCTAAGGAAAGATAATGAGAAAGGAAAAACTCTCAATCTTAGATTTGCTAAGGTTCGAAACCTTAGATGACATTATCAATGCTCAACGATCTCCTCTCATAAAACGAAGTCTTGGATATATTGGATAATCCTCTCAAGTTTTCAGCTTCAAACTATCTAAAGCGGCAAACTCATTGGGTTTGCAATAGTACGCGCTCTCAACAAGGAAGCAAGGACTCTTTACAAGTAAAACGGGATCATCGCACTTCAAGGAACAACGACGAGGAATAACTTTCAAAGGAGCCTACAACTAACAGGTAAATCCAAATAGAAGATTTCGTGATTACAAAAATGTCTATTTCAATGGACAATGTTTTACATGTCACAATTTTGGTCACAAAGTTGCTCAATGTGTTGCTTACAAAACCATCATGACATGAGAAGCAAGAAAGAAAAGGTTGGATACTTGAACCAAAGAAGAATACCTATAACAACTTTTCTCCTCTTCAAAAATGAAGTTGAATGTGCTTAGTGCAATAACTTTGGCCATGAAGAATCTGAATGCGGGGGCAAGTCGACCCAAAACAACACTTTCCCTCAAGTTCCAAAGTATGGAAAAAGAAGGAATTACGGGTTGAAAATTAGTGGGATAGCATTATTTGCGAAGGTGAATAAAATCAATGGTACATTTATAGTGGATGCTCAAGACACATGACGGGTGACAAAGCAAACTTCTTTCATATAATTCTCTAGAAAAGGAAAAGAAAGTAACTTTTGGAAATGATTCTCTTCTTTGTAATTAAAGGAAAAGGGTCCAGTGTTTTCTCAAAAGAAAAGGTGAAGGCTAAGGATGTCATGTATGATGGATGGATTAAGGCATAATCTGATTTGAGTGTAAGTCAAATGTGTGATCAAGGAAATGAAGTTGTCTTTAGTTCAAAATAATGTGTGGTTCATGATCTTGATACAGGGTAAAATTATTATAAAAGGGAAAAAGAAATCCAAGCAACTATGTACTCTGAGCGCAAAGATCAATGCTACTTGAGAAAGTCTTGAAGAAAATTGGCTACTGGCATAGAAGAGTACAGGGCATCCGAGCTTCTCTCAAATCAACAAAGCATGCTGAGACTTCAAGTCGATGTGATCTTCCCAATATTAATCTACCGGAAAGTATCATATGCAAATCTTGTCAAATTCGGTAGCGAGACCCGAGTACGATTTAATGCCAAAGAAGGATCTTCAAGTAAGCCTCTTGAACTCATTCATCATCGACATCTATGGACCTATGAGGAAAAAAGTCACTACGTGGGGAAAGAATACTATATCTTATTTATTGATGACTACTCTAGAATGTGTTGGATCGGGGTTCATTAAACATAAAGATGAAGCATTTGAAAAATTTCAGATCTTCAAAGCATTGGTAGAAAATGAATTAGATCTAAAAATCAAGTGTCTTAGATCTGATCGAGAGGAGAATATACATCAAATGAATTCTTTGAATTTTGTGAACAACACGGCATAGAAAGACGGTTTCCTGTAGCATGTGCACTCCACAGCAAAATGGCGTAGCTTTGAAAGAATGAATAGAACAATTGTTCAAAATGGCTCAGAGCTATGCTTGATGATTCTGGAACTCCCTGACATGTTGCAGGGTGAAGCGACAGATACGAAACGACTAACATTCTCAACAAGGCTCATGTTCGGGTAAATAGTGACAAAACTCCATATGAACTCGAGTATGGTAATTCTCCTCTCTGTGAAGCATTTTAGAGTTTTTGGAAGTAAATGCTTTATCAAAAATAATGATGAAAAGCTTGGCAAGTTTGAACCTAGATCGGATGAAGGGATATTTCTTGGTTACTCATCTTCAAGCAAAGCATACACATGATTACAATAAAAGGCTTGAAAGATTGTTGAATGTATTGATGTTGTTATTGATGAGTCTTTACATTGCTCTAAAGAAGAAAAAAAAGCAACAAAAGAAGATGATGGTGACTTATGTCCTTCTACTTCAAATGAGAAATGATATAGACAGAGTGGATCCAATGAAGAACCTAAAAATGATCTATCTGAAAAATCTCCTTCGAGATATGTTCAAAAGAATCATCCCCGAGTCTCAAATTTTGGGAGACAAGGAATCGGATTGTACGAACAAGGAGAACTTTCGGTGGGATCTTCTAGTCATCGGCACTTCTATCCCACAATTGAACCACACAATGTCAATCAAGCTAGAAAAGATGAATGTTGGAAGCAAGCCATGGATGAAGAGCTTGATCAAATTGAAAAGAATGACACTTGGGAATTGGTACCAAGACCACATGATAAAAATGTCATTGGAACTAAATGGATTTTTCAAGAACAAGTTAAATGAGAATGAGGATGTTGTAAGAAACAAATCTGGGCTGGTTTGCAAAGGGTATACTCAACAAGAAGGTATAGACTTTGAAGAAAATTTTACTCTCGTAGCTAGACTTGAAGCCATAAGAATGTTTCTTGCTTTTTCAAGTTATCAACAAATCAAAGTTTATCAAATGGATGTTAAATCCTGCTTTTCTTAATGGTGATCTAGAAGAAGAAGTATATATAGAACAATAGGAAGGATTCATTTTTGGGAAATGATGAAAATATTGTTTGTAGACTTAAAAAGGCTCTATATGGTCTCAAAAAAGCTCCAAGGGCATGGTATTATCGTCTTGACAAATATCTCTCATCAACAAGGATTTTCAAAGGGTCCGTTGATAGCAACTTATACACAAAAATTGAAAATGATAAACTATTGATTATGGGAGTTTGTATATGTTGATGATATCATTTTCTGGAGATAACGAAGAATCTATGAGTAAAAAAAATTTTCTTACATCGTACAGCAAGAATTTGAAATGTCCTTACTTGGGGAACTAACATTCTTTCTTGGCTTACAAGTGCATCAAAGCATGAGATGGTATATTTCTATCACAAGCAAAATATCTTAAGCAAATTACAAGAAAGTATGGTCATGGAAGAATGCAAACTCGTAAGTACACCAATGATAACCGAGATGCAATCTCGGTTCTCTATGATGATTCTCCCCACGGTGAATCAACCCAGAATCACAGATCAAATGATAGGAAGTCTACTTTATCTCACTGGGACTAGACCAGACATTATGCATGCAGTTGGGATTGTTGGACGATTCCAAGCTAATCCAAAAGAGTCTCACCTTCAGGCTATTAAAAGAATATTCAAATATCTACAAGGAACTCAAGACTTTGGTCTATGGTATCCAAAGAATGCTGATCTTACTCTTCATGCTTACACTGATGCAGATTGGGCTGGAAGTGTTGATGATCGGAAAAGCACTAGTGGTGGTGCATTCTATATGGGACCCCGGTTAGTATCTTAGTTCAGCAAGAAGCAAAATTCTATTGCCTTATCTACAGCAGAAGCAGAATATGTGCCTGCTGCATCTTGTTGCACTCAACTCCTTTGGATGATGCAAACCTTACAATATTTTCAAATCAAATGTACACCTCCTATCCCCATTAAGTGTGACAATACAAGTGCCATCAGTATTTCAAAGAATCATGTTATGCATTCGAAGACCAAGCACATTCCCATCAAGTATCACTTCTTACGTGAACAAGTGCTTGAGCAAAAGGTGAAGTTGGAGTATGTTCCCTCCAAAGAACAAGTTTCTGATATCTTTACCAAACCTCTGCCCAGGGAAGCGTTCGAGTATCTAAGACAGAAGCTGGGAGTGTTCTCTGCCAGTCAAAAGAACAAATCTGCATAAATTTAGAAGATGGCATTGGATACGCGGATTTCCTGAAACACAGTCGTGTATATACACGAGTTCATGCACAGAAAACCGCGTATGTCTGATTGCTGACAATTTTCTGTTTGGAGTCAGCTCTCTTCAGCACAGCTGCAGTGCTGTTTGGTATCTCTGATACTGTTTGGTATCTCTGGTGGTGTTCCAGTTCTCATAATTCTTTTTCTACTGTTTTGATAAAGATGCCTTGATGATTTGTTGGTGAAAGTGTTCAGGATGCACAAACTAAGGGGGAGCCTTAGTCATATGGAAAGGATGTTCGGAAGCACATTTTCAGGGGGAGCATTAGCATTGCTGAGTGTAATGCATTGTTGGCATTATGGTGGTTCTGATATATGATATTTCTTGAGGTTTTTCTGGTATTGATCATGAAAAGTCATATTTGTAACTTGATGAAAAGGTCATGTTGAGACCTATGATGTAAAATTGTAATATTCAGTCATGTAAGGACTTGTCAAAATTTGTAAACCCACTTGGTTGGGTAGCTGAGTCAAATTTTGTAAACTCACTTGGTTGAGTAGCTGAGTCAAATTTGTAAACCCACTTGGTTGGGTAGTTGAGTCTCATTTGTAAATCCACTTGGTTGGATATTTGATGTAAGTATGAGTATTTTGTGATAGGACGTTTATAGAGTCATGTACTTCATTGAAAAATATGTTTGAAGATTCATCATGAACTCAGGGGGAGCTTGGTCACTTCAGTATACATCAGATCTACAGAACGCTTCTTCCACATGAGGAGAAAAGGGGGAGAGTATGTTGGTTTTGATCCGCCCTTTGCCCTTGATGTCAAAGGGGGAGAGTGACATGGTGTTTGAATGAAGAGAAAGAATGGTGTCAAAAACGGAGAGAGTAACATGGTGTCCTTGTATTCTTAATGTACCTATCTGTTGTGGTAACCAAACACCATCATGGTTGCCATCAAGTCCAAAGGGGGAGATTGTTGGCAATATGATGCAGAGTGTTGTCCTTGATGGCAACCCATTGAATAAAGATGAAGACATGAGATTGTTGACTTGTGTTGTCCTTGATGGCAATCCACCTGATGAAGTTATTCGTGACCTGATGGACTTGGTAAATGATGTAAATCTGATATGAAGTGATGTTTGTTAGCAATATGATGCTGAGTGTTGTCCTTGAATGGCAAGATCAACTTACTTGATGAAGTTGTGCTTGATAGAACATGTCTTGATGAACTAAATCTGATGTATCTATGCAATGAGTACGTATAAAAATGAAGAAAGGACCACATGTGATGTGATCTATGATGAAAAGAGTATATGTCTCTAGGCATACGCGGGATTTTCCTAAGGGAAGGTCACGTATACACGCGGAAGCGAACGCTCCAAGTCGCGTATGCCCTTTTGCGCTCTAAAATTATGATACCAAGGGGCATTACCATGGTATTGGCCCATTGTATTGAGCGCTGGATTATCTAATTGATCCCGTCCAGGAATACCATCGGAGGTTGAGTGGTTTTGGCTCATGGTATTGAAAAAAGGGTAAACCTATATAAGGAGGAGAAATTCATTGTGCAAATCAAGAGTGTGGGGCAGGATGTCTGAGTCTGAATGAATACTTCTCTCTGAAGTATATCTGAATGGAAAGGGTTACAGTTTGATGATAGATCTGAATCTGTGATGCACCAATGAAGAAAATGATGAAGAAGGGAATCTAGATCTGAAATGTATTTGTATCTACTAGATCTGTTCATGAAATGTTTAGATCTGAGATGAGGCAAACATCTGTCTAAAGTGAAGGGTTAAATCTGAACTAAATATCTGATCTGAAGAAGTATGCAGCTCTGTAATGGTTGAAGATCTATACGCTAGTTCACCGCAGGAAAAGCGCGTATACGCGGCTTCGCTGAAGAGAAAGCGCGTATGCGCAGTGAAATTAGCTCTGTAATATGTACAGAAGTATACGCGGGTTGATGTGATTGGAAGCACGTATATACGCGGTATCAGTGAAAGCAAAGCGCGTATGCAAACTAGGGTTTGCTGAAGCAAGGGGTATGAAATGTCTGATCTGTTCTGCTGTGTTGCTGCTATCTGTATTCTACAGTTCTGAGTTTTCTGTTTCATTTTGGTTGTATGATGGAGCTTAAATATGTGGAGTGGGTCTAGTCTGAAAATATGATGAAACATGGCCTGCAAGTGGTGTTCTAAAGGAAGCTTTGGATCCAGTGTGAAATTGATGAAACGTGGTCCATGGTGGTGCTGAGGGTTGTAGCCTTCAGTCAGGGGGTTGTAGCTCCCTTCCAGGTGATGTGGCCGGTAAACTTAGACCGGGGTCGTGAGTTCTTCCAGGAGAGGTCGTAAACGAAGTCGTGGGTTGGAGCTCTAGCAGGAGAGGCCGGTAAATCCAGCGTAGGTGGGTGCCTGCGTGCTGGTAGGAGTTTGCACCAGCACATATGTTGTAAGATGTTTTCTCTATAATAAAATATTGAAGGCTGAGCAACTGCAGCGGTAGTTTTCTCTTGACTTGGGTTTCCACCTAAAATCCTTGTGTTCATGTGTGATGCTTATGTGTGATGGTTTATTCTGTTCTTGATGCACATGCTTATTGTTTATAGAACATCTAATGAATGAAGATGGAATGATATAAGTGAAGAATTAATGGCATAATTAGATCTCTATGTATACGTGAGTTTTATGAAGGATATCCGCGTGTATACGCTAGTTGGCTTCAGCAAAGTAGCATATGGGTTTTAGAGCATGAAAAAGTAAAAAGTTTTAGTTTGCCCTAAATACTGATTCACCCCCCCCTCTCAGTATTTTTCCCAACACTCAGATCTAAACATTCCATAAACAAATCTAGAATATATATAGTCATTTCAATTCTAGAGATCCTAATCCATCATTTTATTCATAGGTGCCTTATTAATTCAGATCTATCAATAAAATGCAACGCATTCCTTGCAGATATACTTCAGAGTGAAGTATTCATTCAATACCCAGACATATGCACAATATTTCACTATGATCTTCTTATTCTAGATCACCATTGAGGAAAGCAGATTAACATCAAACAACATCAACACAACCCTTTATCAACAATCATAAACTTTTCCCAATACTTCAATTAGAATAGTGAAAACACTGTAACTAGAAATTCAGAAATAACCCAAACTTTGGAATAGATATTCAGATACAAACTCAACCTTGAACAATCATTAATTTAAATATCATACGCTACTTTTCTTCACTGAAGCTACGTACATATGCGCTTTTATACACACCAACCTGTGTATGGCTCAGTGCATACTGTTTTCATAACCTAACTGTGATACATGCTTTTCATGAAGCGAACCCATGTATATACAAGGTTTTCTGCACACCAACTAGCATATAGATCTGTAATTGTAATTTTTGCAGAATAGACCAGATTTATAAAGACTTACCCAGATTTATTCATTTTCTTCAGCAGACTAACACAAATTCTTCATCATTTCTTTAGTAGATCATACTAGAGATTCATCATCCTCAGATCTAGAGATCTTGAACCATCATTATATCCATGGGTGCATCATAGATTCAGATCTATCAATTAAAGGTAGAGTTCATTCATACAGATATTCCTTAGAGAATTTTTATTCAATAAAAACCCTTACTCGTGCACACCTTGCACTATGATCTTCTTCTCCTTAAATAGATTTAGCTTTTACCAATACCATGAGTCAAAACCACTCAACTTCCAATGGTATTATTAGATGGAATCAAATAGACAATGCAACGCTCAATACTGTGGGCTAATACCATGGTAATGCCCCTTGGTATCATAATTTTAGAGCGCAAAAGGCATACATGACTTGGAGCGTTCGTTTCCATGTGTATACGCAACTTCTCTTCACAAAAACTGCGTATATGCTAACCCTTAATTTATACGTGGGTTGCCTTCACAAAAGTAGTGTATACATTGCATCCATACACGGGTTGCCTTCACAAAAGTAGCATATACATTGTGACATATTATATTTATCATTTCTATGGCACTTACTGGAATTCTTTTCTGTGTCACATTTGAACTAATCTGTAGCTACATCATTCTTACATCTTTAACACATAGGTTTCTTATCATAGGCAACTCATCAAGTATGTTTCCATCAAGGAAAACTTCATCAAGTAGGTTTCCATCAAGAACAACTTCATCAGGTATGTTTCCATCAAGGACAACACATTACATCATATTGCCAATAGTTTTGAATAATTATCTTTGATGCAACTTCTTGGGATATCATTGTTGAGATCCATCTCAATGTGCTCATGCTTCATGAACTCTTTACAATGCTCCATATTAAATTTTAACCCTCTAAACCAGGTTTCTTGACCTCTTGGAATCTCTGTAACGACAGCAATGACTTCTGGTGTGATAGAAAAACTTAGCATCCCCACTTTAGTGGTTGTTCCATTGAAATTCATAGAAAATTCCTTGGATACCTGTGTGTGAAAGGCTTGCAATTTCTCACAAAACTGTAGGCAAATTTCTCTTCTGAATGCTTCCATCACTGCTGGGTCTTCAGTTATTGCCTTCATGTCTTCAGGTTCATGCCTTAAGAACTGTCCTCCTCTGTGTATTTTTATTTTCTCTACCATATTCTTTAGAGAACCTCTTAGCCTTGCTTGATATAAATATTTCAGCCTCACTTGATATGGATGTATTAGCCTCACTTGAATAAATGCATCAGCCTCGCTTAATATGGATGTAATAAAAATTTGTAAGAACCAACAGCAATTTTGGCTCGATAATCAGAGCTCAGACATTACAAATGAAGGAAAAATGAATGAGAATGACTAATTAGGAAAGAATTTAAATTTCAAGTGTCCATTCATAACTGAAAATGATGGCCCACTCATAACCTATACTGACCATGATGACTGCAAACATGGGTGAGTATTTCGATTTCATCATTACATGACTCAACAAGCCTCTATCTTACCCTTTCCCAATGGTTTCTAACATTTGACAACTCAACTAACAAGACAGTTACAAAACCGCACTTTCGTAGTGCCTATAGTTTAATTTTTGTTGTTTTTGCTACGAAACTATCAGCGCTTTCGTAGCGCAAAGTGACTTCTTTCAACGTGATGCACTACGAAACTATGGTTTCTTGGCTAATTGGGCAATTTTGATACAAAAAATTTGGGAAATGAAATGAATCCTAAAATGATGAAATACTTGACATGAAAGACCTTAAAAATGAGTTTATTTAGACCTTGGGGTTACTCAAACTATAAAAATTTAATATTTCCCTTGATCAAACCTAAAAATGGCTCCTAAAACCCTATTTTGACCCATGAACCTATGTAACCTTTCAAAATGATGTTTTGAATTTTTTGAGTGATAACACCTACCAAGAATCCACCTTATCCTTCATCTATCTTTCCTCATAGGACCCGTCACATTGTTACTATTTTATCTTATCTATTAGGTTATCACACTAATCAATGGGTAGATGAAGCCATGATTGGTTTCTTATCTATCCTTTGCTCAGATGCGAAACCTACAATCATGTTCAATTATGCATAGTTTCTTGCTGATCATATTCATGAACAGTTCCTAAATTTTCAAATAGAAGAAGTTTTCAAATACACCTCAGTGTTGGTATACATGTTTCTCTATTTTCAATCTAGCAGGTTTCAGTTTGATATGATGAAGTTGAATGATAATTCTCAGCCCCAAGTAGTGATTTTCTGGATTACTTTATTGTTGAAGGAGCAGAAGAATTACTCCTACAAGAACTTTGTATACTTATTTATACATCCAACAATCAGTGCACTCAGTAGTGCAATAGAGCCAAGGATTAGTCAAGAAATCAAGAAGGTGATGCAGTTGAAAGACCAGATCAGAACAATTGATTGGTACCTCTACCAAAACTACATAGAGATCAGAGTTTATGGAAGTGAATTGGCTCCATACAAACTGCCCAAATACCTCTCCATGAGAATTTTTTCACTTGAGTATATTAGAAAATTGATAAATGCCGATGAGGTGCATTTTGTCTCTACTAAGAAGAAGTCCCAATTCTGGATCAAATCACAGATTGGTCCATTCATTTACAACAATAGAGCAGCAGGGGAAGAGGCAGACAAAATATTGAAGGAGATGAAGTTCACTCATAATCAACGAGGTGTATGATCCGCCGAATCATTTCTGAAAGAAGATGGAGAATAATCTGCAACATATGTTCATACCCATATCTTTGGAAGATATAAAAGTACATGAACCAAGAGGACTAGGCAACAACACTCCAAGAAGTAGAGAACAGTAGGTCACTACTTCAAATTCAAACACCTGCTCACGAAAAGAAAAATTGGAAAAAATATGACAAAGGAAAGGTGTTATAACCTAATCCACATTAGGCTAAAGAGAAAACTGATTGAGGTAGCACCCATAATAACTCGGTCACAATGCTAAGCCTACCCGAACGGAGAAGAACTCTCTACGGAATCAATCTCGAGAAAAAATGTCAACCAGGGCTTGAGATAGGCCCAAAAATAAATTTCATTTTGAGCGGTGTAATGTTAATCAAAGGTTTGGTTTTTTTAAGGGTTTTTGTTGGAAAAAGGGAAAGGCAGTTTTGGGCTTGGGGATGAAGACAAATTCTTGCAGAGTTCAACTTGGGGCAGGGAAGGCAATGACTTTGATGGCTTAGATTTAATGAATGGATGGAAAATACTGTTCAGGAGCTGAAGATGGAAAGAGGGTGCAAGGATCCTCTTCAAACTGACGAAAACATATAAAACTAAACAAAATTTTAAGGCAGAGCACCAACAAGCTAATGAATTCTACCTTAGTTACTCATTTGTTTAATTTCGGAAGCAAAGGAAAATGGAATGCATAAAAATTATTGAAACTAGGATACACAAGGAAAAAAACATGTAAAAATCAAAACCACAAGATCCCAACAAGTCTTTTCAAAAACCTAGAAGATGCTTTTCCCTTTGCCAAAAGCAGAAATGAATAGCAATGAGGTGCAAACTATTGGAGTCCAACCACGAAAATGTCTCTGGAAAATACAATCCATAGACCATCGCCCTTCCCTTTTCGAGGGTCGAGCTCATCCTTGGGAGAAATTTGTTTCAACCAATTCTAAACATGGAACTGAAATCTAGGCAGCCAAACAACTTGCCTCTATAAGGAAGGAAACTGATTCATTCATTTAATTTTCACTTTTTAGTGAATGAATCCTATAGAACAAGTAAATATGTGCAAAAATTACATCATAGTCACCAAACTACATCAAGGTATATCAAGAATTACATCAAAAAGTAAAACTAGTCAAAACTGGGCGAATTTCTGAGATGAAGAGTGAAAATGGGGCTAAATTTCTCTATGCGATGCGCCAGAAAACTCAATGCATTGTGCCACTTTGAGCCTTTTTTGGAGGCACTTCCTGAATTCCAAATTGAGCTCATGATAGCTCGTTGGAAAGCCCTACCTGTCTAATATCCAACCCAAGTGGAATTTATGGATTTTGTGTCCATTTTCCCCTCCAAACGTTCAATATCCCAAGACTGGTTCCTGATGGTGCAAAAAGTGGCAGAAAAGCCATTTTCAAGGTGTTTTTGACCCTTTAAACCACCCAAAAATTGATGAAATCTCTCATCCATTCCTGAGAATGCATACATTTTCATAAAAAATCCAAAAATTTCAAGTTTTCCTCCAGAAGATCTCTCAAACGTAAGCGCACGCCAAGTGGCGCGACGCGTCGGGCAGAAAAACCTGTTTTGCAACCAAAATTTCAAAAATGACAAAAATTACTCCAAATTTGCTAAAACTTGGAGTGAAGGTCCCCCATCATGTGCCATGCTCAGCCAAAGAAGATTCAGCCAATATTTGGAGTGGATCAGGCCTTTTTCACTGTTTCAGTGTCCTCCTAGTGCATGCAGTTCAGTGGCGGAATCATTGTCTTGTTCATAGGATGTGTCGGTGTCCGTCATGGTGTTGAAATGTGTATGAAAAGCGTATGTTTGATTTGTTGAAAATAAGAAATTAGGACTCCATGTCTTCGTCTCTAAGTGCCAAATGTGCCAAAGGGAAATGAGGGACTGTGAAGAATATGGAACAGTGGGGAAAAGTGGAGTTTCTGTCAAGTGGATTTAAAATATGGGACAATCACTTGACATGTTTGGGATATGGGATTTGGAGATTTTTTTTAAATGATAGGGAAAGGGATAAGAAAAGGGATTGAAAGGATTTAAGGATAGGATTAATGGGAATTTGCTACAAATGATATGAGAGAGGGAAAATGGTAGGAAATAATAGGGTTTAGGGATAGGGAAAATGGGAACAAGGGATATAGATGGTTTAGGATGTAAGGGAATAGGGAAATAAACTATGGTAATGATAAAATGAGTAGTGTTAATAGATGGGGTAAGTAGCAATGATTGACACCAAACCAAATTTAAAACCCTAGGAGTATTCTTAAAACATGAGAGTAGGATTTTGAGTTTTTCGCATTTAAAATTTCATACCAACACTAAACACTCGTTAAGAGCAATGAGGAAGTGGATTTGACTCACTTGAACAAGGAGAGACTAAGAAAAATTTTATGGGTGAAATAAATGGAAAAAATCTTGTGTTCTAGGCCAATGTGCCGCACACCAGCCCAATGCACCGCGCACAACCCAATGCGTCGCGCCCACTCTTCTATGCGCCGCGCCATTTTGCAGGAGGCTTTTGGAGGCCTTCTTGATGTCCAAATCGGGCATGTGATAGCTCTTTGGAAATATTTTTGAGTCTAATTTCCAACCCAAGTTGAATTTTTCAATTTGGAGTTCATTTACCCTATCAAAAATCAAATCTCCCAAGATTGGTCAAAATGAGCAGAATGAGGCCGCCTCAAGGCAGAGTGTTGTTGCAGTCAACTTTTGAAGATCTTCCTCAACTCCAAATTGAGCTCCTGATAGCTCATTGGAACTATCTTTGTGTCTAGTTATCATTTGACTCATCAAGCAAGTCATTTTGCCAACGAAGCTAGGAGAAATATTGATTTTCCCAAGGTCACTTCAGAGGTGCATCAATTCTCCTAAGGAAACGGTATTTTTGAAATTTATCTAAAACCATGATACCTGTGTAAAAAGTGAATAAGGTGTTTCTTCTTTGGCATGTTTTGGACAAAAACCGCTCTCAGTTTTCCAAAATTCATCTTTTATTGCTCTGAAACATCATTTGAGTGAAACCTATCCCGATGTGTGAAACAAGGGATTTGTCGAAATGAAGCGAAATGAAGGGGATAAGGGGATTTTAAATTCTTGGGGAAATTTTGGGAAGTAGGGAGGGATGTTAGGAAGCAGGGGAAAGTGGAATTTCAGGTATTGAGTGAGGGGAAGGGGTCCAAAAGGGAAAAACACAGGCCTAGCCTAGAAAATTGCCAAGTTGTAGCAAGAAACTAGGGTTTGTGCAAAAATGAGGAATTTAGGGGATCTCAGTGATAAGAAATGTTTAATAAGGTAAATTAAGGAGAGGGGAAGGTGTATGAACATTAGGATACAATTTTTTCTGATGATTTGACCATCCAAGAGAAATTACCTTCAAAACCCTAGGAGAGGGAAATGAACCTTACCAAGGCACAACTGAAGCATGAACAAGGTGTAAAATGACCCATTGGAACCTGACATGATGATGAAAACCCTATGAATGATGGTACACTCAGCTGAATGGTGACATGGACCGACATTTGGACAACTTTGAAAAGAGTGAAAACAAACCCTAGACCTAATGCCTAGTGACCAAATTTTGCTTGAAGACTCATTGAAATGACAAAATTTGACCTTGACACCTTAAAATCACTTTGTAAGAGCATGTTTGATCACTGGAGGAAGGCTGCAAATACTAGAACTAACATTGGCTCCAATGCGGATGGTAGCTCCTTGGAGGTGCCAAGAACAGCAGAACTTTGGGAGAGCAGACCAGTGCCTTATCCATTGGGCAATGGAATCAAAAACTCAAACTGGAATGCATGACTGAAAACTGATGACTTGATGACACAAATTGACTCTCACTCAACTAAGAACTGACTCGATACTTAAACACAACTGACAAGCTGGAAAAGATGCTCAAAGTAGAGCTTATTCAATACAACCTACTCTAACAATTTCATTCATCACCTGATCAAGTGAAATGAAACAACCAATGCAACCATGTAAGTATTGCAGCTGCTGTTTGGATTCTCCGAAAGTGCTCGTTTATGAACAAAAAGAGAGAACTACTGAAAGGAAACTCCCATGAAAACTTGTGAACAGATCCGTTGAATACTATGGATCCTCTATCCGCCTCCAAAAACACTGCGTAAGGATCTTGAAATTCATGCTGCATAAGGATCTCAAAATGCACACTAGGACTTAGCTCATCCAATGGATTACTTCTCTTCTCTTCGTACCATGAATGAAAACTTTGACCTGAGCTTTGTGATGAGCTTTGTGATGAGACTCCTGCTAAAAATGACAAAGAGACTGGCTGCCGGATCAAGTCTATATCAACACACGTTTCAACCTTACATAAAGTCAATGGAGAAAGACTTTGACTGCAAACATCATCCAACACATCAGCAATAGGATCATCAAAAACTTGAGAAGACTGCTGTGATGTATCCATTGAAACTGTCTGACATCCTACTGGTTGTTCATATTTTTCTTGAGAGATATTACGAAGATTCTGCCTTATAAACTGAAATGCTTCGAAACAAAAGGGTACAGAATCCTCTTGCATCATTAAATCATGTATTTTAGCTTCCACGACTTCATCTGTAATCTGACCTTCAATTTCATTTGGTGGCTGCAAATCTGATGCTACAGGCTGCTCAAGAATTTCGTTATCTGTCTCATCCTCAACATTAACATTGAGAGATTGCTGATTTCTTACAGGCTGCTCATTTGAAGATTTACTATGCAATTTACCCTTCAAAAACTGAAATGATTCAAAACAAAATGGTATGGAGTCACCTTGTATCATTTGATCACATGTACCAGCTTCCATGTCCTCATCTGCAACTTGAAAATCAATGGCTTTCGAGGGCTGAAAATCTGAATATGAGAAGTCTTGAACAAGGTTTTCATTGCGCTCAAGATGGTCCAGATCAAGGCTTGTTGGCAGTTGATTTCTGATTGCATGGAAATTGTCTCTGATGAACTGAAATGAATCAAAACAAAAAGGCAAAGATCCTTCACTTACTTCAAAATTTTCTGCACTTTCCTCATCATTGCCATAGCTGATATGCATCGGTTGATCACTATACTCGAGCTGCTGAAAGTGAACTTCTTCCTCCCACAAACTAGCTACTAATTTGTCTGCAAGGTTAGATTCTGTTTGGAGAACATAATCATCATCATACTGATCAAACTGAGGCAAATCACTAGTATACAACACATCATCAAGCATACATGTCATATCAACAGCTCTCTCTTCTTCAAGATGATCTATAAAGCAATCACTATGACAACTGGGATAAGAAACGAAATGTTTTGGATCAGCAACCTGCTCTTCTTCAATCAGCAAGTCATGGGCTTGAACATTATACTCATTCCTTATGGTGTTCTTTTGCATCATCTCTTCTACTGCACTTACCAACATGTCAAGCTTTACCTCTAGAGATGTCGATTTCTCCGGATCCATGTTTTTCATCTCTTCTTCCTTCAACCTTGCTCTTCGGATCAACGACAAACCTCTACATTTCTTTGCATTGTTACACGCATCTGTAGTGTTCTGAGGAATTCCTTTCCTCAAGCCCCGAAACTCCATTTGGGATCAAAATCACCACCGATGATGAAGATCTGGGGAGAAGGTCTTATATCGGTACAGCATCGAAAAATATACTTGGTTAAATACGGCGGAAAAGCTGATATCTTGTCTCATATGGCAGTCTTTCGAGTGAGCATATATTCTATAATCAAAGAAAGGTTAAATGCGACCACCCACCTGTCGAGGAAAACTTCGACGAACTGCTGGAAATCTGAGATACTCGCATCAGGCAGAGCTTTGAACCAACTCTTGACTTGGCCTTGCAAAGAAAGAGAAAAAATCCTAATACTAACATCCTCGTCATCAACCTCAAAAAGGTCAAGAAAAGTCTCAATATTTTGCACATGTTGCTCAGCGTTGACATTGTTACATTCACCGTCAAATCTTGGTAGATATAAGTCATAATTTTTAAAGGCACTATTGAAGAACGAGAAAGAGTAAAACAAGGGGTTTGTACCTATTTGGGACTATATGGTGTAGGAGTAAATACCAAGCTACGGGATCGATTTTGTTTTTCTTTAGGCTCATCTATACTGAAGAGGAAGTCAACATAGAATGTGAAATGAAACCCGAGGATGAAGGAAAACTTAGTATTTACACTCTTTGAATAGGTAGAGTGAAGATTTTGATCACCTTTATCATACAACAAATTCTGAAGAACTTTGAGGACAACTTCAAGAACAACAAAGAAATAGTTGACAAGAAAGTAGACTAGATCCTGAATACCATTCCACTTTTGAAATCTGAACTTAGTGTAAGATCCTTCCATTTTCTTAGAGAAAGATTCAGTCCTCCAGTGGAGTCTCTACATTGAGTTGGAGTCACCAAGTGAATGATTTCAACCTTCTTATATCTGATTGTTGTCCACCATCAACCATCAGATCTGAACTTGACACATGTACTGGGGCAATAAAATCTACAAGTCAAGTGTCACGTTCACAAGCTAGACCGGAGATTGACTGAAGCAACGTTTATCTACTTCACTGATGCATAGCAAGAGTGTTTCGAAGGCTACCTGGCATAACTTCAAGCTCCGTATGTAGCTTATAAATCAAATAACACTAAAAAGAAAACCATTTCTTCCCCAGTATGGTTGCCACTATGTTATAGCCTAAATCCACCTTAGGCTGAAGGAAGGCGGGATTCAGGGTGACACCAAACCACGCTCAGTCTGGTAGCTAGCCCCACTAGAATAGGAGAGGTCTCTCTCCGGGTCAATTTTAGTAAAAATGTATCAATAGGCCTTGAGATGACTGAAATGAGTGCTAATTTTAGGCTAGGTATATGAATCAAAGAGTTTGGAATGATTTTAGGGGTTTTTTGTTGGAAAAAGGGAAAGGCAATTTTGGGCTTGGGGATGAAGCCAAATTATTGCAGAGTTCAAGTTGGGGAAGGGAAGGCAATGAATTTGATGTCTTAGATTCAATGAATGGATGGAAAATACTACTGAGGAGCTGAAGAAGAGCAGAAGAATCGACATCATCTTAGTAAGCGAAAACATATAAAACTAAACAAAAGTTTAAAGGCAGAGCACCAGCAAACTAATGAAATCTACTTTAGTTACTCATTTGTTTAATTTCGGAAGAAAATAGAAGGGAAATGGCATACATAAAAATTAGTGAAACTTACAGATACAAGGAGAAAAACATCATCAAAACTCAGAGCCACAAGTATCCCAACAAGTGCTACAAAACTCTGGTCTTTCCTTTGCCAAAAATCTGAAATGAATATACAATGAGGTGCCAAACTATTCCCAAGAGTCCAACCCTGAAAATGTCTCAGAAAATAAAATATATAGACCATCCCAACCCCTTCCCATGCCTCTAGGGGTCGAGCTCATCCTTCTAGGATTTGTTTCAACCAATTCTAAACATGGAACTGAAATCTAGGTAGTCAAACAACTTGCCTCTATAAGGAAGGAAACTGATTCATTCATTTAATTTTCACTTTTTAGTGAATGATTCCTCTAGAACAAGTAAATATGTGCCAAAATTACATCATAGTCACCAAATTACATCAAGGTAGATCAATAATTACATCAAAAAGTAAAACTAGTCAAAACTGGGCGAATTTCTGAGCTGAAGAGTGAAAATGGGGCTAAATTTCTCTATGCGCCGCTCCAGAAAACTCAATGCGTCGTGCCGTTTTGAGCCTGTTTTTGAGGCACTTCCTGAAGTCTAAATTGAGCTCATGATATCTCTTTAGAAAGCCCCGCCTGTCTACTATCCAACCCAAGTGGAATTTATGGATTTGGTGTCTATTTGCCCCTCCAAAAGTTCAATCTCCCAAGACTGGTTCCTGCTCGTGCAAAAAGTGGCAGAAAGGCCATTTTCAAGGTGTTTTTGACCCTTTAAACCACCCAGAACTTGATGAAATCTCTCGTCCATTCCTGAGCATGCATAAATTTTCATAAAAAATCCAAAAATGTCAAGTTTTCCTCCAGAAGATCTCTCAAACGTAAGCGCGCGCCAAGTGGCGCGACTCGTCGGGCAGAAAAACCTGTTTTGCAACCAAAATTTCAAAAATGAAAAAAATTACTCCAAATTTGCTAAAACTTGGAGTGAAGGTCCCCCATCATGTGCCATGCTCAGCCAAAGAAGCTTTGGCCAATATTTGGAGTGGATCATGCCTTTTTCACCGTTTCAGTGTCCTCCTGGTGCATGCAGTTCAGTGGCGGAATCACTGTCTTGTTCAAAGGATGTGTCGGTGTCCGTCATGGTGTTGCAATGTGTATGAAAAGCGTATGTTTGATTTGTTTAAAATAATAAATTAGGACTCGGTGTATTTGTCTCCAAGTGCCAAATGTGCCAAAGGGAAATGAGGGACTATGAGGAATATGGAACAACGGGGAAAAGTGGAGTTTCTGTCAAGTGGATTTAAAATATGGGACAATCACTTGACATGTTTGGGATATGGGATTTGGAGATTTTTTGTAAATGATAGGGAAAGGGATAAGAAAAGGGAGTGAAAGGATTTAGGGATAGGAGTAATGGGAATTTGCTACAAATGATATGGGAGAGGGAAAATGGTAGGAAATAATAGGGTTTAGGGATAGGGAAAATGGGAACAAGGGATATAGATGGTTTAGGATGTAAGGGAATAGGGAAATAAACTGTGGTAATGATAAAATGAGCAGTGGTAATATATGGGGCAAGTAGCAATGATTGACACCAAACCAAATTTAAAACCCTAGGAGCATTCTTAAAACATGAGAGTGGGATTTTGAGTTTTTCGCATTTAAAATTTCATACCAACACCAAACACTCGTTAAGAGCAATGAGGAAGTGGCTTTGACTCACTTGAAAAAGGAGAGACTAAGAAAAATTTTATGGGTGAAATAAATGGCAAAAATATTGTGTTCTGGCCCAATGCGCCACGCACCAGCCCAATGCGCTGCGCACAAACCCAATGCACCGCGCCCACTCTTCTATGCGCCGCGCCATTTTGCAGGAGGCTTTTGGAGGCCTTCCTGATGTCTAAATTGGGCATGTGATAGCTTGTTGGAAATATAGTTGAGTCTAATTTCCAAACCAAGTTGAATTTTTCAATTTGGAGTTCATTTACCCTGTCAAAAATCAAATCTCCCAAGACTGGTAAAAATGAGCAGAATGAGGCTGCCGCAAGGCAGAGTGCTGTTGCAGTCACCTTTTTAAGGTCTTCCTCAACTCCAAATTGAGCTCCTGATATCTCATTGGAAATATCTTTGTGTCTAGTTATCATTTGACTCATCAAGCAAGTCATTTGGCCAACCAAGCTAGTAGAAATCTTGATTTTCCCAAGGTCACTTCAGAGGTGCATTCAATTCTCCTGAGGCAACGGTATTTTTGAAATTTATCTAAAAAAATGATACCTATGTAAAAATTGAAGGATTATTTTCTTCTTTGGCATGTTTTGGACAAAAACCTCTCTCAGTTTTCCAAAATTCATCTTTTATTGCTCAGAAACATCATTTGAGTGAAACCTATCCCAATGTGTGAAACAAGGGATTTGTCGAAATGAAGCGAAATGAAGGGGATAAGGGGCTTCTAAATTCTTGGGGAAATTTTGGGAAGTAAGGAGGGATGTTAGGAAGTAGGTGAAAGTTTAATTTTAGAGATTGAGTGAGGGGAAGGGGTCCAAAAGGGCAAAACACAGGCCTAGCCTAGAAAATTGCCAAGTTGTAGCAAGAAACTAGGGTTTGTGAAAAAATGAGGAATTTGGGGGATCTCAGTGATGGGAAGTGTTTAATAAGGTACATTAAGGATAAGGGAAGGTGTATGAACATCAGGATACAAGTTTTGATGATGATTTGACCATCCAAGAGAAATTGCCTTCAAAACCCGAGGAGAGAGAAATGAACCTTACCTAGGCACAACTGAAGCATGAACAAGGTGTAAAATGACCCATTGGAACTTGACATGATGATGAAAACCCTCTGAATGATGGTACACTCAGCTGAATGGTGACATGGACCGACATTTGGACAACTTTGACAAGAGTAAAAGAAAACCCTAGACCTAATACCTAGTGACCAAATTTTACTTGAAGACTCACTGAAATGACAAAATTTGACCTTGACACCTTAAAATCACTTTGTAAGAGCATGTTTGATCACTGGAGGAAGGCTGCAAAGTCTGACACTAAAAAAATGAACCAGAAAAGGAAAGAGGAAGCAAAAGGACAAGGGATGACTAAACTGACATGGAAATTGATACATATACCAAGGAATTCAAGATGAAATACAAGAAGAGAGCCAAGGTCCACATGGAAATTGAACAGGGTAGTGAGAGAAATTAGCAAACAGTCATCACAATCAGAGATTCACCAAGGTCATATCCAGCAGGTGGGAAAACAATTTTCTCAACATCCTCTGCCATTGTGCCTTTCCAACAACAGAATGTCTAGACTCAAACATCTACTACCACTATAAGCCAAAATGAGGATGATATAATTATACATTTAAATAAATCAAAAGAAGGAATGAGGTTCTTAAAACCAACACATATAATCAGTTTTGGAAACAAACAAGAAACTCCCAAATTAGGCTTTGGTTAGCTTTTGACTATGAAAAGGGGAGAATGAATATGACCTTATTAGAAGCAAAAATCCCTTAGCCCAAAACTGAAAAAAATTACAAGAAGACCTATTTGAGTTTGATATAAAGAGCATTCATCTAATAGACCAAATGGAAATGCACAAACAGACAAGAGAAATGATCTCCTCCACACTAACTAGTAAAATCATGAGTCTCTTGAAGTTGCAGGTGACATTATCCAATAAAAAGTGATAGTTGAAGATGGAAAATATTTCCTTCATGGACAAAGACTCAAGGATTAAATCCCTAGAGGATTTAGTGGTGAAAATTGGGTATAATCCATCAAACTTAGCAATGGAAGAAGAACTTGTTAAGAAGAAGAATGCAGACATAGCTGCTTCGAAGAGACATCTCAAGATGCCAGTAACAGAAGATCCTATGGCAAAGGAGATAGAAGAAGATGAAACATAGAAGGAAAAAATGATGCAATTGTTCCTTGAACAAGAAGAGTAGCTTAAGAAAATGGAGAATGA
Organism: Pinus albicaulis; assembly: GCA_034641835.2. Taxonomy (NCBI): domain Eukaryota; kingdom Viridiplantae; phylum Streptophyta; class Pinopsida; order Pinales; family Pinaceae; genus Pinus; species Pinus albicaulis. Next base: position 1,484,168,047 of record CM076579.1, on the reverse strand, counting down.
TATGGAGAAAATGGTAAAATAAAGACAGAAAATAGTAAGAGATGTAGTGAAGGAAGCAAAAAAAGAAGTAGCCAAGGCCATGATTCCACTGCAAGCAGTCCCTCTTGCTATTTTTCATTCAAAAACTTCTACAGCTAGAGGTACGCCAGGAGAAGGTACTGAGCATCTAGCTAAGGAAATGGATAACATGTCCTTACAGACAGCAGCAATTAAAAATTTGCAAGATCAACTCAGTGACCTAAAAGATCAGTTAAAAAGGAAATATTCAACACATGCCACATAGTTGCATACCAGAAATATGTTAAATGAAAGTCTGTAGAAGTCCCTTCAGGATTCCTAAATTGGGAGCATGGTAGGAAGAGTAAAAGAAATCATCTGGAAAATTATAACTGACTCAGTGAATGAGATCTGTCCATCAATCCAGATAATTTTCAAGCAAAGGGATCTGATTCACCAAGTAAGTATTGCAATAGAAAATGAAAATGAGGAATTAGGGGATAAGCCTATAACTACTAATAACATTATCAGATTTATCAATTCCAAAAGAAGTTATGAATTGGAACCCCTTGGAGTAGAAGATAGGACACCAACTATTCTGGAATTAAAAAAAGTGTTGAACAAGAAGAATTTAGTTGCTCAGGTTGAAGAGAAGTGAAATTAGATGTAGATTGGAGTAAGAAGGTTCTTCAGCAGGACGGAACCAGTGAACAAGAAAAGGGTTGCTTTCATTATTTGTGATCAATGACAAACTTATGGAAAAGCTAGATTATGTGAAGAAGTTGACTGACATCTCGAAGGATTCATCCAAGCATGAAAATTTGAAGAACACCATGAAAAGGAGGGATTTTATGAGGTTCTTAGTAATGATATCTTCATATAGCACAAAATCAAGCACATTTTCCAGGTGAAGCCAACTTTCATGAAATACATAGAAAATAATGAGATATACAAAAGGTTAATCAGGATAAAAATTCTGAGTCCAGAAGATTGGGAGAAGTTGTGTGATTTACAGGAATGATGATAGCTCATGATGATGAAAGAAACATCTAGCTCAGTCAATCATCCACATGAGCAAGTCTAGTGTATCAGTACAACATAACAAAATCGAATTTTCCAGCAAAGAAAACCACTACAATGCTCAATAACTTGAAAACTTGAAGACATCTATCAAAAAACTGTTAAAACGTGTCCATGCACGGGACACAAATGTAAATTTCAGTTATTTTGTAATAAATGAACAGATTGCCTCTTTTGATACGACAATTTGTAGGAAATAGTTTAAATATAACATTTTATTCAGTATTAGGGGTTGGACCTTGGTTTGTAAGTGATTTTCATTAGAAATATTTGTAATTTTCGAGATGGAGCATCAATAAAAAGACAAACTTGCAAGATTCATGTGATGTGTTATCATGTTGATGTTTTTTTTTATTCATTTTTAATGTTTTCCCACTGTAATATTTTCATGTGCATCATTTAAATTCCTAATTGTAAAACAAGAAAGTTAGATTGAGATTTACTATCCAGAGTACCTTAATTCTGACTTTTTTTACAATTTAATTTTTTTCTTTTGATGTGTGGTTTAAGAATTCTTAATTTATCTTCAATAATTACTGAAAATTTTTTCTCCATTTCATAAATTTACTTAGTTACAAAACACCAATATTCATATCTAGCTTTCCTTGCATTTGTTCTGAAAATTGATGCATATACCCAACTTATTTTGACTCCATAGCCCAATGGAAAATGTTTAAATAAATCCCTTAAATCCAACCACAAAAAATCAAACAAAAACAACTCTCACATTTAAATTAACTAGCCTAATATCAGAAAGCTTAAAAAAAATCTAAATCTTACATAGAGAGATCCCTCTCTGAGTCTAGGAGGGCTAGATCTTAGGCTTCAAGTGGTTTGATGTTGTTCTTTATAATTTAGTCTTGCCAATCTTATAAATTATATAGCGATAACACACTAGAAGGGACACTTTCCCCTTCTCGTTTATCAAACTCCGCTGAAAGGGACTCTTGCCCCCAAATATTTCTAGCACCCACTAGAAGGAGATTCTACCCCTATTATGCAAGATACAAATTTCCAGCCATGTTGATCCATTTTCATACTAAGATCAATAGGCCTCTTACCTCATAAGAAAAAAAAACAATTCCTCTACAACTACTCACCAAAGCTACCATAAACATCTTCAACAATATATGGTTTCTTATAAAAACACCATAACCTTCAAAAATTTATGGTTGCTAATAGAGACACCATGCTCTGCTTACCAAAAAAATCAGCACCTCAACAAAATTCTAATACTACTCAAATTATGTTTCCCACACACCAAAAGAAATCCTTTGCTGCTTTCACTCACGATCTGTTGCAATCCACACCTCATACATCCACTGGCAGCTCCAGATACTCTTTTTTGTGCATACCTATGCAACAACCAACAACTCTTACACAATTTTCTACTCTCCACAATTCCTACAACCCACCAATCTATTACTCGAATTTGCTTTTATAGAATTTTTCATTGTTATTTTTTGAATTTTATTAATGTTATTTTACTCTTCAAATATGTCGCATGAATTAATATTTTGATTTTAGTTTTCCTTTGTCCAATTCAGATTATTCCTCTGATTGTGTTTAATACTTATCTGCAACTCTGAACTTGATCTCCAAATTAATTGTTGTTTTCTTTGTTTATTTCAGTTCATCTGGAGTTTTACAGAATTTAGCAATGTGCCTGTTATTTTTAGTTGCTACGAACATTGGCTTAAACTCCAAATTTATTTCCACTTAACAGTTACTTACTACTACCACCAAATCGAGCTTCCAACTCATTCATCCATGCCAAGCCACAAGGCATTTTAATTTTCATGCTTGTTATCGAGATCATGTCGCTTTCGTCAAGCCACGCTGCCATGCACACCACTTTGTTGTAGCCCAAACGGAATTCGGCGACCCTTTTTAATTTTAATAAAAAAAATATACCAAAACTATCGAATTTCCCTTTAGTGCCTTTTTCTTTGGCTCCCTTACATGTTTTGCAGCATATAACTAGGTCTTTGCAATCACTGCCTAGGGCCGCTAGGCACTAAGCCATTTCAACCCTATGTGGGCCAACTCCCTATGTTAGCAACTTCTTATTTCATTGCTCCAGCTTCTACGCAAAGCGACCAATCACCAGCCAAAAGGCCAAGACTCCTTTGTTTCTATGTAAAACAATCTAAGGGATAGGGCCAAGCGCTTAGACGGATTTCCAAAGAGCCTTCATGACTCTTTTCTCCATGCCCTGGGTTAATTTCTAAGTGAAATGATGCAAGGGTTGGGTCTAGGAACTAAGCCTAGAACTCCCAAACCTGACACATTCCATTTTTGCCTCCATGTTTAAATTTCCACATTTTGCTTTGGTGGGCTTAGTTGTAAGCGGGCTCTACCTATTCGATCTTATAATTGGCTAACTATGTGTGCCTCTGTGGACCAATGCCCTTGTCTCCCAACACTTTCACTTATGTTTCTGTTATTAAACCCATCGGGGTCTCCCTTCTGTGATGACGTGTCCATGGGGATTGCTCGACACTTTTTCTATTAGATGTTGTTCTGCCTTCATTCCAACATGTCTTAGCTCCCACCACCCAGAAATACCTCTTGTGCACCATTTTAAATATTTCAAGCTCATCCCATTGGGATGAAATCACCATGACGTCACTGTGTCCGTGTTTCGACCTGTGAGTGGTCCACATGTCCACCAGATAAGGGCCATTTGGGTGTCAGAAAACCTTGAATCTGCCTACCACGTGTCCATGCTAATGTCACCACCTGACATTTTATCGGCCAATCACGAACTGCTACTTGTCTTCGTGGAGGAGAGATAAAAGGTCATTTATTTTGAAATAATTTTCTTTTTTATTATTTTTTTTGGCCTTGCCAACCTTTTTTTTTTTTTTTTTTTTTCCTTCAAAAGTATTTGGGACAACACTCCTCTGCTCTGCCCTCTCTTTTATCCTGTTGGAATAAACCTCAGTGTCGTCTCTCTATAGGCTGAGCTGGAAAAGAGGGCCTCCTCCTGCTTCCTTTACATTGTTTTGCATTATATGTTGTTGTGTCCTAACATTTACCTCCTAGAGCCTAACCGTGTGTGCCATATATGAATCTTTGGGGGTTCTCCCACCGGGGTATTATCACCAGGTGGGCTCCACCTACTCTGTTTCTTCCAACCCATCACATATTACACCATAATTAAAACCTCCAAGATCCACCTCCTAGGGTATTACCACTAGGTGGGCTCCACCCAGTCAGTCCCCAATGGACAATGTGTAGTTGTTGTTTCCTGACGACTACTGCCTGATCGCTTAGACTTTGGCACCAAAATAATTTCACCGGTGTAAGCTCGTCAGGTGGGCTCCACCTATGGTCCAAACTACTACTGCTACGTTTTTCCAAAGCTCTCCCTTAGAGGCTTCACGATTATTGCAATTGGGTTTGGAATTTAATACAACTTTGGCTATGCAAAAAAGACTCTAGCCACCTTTAACTCTGTTATGAAGGCCTTTGGGTCACCAACTTTGATTTCCTCTCACTTTTGAACCATGATGTCATTTTCAACCTTCTACATACCATTCAAAATATTTCTCAGATATATATCCATCTGAATGGGTTATACCTACACCTTAGTTGATATATTATCCAAGAATTGGATCCAAAGTATATGCATATTATAATTACCTTTACCTTGCACTCTTTACCATTTACTTTACCTTTGATTTTCCTATTTCACCTTTTCCATTGACTTTTCCATCAATCATTTCCTTGGCCAACAATGACAAAATTTTTACCATTGCAGTTTCCCTTGCCAACATTTTCCACATATTTTCCATCAATGAGAACACATTTCCAATAATATCTCCCTTTGTTATTGATGGAAATGCCAATATCAAACAACACATCATTACCAATGATTATTACCATATTCATACTTCTCCTTTTTATTTGCCACCGATCCTTTACCATCTTGATTTTTATTAGCAATACTTATCCCCCTTTGAAATCAATGGAAAATATAATAACATGCTCTCCTTGTCAACAATCTCCCTCTCTCTTCTAATCTTGTGGATCTGTCAGTTACTTCTTCTTAAGAAGAAAAAATAAAATGCCTCTGATTTGATCCAAGCAAATTCCTTTCCATCATGTGAAGAAGTTTGAATAAAAGGGAGAGGAGTATTTACTCCCTAGTATTTGCCTCAAGGAAATAAGAGGAATCTATTGCTGAAACAACACATGATTGTGTAACTGAGTAATGACAAATAAATCCTCTTGGTCTGAGTCCAAGTTAGGACTACATTCATAACAATGCCTACCTATACACATACACCTGACCTCTAGCAACAAGAAAACCAATTTCTATGCATGACACCATCAATTTTCAATTGATGAACAATAAAATACAACTTTTTTGAAAAACATAGAGAGAATATCATCAATGCATGCCTAAAAAACTCTTTTGTGCTTCACTTGGCATACTTATAATGACAACTAACTCACCATGAAACTTTGATTCATCAATACTTACCTATCAATGCTAGACAACATGGAAACCATACTCTGACAAAGAGTATAATGACTATAAATACTAATTGATAATATCATTGATACTATGTGATACCAATTAACAATTGGAACAACACCAAAAAACCAATCCATTCTGATCACTCACATATGCAACCAACATCATTAGCCTCTGCAGCAAATAACTGGTACCAATTTTCAATGCATACTCAATTCTTAACTTGAATATAATCCCCCTGTGTCCATGCTCCCTCTTTGCATTAGAAATTTGTAAGACATACTTGCTAGAAAATATTGTAAACAGATCATCACCAAATACACATTCTCAAACTACCAACAACATTAAATCAACCACACTATTTAGAAATGAAAGAGGCATACTTCCTTTTATCCTTCAGATGCATTCCTTGAAATGTTCCTTCTGCTCCTTGCATCTGGCCTTTTTTGATTCCATTGAAGTCAACCTCTTCTTTTCAATGAAGAGGAATAATGGATCTACTCCCCTTGAGTCGGTTATATTCCCTTTTCTTCCAAACCCATATATGATGAATTTTCTCAACACCATGAGATGATTTCAGCACTGACTTGCTTGACTAGGTGGATTTCTGCCTGAGCATATACACCTTTGTTGCTCTTCTTTTTCACTACATTGCTTTGGAGATATTTTGAGTCTCGGCCTATAAGAGAGATAAACCATTGGAATTTCAGACTCCGAATCTTCTTCATCAAGATTAATTATGTGTTGCCTCTATTTATTATTCAATCTGCCTTTCTTCTGGGTGTTGAAATAGCTCTGGTGTAGTTCTTTTTGTTGGCTCTCAACTCTATTTGCAAAATTTTGGAGAAAGAGTTTCTTGTTATATTTGCATGTAGCTGCTTTATGTCCAAAATTATTACACCTATAACATTCAACTTTATTCAATAAGGGGACAAAATAATTATAGTTCTTACCAATTTTTTTTCCTGCCCAATTTCTTGGAGTGTAATTTTCTCTTTTTCTTCTCTTAGGCCATTGAAAATATTGCTTTTGAGGAGAAGAGGTTCTTTGTGCTTGGTTGTTATAATTTCTCTCAACAACCTGTGGTTGTGGCTGAAACAAATCATTCATATTTTTTTGTTGCACCTTCTTTTTCCTATCTAGACACTTCGAGGCAAAGTTCCCTGTGTTATTGCAATAAAAACATATAAGGGGATGCATACCTTTATTTTGAATCATGGAAGTCCCTTTATCTTTTTGCATTATTTTCTTTGCCATTTAAGTGTTTTTTAACCTCCTTTTAGCCAAATTCATGGGTCCCTTTAACGTTTGTGTTGAGTCACCATCATATTCAATTGTTATATTGGCATGAGAGGAACAATCATTGGTCTGAAACTTCTTCAATTCATTAGAATTATTTTCATGCAACCGAAGATTAAAAACCCGCTCTTTTAATGCTCTATACTCTTGTTCCAACTTCGTATTTATAGTTATGAATGTATTAATCTCATCAAGGCCTGATATGAGCTTCTTCTTTCAATAGATCCTTTCATTAAGATATTCCAAGTCATTGGAGGAGCAACTGGATTCACAATGAGTGTATATTTCACTTTCATCTTGTTCAAGAGTTTTTTCCCTTGATGACTCTAGGGACTCTTCTCCTTCACTAGAGATGGGCCCATTTTTTTCGTAATCATTATCAAGGTGTTCTATTACTATCAAGGTGGTATTTTATTCACTACAACTTGGTGAGAAACTCTCACTTTCACTAGTTGAGCAGCTTGAAAATAAATGACCTATTGTTCTACAATAACAATAGAATAACAACTTACTCACAGTTTACATCTCCTCTGGGTGTTGATCAACAATTTGGGTTCTTGATATAGGAGAATCATAAGATAATTCAAGATATTCAATGCTATTTGAGTCTTTGAATGCTTTATTGACTACTCCAGCCACCAGGGAGAGCCTCTTGACATCACATACAATGTGCATGTCTATTTCATAGATGGACTGCAAGTTATCCCATATCTCCTTGGAAGTCTTATAACATATTACTTTCACAATGTCTACGTTATAAAACCATCTCATGATTTCATTCCTAGATTTTCTATCAAAATTATCATTTATTACACCATACTCCACAGATAGCCATACATCCAAATCAAGAGATTTCAAGTAGATTCTCATCCTTACCTTCTTTGTTGTATAATTTAATCCATTTAAAAATGGAAATCCATCTGAGGTAATCTTTTCCTATTTTTCCACTATCCCTGATCTTCCTTCCAGCTGTTATTGATCCTGAAGGACACTGGATCTGATACGAATATTTATAATAAAAGGAAACCATGATACTACTGAGAGGGGGCATGAATCAGTAGTGTGGCCAAATTATATGCTTTTCAAATTCATTATTTTCCACTCACTTTAGAAATCACTTATGACCAATGAATCACAATCATGTAAACATAATAGCATCAAGTACAAGAGAAACCTATACACAAGACACCAATTCTTATTTTTATTACAAGCTTCAACTTTATTACATCATGGCCCCACAAGCTACCACTTGTAGGTTTATCAGCTGCTACTAAAAGGAACTCCTATCCCTCCTCATTTACCAGTTACCACTGAAAGGAGCTTCTAACCCCGCTCGTTTACCCATACTCATTGGAAGTGACACTTACCCTTTCTTGTTTATCAGTATCTACTGAAAGGGAATCTTGCCAAAAAATATTTTCTAGCACCTACTAGAAGGAGCTTCTACCCCTGTTCTACAAGCTACCACTTTCCAGCCATGCTAATCCATCTTTCATCCATTTTCATATTCACATCAATATGCCTCTTACCTCATAAACAAAAAAAATCTACCCACTGTAACTACTCACCAAAGCTACCATAAACATCTTTAGCAATATATGGTTGTTGATACAAACACCATCTCCTTTGGAAATTTATGATTGCCAATAAAAACACCATGCTCTTCTTACCAACAACATCAAAACCTTAGCAACATTTTCCTTCTACTAAAATTTTATTGCACACACACCAGCAACAACCCTCTGTTGCTTTCACTCATGATCTGCTACAATCCATACCTCATACATCCACTAGAAACTCCAACAACTCTCTATTGTGCACACTTATGCAAAAACCAATAGCTCTGACACAATTCACTGCTCTCTACAATTCCTACAACTCTGCTGCTCGAATTTTGTTTTATAGAATTTTTCATTCGTAATTTTTTTAATTTGACTATTGTTATATTTCTATTCAAATATGTTGCATGAATATATATATATATATATATATATATATATATATATATATATATATATATATATATATATATATATCCTTTTTCCCATTCATATTATTCCTCTAACAATGTTTAATCTTGATCTGTATCTCTAGACTTGATCTCTAAATCAATCTGTTGTTTCTCTACCTATTTTAGTAGATTTGGAGTTTTAAATAATTTATAATTGTGCTTGCTATTTTTATATAATGCTAACATTGGCTTAACTGCCAAATTTACTGCCACTTAACTGTTACTTACTGCTGCCACCAAATCGAGCTACTAGCTCATTCATCCATGGCATGCCACAAAGCATTTTAATGTTCATTCTTGTTATCAGGCTCATGTCACTATCATTAACCCACGCTTCCATGCACACCACTTTTCTGTAGCATGAAAGGCCTTTCACAACCCTTTTTAATTTTAGTACAAAAATTATCGAATTATCCTTTAACACCTTTTTCTTTGGCTCCCTTATCAATTTTGTGCCATATAACAATGTCTTTGAAACTATTGGCTAAGGTCCCTGGGCACTAATCCCTTTCAACCTTAAGCGATCCAATTCCCTGTGTTAATGGCTTCATATTCCATTGGTCCAGCTTCTATGCAAAGTGACAAATCACCATCCAAAATGGCAATGCTACTTTCTTTATACATGAAACAATGTAAGGGACAGGTCCAGGCGCTTACCTAGAACTTCCAATAACCTCAGTGCCTCTTTTATCCATGCCCTGAGTTAATTTCTATGCGAAATGAACCAAGGGTTGAGTCCAGGCACTAAGCCCGAAACTACCAAACCTGATGCGTTTCATTTCCGCCTCCATGTTTAACTTCCTTCTTTATGCTTTGGTGGGCTTAGTTTTAAGCAGGGTGTGCCCGTTCACTCTTCTAATTGGCTGCCTTTGTCTGAATTTGTGGCTCGATGGTCCTGTCTCCTAGTGCTATCACTTACGTGTGTGTTAAAAAACATTCTAGGGTCTCCCTTCTAGGTTGACATGTCTGTGGGGACCTCCCGACACTTTTTCAATTGGTTTTCGCTCTGGCACTGTGTTGATGTGTCCCAACTCCTACCACCCGATAACACCTCTTGCACACCATTTTAAATCTTTCAAGCTCATCCCACTGGGATGATGTCACCATGATGTCATTCCTCCCATGTGTCAACTTGTGAGTGGTCCACGTGTCCACTAGATAAGGGCCATTTATGTTCCCGAAAACCTTAAATCTTCCTGCCATGTGTCCATGTTCATGTCACCTAACATTGTCTTGGCCAATCATGAGCTACCACCTTTCTTCTTGGAGGAGAGAGGAAATTTCCTCGAGACCTTTGTTTTGAAACCATTTTCTTTTTTATTTTTCTTTTGTCCTTACCGATATTTTTCTTTGTTTTTCCTTCAAAAATCTATGAGTTGACTCTCCACTCATGACAAACCTCTGGGCTCGGCGTTCATGGGATGAGCTGGAAGAGTGGGCCTTCTCCTACTCCATTTACATTAGTCTGTGTTATATGTTTTGGTGTCCTGACACTTACCTCCTAGTTCCTAGCCATGTGCACCATATATGAATCTTCCTGGGTTCTCCCGCCTGGGTATCCGTTGAGTGGGCTCCACCTTCTCTGTTCCTCCTGGTACATTACATATTACGCTTCAATTAAAACCTATGGGGTGCACCTTCTAGGGTATTAACTTTGAGTGGGCTCCACCCACTTGGTTCCCATTAGATAGTGAATAGATATCATGTCCTGGAGACTACCACCCGGTCACTTAGAATTGTGCATCAAAATAATTTAGTCGGGGGTGTATCTGTCGAGGTAAGACCACCGGGTGGGATTCACCTATGTTACAATCTACTACTGATACGTCTACTTAGATCTCTCACTTAGAGGCTTCACCATTCTTGTCGCTAATTTTGGCATATAAGTTAACTTTGGTTGCATGCCAAAGACTCCAACCACCTTTAACCCTACTATGAAGGCCTTGGAGTCACCAACTTTTACTAGCTCTAACTTTTGAACCAGGATGCCATTTTCGACCTTCCACATACTGTTAGAAATATATTTCAGATATCTATCCATTGAAATGGCTTACACTTTCACCTGAGTTGATATGTAGTCCAGGAAGTGGCTCCAAAGTCTCTTCAAATTGTAGTTTCCTTTGACTTGCACTATTTTCCATTTCCATTTCCTTTTCTTTTCCCGTGCCACCTTTTCCATTGCCATAGCTATAAATCATTTCCTTGGCCACCAATGAAAACATTTTTACCATTGCAGTTTCATTTTCCAATATGTTCCATTGCACTTTCCATCAACCATATTTTCCACATCTTCCATCAATGAAAACATACTTCCAACAGATACTTGGTTGCATTGTAAGAATCTATTATGTATTTTATTTGAGTATGAATATGAGGTTAGGGAAGTTAAGTATATAGGGTTGGATTGTCGCACATCCCATATGAAGAGCTACATTTGTAGAAATTATATAGAAACTCTATATCAATGGATTCAATATGATCATGCAATGTACTAAATCAAGATATTGAATCCTTCTACTATATTTGCGGAATCAAAAACACGATCGCTCAATCACATGCAAGTAGGAGAAATAAATTATCAATCACACAAAAAAAGATGTATCTGGGGAAAGCACTTGCTCAAAAACCATCTATCATATATTGTACATAGTCAAAGAATCATGAAATGATACAATTATTTCTCACACAGAGAAAATTATGCACTCTCCTAACTGTCTCACTTTGATCCTGCTCAAAACTAACTAGCAATTTTCAGGAAAAATTGACCAACACTTAGCCAATTCTTAGCCTATTCTTAGGCCACCCTTTCTCATGCAATACCTAGGCATTTAATCCCTATTAAATAGGATAATCAACCTTCCTTTACTACGCAATCCCTATGGAGCCTTCCTCTGACTTTATAATTGTGCTTGGGCAATTTTCTAATAATACATCTAATAGTTAACTTCCCTTTAACCTCTGTCTGAGCTGAGTCATCATCAGAATTGAAATACACGCTGCTAATAATAGTGAATTATTAGGTACTTGATAGATCACTAATTGTGAATTAAATTAATTTAATTCACTTGACCTCTCATTAGCTCATCATTTAGTTAGAACTAGTTAAATTGATTTTAACTCAATTAGTTTGAGTTAATCGATTACACTCACACCACACTAGTGCTAGAACTGAAACTGAACCCTGTGTTGGCAATATGATGCTGATTATTGTCCTTGATGGCAACCCACTTGATGAAGATGATGGCAACCTACTTGATGAAGTTGTCCCTGATGGAATATGTATTTATGAACTCATTAAATGATGTAAATCTGATGTATATACAATGAGAACAGAAGGTAATGATGGAAGGAATGTCAGTATGTGCTAGAACATGATGAAAAGAGTATGTATCAAGGCATATGCGGATTTTTCTAGACAAAGTAGCGTATGCACGCGTGAAATAACGTTCCAAGTCACGTATGGGAAAAAGCGCTCTAAATATGTAAAACCAGGGGTAACCACCATGGTTTTGACCCATTGTATTGAGTAATGATTCGTCTATGTGACCTCGCCCAGGAATACCATCGAAAGTAATGTGGTTTTGGCTCATGGTATTGAAAAAGGGTAAACCTATATAAGGAGAAGAAAATCATTGTGCATGGTGTGCATGAGTCTGGGCTTTGATGAATACTTCACTCTGAAGTATATCTGTATGGGTGAACTCTGTTCCTAATTGATAGATCTGAATCTATGATGCTCCTATGAACATGATGAAGGCTCAAGATCTCTAGATCTAGAAATGGTGAATGTCAAGGATGATCTAAAAAGAAGTGAAGAAGACCTGGCGCAATCCTATTGAAGAGATTGAAGAAATCTGGGTAAGTTTATAGATCTGGTCTGTACTGCAAAGTTTATCTTTTATAGATCTATACGCAGGTTCGTTTCATGAAAAGCGCGTGTATATGCGGGTATGTGGAAAGAAAAGCGCGTATGCGCAGTTAGGGTTTTCTTTGGAAAATGTACTGAAGTATACACGGGTTCGTTTTCTGGAAAGCGCATATATACGCGGGTCTGATTAAATAAAAGCGCATATGATTTCTGATCTAATGGTTGCTGAAGGTTGAATGTGTTTCTACATATCTATTCTGAAGTCTGGGTTATATCTGATATTCTGGTTACAGTGGTTTCACTGTTCTGTTTGATGCTTTGGGCAAAGGTTGTTTATTGACAAGTAAAGGGTTGTGTTGGAGCTGTATGATCCAGTATGAAAATTGATGAAACGTGGTCTGCAGTGGATCTGAGGGTTGAAGCCTTCAGTATGAAAGTGGAAGCTTTCTGCTAGTAGAAACTGGTACTCATATCAGGGGGTAGTAGCTCCCTTCCAGGAGAGGCTGGTAAACGAGTGCAGGGGGTTGTAGCTCCCTTCCAGGAGAGGCTGGTAAACGAGAGAAGGTTGTAGCCTTCTGCAGGTGGGTGCCTGCGTGATGGTTTGAGTCTGCACTAGTACATGATTGTAAGAAGTTTTCTTAATAATAAATTTTGAAGGCTGAAACAACGGCAGCGGTGGTTTTCTCCCGAATTGGGTTTCCACCTAAAAATCCTGGTGTTCATGTGTGTTGCATATGTGTGATGATTATTCTATTCTGTCTGCACCTGTTTACTATTTCTGAAATAACTGATGAATGAATAATGCAATGGATCTGAGTTAAGATTCAAACACATAATTAGATCTCTAGAAATACACGAGTTCTGTAAAGGATATCTGCGTATATACGCTAGTTTCCTTCAGTAAAGTAGCGTATGGGTTTTTGGAAAGGAAAAAGAAAAAGCTTGATTTTCTGCACTAAATAATGATTCACCGCCCCCTCTAAGTATTTTTCCCAACAATTCGTTTCAGAGAAGGTCCTTCTGAAAAAGCTTAGCCACTAGAAGGAAGATCAAGCAAGATGAGCAATCATGAGGGAACAACATCTATCAAGTCCTCGCTCTTCAACGGAAGAAATTTAATATTTTGAAAAGTAAGGATGAGATCCTATCTTCAGTCTATGGGAGTTGATGTATGGGCCATTGTTGAACAAGGATATGAATATCCAGCTGCTACACCAAGAGATCCAACTGAAAGGAAGAATTATGAATCAAACGCAAAAGCGATCAATGCTATAACAGGAAGTCTAACTGAATCAAAATTTGTCAAATTCATGCAGTTGAATACAGCAAAGGAAATATGGGACAAAATCATTCTAAGTTATGAAGGCGACGCAAAGGTAAAAAGTGAAAAGCTCCAAACTCTCAGAATTGAATATGAAAATTTAAAGATGCATGGTGATGAGAGTATTGCCAGTTTCTTTTTATGTATTGATGATGTTGTAAATCGTATGCGAAATCTGGGTGAAACAATATTCGACACTACTTTGGTTGATAAAATTTTATGATCGCTAATGGCAAAATTTGAATCAAAAGTTTCTGCCCTTGAAGAAAAACAGGATATTCAAATTCTTTCCATGGTGCAACTTCATGGCATATTGACTGCTTATGAAATGAGGAGAGGAGGACCATCTAAAGTCAAAGAAGCTATTTTTAAAGCTTCTACAAAAGGGAAAGAAGTTCAAAAATCATAAGGATCAGGATATATCTCAGAAGAAGATGAGGCAAACTTTGACGAAGACTCCAACTAGGAGCCGGAAGATTCAAAGGTTAGGTATTGCTTTCAAATGTTTTAATTGTGGAAGAGTTGGTCATTATGCTGCAAAATGTCCTTATAAAGAAACATATGCTAAAGAGAAAGAAGTAGCAAGAAGAAATAAGAACCGGTCTAGCACTAAGAAAAGCTACTATACAAATGAAGACAGTGATGGGGTATCTAACAGTGAGGAAGAATGTGAACAAGAACTTAGACTTCTCATGGCTTTTGAAAATAATTCTAGAGACGATAAGGATACTTTTATGGACGCTCTAGATGACAATGATTTTCTTGATCAAAAAAATCAACTCAAAATATGCCTGGAAGAAAGTAAAATAATCATAGAGACTCTGAAAAGGCAGAATGAAGAAGCAAAGAAACATAATGAAAAATTAGAATGTGAAGTAGTAAGTCTGAGAAAAGAACTTGAGAAATTAAAGAATCTAAATCTTAGATTTGCTAAAGGATCTAAAACATTAGAAGAGATTATCAAAGTTCAACAATCTCCTCTGATTAAGACAGGTCTTGGATATACCGGAGAATCCTCTCAGGCTTTAGCACCAAATTATCTAAAAGCAGCTAAAACTGGTTTACTACATTCAACCACTCAAAAAGAATCTTTACAGGTAAAGCATGATCATCACAGTAAAAGGAACACTAACAGGGATATCTCTCAAAGAAGCAACAATCAACAGGTAAATTCAAATAGAATAATTCATGATCGCAGAAATTTCTACTTCAATGGACAATGTTTCTCATGTCACAATTTTGGTCATAAAGCTGTTCAATGTGTTGCATATAAAACCATCATGACAAGAGAAGCAAGAAAGAAAAGGATGGATATTGAACCAAAGAAGAACACCTATAAAAACTTTTCTCCTCTTCAAAATGAAGTTTAATGTGCTTGTGCAATAAATTTGGCCATGAAGAATGCGAATGCAGGAGCGAGAATCTGACCAAACATCATTCTCCTTCAAATTCAAAAGTATGGAAAAAGAAGGAATTACGGAGTTGAAAATTGAGGGATAGTGTTATTTGAAGAAGAAGGTGAAGAAAATCAATGGTACATTGATAGTGGGTGCTCAAGACACATGGCAGGTGACAAAAGCAAACTTCTTGCATATAATGCTCTAGAAAAGGAAAAGTTACATTTGGAAATGATACTCCTGCTGTAATTAAAGGAAAAGGGTCTGTGTTTCTAAAAGAAAAGGTGAAGGCTAATGATGTCATGTATGTGGATGGATTAAGGCATAACCTGTTAAGTGTAAGTCAAATGTGTGATCAAGAAACAGAAGTTGTCTTTAGTTCAAAAGAATGTGTGGTTCGTGATCTTGATACAAGTAAAACTATTATAAAAGGGAAAAGAACTTCAAGCAACTTGTATGTATTGAAGAACTGCAAAGATCAATGTTACTTGAGCAAAACTTCAGAAAATTGGCTATGGCATAGAAGGCTGGGACATCTGAGCTTCTCTCAAATCAACAAATCAAGCAGACTTCAAGTTGTTCATGGTCTTCCCAATATTACTCTACCGGAGAGTATCATATGCAAATCTTGCCAATTCGGTAAGCAGACCAGAGTACAATTTAATGCCAAAGAAGGATCATCAAGTAAGCCTCTTTAACTCATTCATACTAACATATGTGGACCTATGAGGAAAAAGTCACCACGTGGGGAAGAATACTATGTCTTATTTATTGATGATTACTCTAGAATGTGTTGGATGGGGCTGCTTAAACACAAAGATGAAGCATTTGAGAAATTTCAGATCTTCAAAGCACTAGTTGAGAATGAATTAGATCTAAAAATCAAGTGTCTTAGATCTGATCGAGGAGGAGAATATTCATCAAATGAATTCTTTGAATTTTGTGAACAACATGGCATTAAACGACAGTTCTCTGTAGCAGGCACTCCGCAACAAAATGGTGTAGCAGAAAGAATGAATAGAAAAATTGTTCAAATGGCTAGAGCTATGCTTTCTGATTCTAATGTTCCTGACATGTTCTGGAGTGAAGCAGCACATACAGCAGTTAACATTCTCAATAAAGCTCATGTTCGGGTAAATGGTGACAAAACTCCATATGAACTCTGGTATGGCAATTCTCCCACTGTGAAGCATTTTAAGGTTTTTGGAAGTAAATGCTTTATCAAAAATAATGATGAAAAGCTTGGAAATTTTGAACCTAGATCAGATGAAGGGATACTTCTTGGTTACTCATCTACAAGCAGAGCATACAAATGTTACAATAAAAGGCTTCGAAAGATTGTTGAATGTATTGATGTTGTTATTGATGAGTCTCGTGCAGCTCCTAAAGAAGAAAAACAAGCAACAGAAGAAGATGATGCTGACTTTTGTCCTTCTACATCAAATATAGACAGTGGATCCAATGAAGAACCTAAAGATGATTTATCTGAAAAGGCTCCATCCAGATATGTTCAAAAAAATCATCCTGAATCTCAAATTTTGGGAGATAAGGAATCAGGTGTACAAACAACGAGGACTCTTGTGGGATCTTCTAGCTATCTGGCATTTCTATCCACAATTGAACCACACAATGTAAATCAAGCTTGCAAAGATGAATTTTGGATTCAAGCCATGAATGAAGAGCTTGATCAAATTGAAAAGAATCACACTTGGAAATTGGTACCAAGACCACATGATAAAAATGTCATTGGAACTAAATGGATATTCAAGAACAAATTAAATGAGAATGGGGATGTTATAAGAAAACAAAGCTAGACTGGTTTGCAAGGGGTATACTCAACAAGAAGGAATAGACTTTGAAGAAACTTTTGCTCCTATAGCTAGACTTGAAGCCATAAGAATGTTTCTTGCTTTTTCAATTTTTCAACAAATCAAAGTTTATCAAATGGATGTTAAATCTGCATTTCTCAATGGTGATCTAGAAGAAGAAGTTTATATAAAACAACCAGAAGGATTCATTTTTGGAAATGATGAAAATCTTGCTTGTAGACTTAAGGCTGCGTATGGTCTCAAACAAGCTCCAAGGGCATCGTATTATTGTCTTGACAAATATCATCATCAACAAGGATTTTCAAAGTGGTCTGCTGATAGCAACTTATACACAAAAATTGAAAATAATAAACTATTGATTGTGGTGGTTTATGTTGATGATATCATTTTTGGGAGTAATGAAGAATCTATGAGTCAGAAATTTGCTTCTATCATGCAGCATGAATTTGAAATGTCCTTACTTGGGGAACTAACATTTTTTCTTGGCTTGCAAGTGCATCAAACTACAGATGGTATATTCCTATCACAAGAAAAATATCTTAAGCAAATTTTGAAGAATTATGGCATGGAAGAATGCAAACCTGTAAGTACACCAATGATAACTAGATGTAACCTCGGTTCTCATGATGATTCTCCCGCGGTGAATCAACCAGAATACATATCAATGATAGGAAGCCTACTTTATCTCACTGGGACTAGACCAGACATTATGCATGCAGTTGGGATTGTTGGACGATTCCAAGCTAATCCAAAAGAGTCTCACCTTCAGGCTGTCAAAAGAATATTGAAATATCTACAAGGAACTCAAGACTTTGGACTATGGTATCCAAAGAATGCTGATCTTACTCTTCATGCTTACACTGATGCAGATTGGGCTGGAAATGTTGATGATCGGAAAAGCACAAGTGGTGGTGCATTCTATATGGGGCCCCGGTTGGTATCTTGGTTTAGTAAGAAGCAAAGTTTTATTGCCTTATCTACTGCTGAAGCAGAATATGTGGCTGCCGCATCTTGTTGCACTCAAATCCTTTGGATGATGCAAACCTTGGAAGATTTTCAAATCAAATGTACTTCTCCTATCTCCATTATGTGTGATAATACAAGTGCCATCAGTATCTCAAAGAATCCTGTTATGCATTCAAATACCAAGCACATTCCCATCAAGTATCACTTCTTACGTGAACAAGTGCTTGAACAAAAGGTGAAGTTGGAGTATGTTCCCTCCAAAGAACAAGTTGCTGATATATTTACCAAACCTCTGCCCAGGGAAGCGTTCGAATATCTCAGACAGAAGCTGGGAGTAGTCTCTGCTAGGAAGAAAATCAGAACTGCTTAAATTTAGAAGATCAAATTGAATACGCGGGTTTCCTGAAAGACAGTCGTGTATATACGCGAGTTTATCCACATAAAGCCGCGTATGGTCAGTTGCTAACAATTTTTGGTTGGGATCAGCATTTTACAGCACATCTGCAACACTGTTTGATATCTCTGATGCTGTATGGTATCTCTGGTGAAGTTTTATCTCTTATATTTCTGTCTCATTCTTTGATATTGGGTAAATATGCCTTGATGATCTTCTGTTGAAAAGTGTTCAGGATGCACAAGCTAAGGGGGAGATGAAGGAGTAAACTGATGTACAGGTTCAGGGGGAGCAATAGCCTTGCTCGGTATTATGCATTGTTGGCTTATGATTCTGAAATATGATCTCTCTTGAGGTCTTTCTGATAGTGGTCATAAAAGGTCATATTTGTAATTTGATGAAAAAGGTCATGACAAATTGTAATATTCAGTCATGTAAGGACTTGTTCAAATTTGTAAACCCACTTGATTGGGTAGTTGAGTCAAAATGTGTAAACCCTTTTTGGTTGGGTATTTGAGTCTCTTATGTAAATCCACTTGGTTGGATCTTTGATGTATGTATGAGTCCTTGGGGATAGGAAGGTCATAGAGTCATGTACTTCATTGAAAAATATGTTTGAAATCTCAGCATGAACTTAAGGGGAGCATGGTAACTTCAGTACATATCAGATCTGCATAGCGCTTCCTTCTACATGAGGAGAAAATCCTTGTGTTTGTTTTGATCCGCCCTTTGCCCTTGATGTCAAAGGGGGAGAGTGACATGGTGTCATTGTATTCTTAATGTATCTATCTGTTGTGGTGATCAAACACCATCATGGTTGCCATCAAGTCCAAAGGGGGAGATTTTTGGCAATATGATGCTGAGTATTGTCCTTGATGGCAACCCACTTGATGAAGATGATGGCAACCTACTTGATGAAGTTGTCCCTGATGGAATATGTATTGATGAACTCGTTAAATGATGTAAATCTGATGTATATACAATGAGAACAGAAGGTAATGATGGAAGGAATGTCAATATGTGCTAGAACATGATGAAAATAGTATGTCTCAAGGCATACGCGGATTTGTCTAGACAAAGTAGCGTATGCACGCGGGAAATAACGTTCCAAGTCGCGTATGGGCAAAAGTGCTCTAAATATGTAAAACCAGGGGTAACCACCATGGTATTGACCCATTGTATTGAGTAATGATTCGTCTATGTGACCCCGCCCAGGAATACCATCGAAAGTAATGTGGTTTTGGCTCATGGTATTGAAAAAGGGTAAACCTATATAAGGAGAAGAAAATCATTGTGCATGGGGTGCATGAGTCTGGGCTTTGATGAATACTTCACTCTGAAGTATATTTGTATGGGTGAACTCTGTTCCTAATTGATAGATCTGAATCCAGGATGCTCCTATGAACATGATGAAGGCTCAAGATCTCTAGATCTAGAAATGGTGAATGTCAAGGATGATCTGAAAAGAAGTGAAGAAGCCCTGGCGCAATCTTGTTGAAGAGATTGAAGAAATCTGGGTAAGTTTATAGATCTGGTCTGTACTGCAAATTTTATCTTTTATAGATCTATACGCAGGTTCGTTTCATGAAAAGCGCGTGTATACGCGGGTATGTGGAAAGAAAAGCGCGTATGCGCAGTTAGGGTTTTCTTTGGAAAATGTACTGAAGTATGTGCGGGTTCGTCTTCTGAAAAGCGCGTATGATTTCTGATCTAATGGTTGCTGAAGGTTGAATGTGTTTCTGCATATCTATTCTGAATTCTGGGTTATATCTGATATTATGGTTACAGTGGTTTCACAGTTCTGTTTGATGCTTTGGGAAAAGGTTGTTTATTGACAAGTAAAGGGTTGTGTTGGAGCTGTTTGATCCAGTTTGAAAATTGATGAAACGTGGTCTGCAGTGGATCTGAGGGTTGAAGCCTTTAGTATGAAAGTGGAAGCTTTCTGCCAGTAGAAGTTATCAGGGGGTAGTAGCTCCCTTCCAGGAGAGGCTGGTAAACGAATGCAGGGGGTTGTAGCTCCCTTCCAGGAGAGGCTGGTAAACGAGAGAAGGTTGTAGCCTTCTGCAGGTGGGTTCTTGCGTGCTGGTTTGAGTCTGCACCAGTACATGATTGTAAGAAGTTTTCTTAATAATAAATTTTGAAGGCTAAAACAACGGCAGCGGTGGTTTTCTCCCGAATTGGGTTTTCACCTAAAAATCTTGGTGTTCATGTGTGTTGCATATGTGTGATGATTATTCTGTTCTATCTGCACCTGTTTACTGTTTCTGAAATATCTGATGAATGAATAATGCAATGATCTGAGTTAAGATTCAAAACACATAATTAGATCTCTGGACATACGCGAGTTCTGTAAAGGATATCCGCGTATATACGCTAGTTTCCTTCAGTAAAGTAGCGTATGGGTTTTTAGAAAGGAAAAAGTAAAAGTTTGATTGCTGCACAATATACTGATTCACTCCCCCCTCTCAGTATATTTCCCAACACCCTGAAAATAATAGAATCACTCTACATGCCTCACCTCTTACCCTCAACCCTCTTGGGTTTGTGTTACATTATTTCCATGACTAGTCACGCGCGGGGGGGCGATAGCCCCCCCTGTACGTTGCGCTGGGCGCAATGGACGGGGGGGTGAGAGGGGGGGCAGTAGCCCCCCCTGTCAAGGTCCGGGGTAGTGGCCTGAAAAAAAAATTTGGTCCTTATTTTTTGGTGGGCGGACCCGCCCATGGTTTTGTGCCTGGGTTTGCACATGGTTTTGGGGCATGATGGTTTTTGGCCCCTAGTATTTTGTAGATCCGGTCAAGGGAACTAAGGTTATGTTATAATCCAGGGTTAATGGATTTGGATTTATGTATTCTTTGGCATGTATATATATGTGTTGTAACACTAAAAAGAATATAATGAAAAATCAAGCTGGTCATCCCGATTTTGGATCCAGGAGAAAATCTCTGTGTTTATCTATTTTATGTTTTATGCTCTCACTAATGTTTATTTTCTGTCTTTAAGATTCGTTTGCAGATAATTTCTGTACAGGGTTAAAAACTACATTTGGTATCAAATAAGTTTCAACTTCAAGGGGAAGCCTTTTCTACTGTGGGGTTTTTTACTCGGGCCTGAGGTAGACCCTGTTCAGTGGGAGATCTGCGATATCGATTCTTGTGGTGAAAGAATATGGCGAGCGGCGGGAAGATAGAGATAGAGAAATTTAATGGTCATATTTTTGAGTTATGGAAGCTCAAGATGGAGGATCTTCTGGTGGATAAAGATTAGTGGATCGCGGTAGATCCGGGTATTAAACCAACGGTAATGTCAGATGAAGACTAGAAGAAACTGGATTGGAAGGGAAAGAGCACAATACAGTTGTGTGTCTCAGATTAAGTATTGTTGGATGTATCTGGGGAAGATACGGTGAAGACCTTGTGGGACAAGCTAGGCACTTTGTACCAATCTAAGTCTTTGGTTAATAAATTTTTCCTGCGGAAAAAGCTATATAACCTGAGGATGAAGGATGGAGACTCAGTGACAGAGCATTTGAACGCCTTCAATACTGTGGTAAGTTAGCTGTCATCTGTTGATATTAAAACCTCAGATGATGATAAGTGCATCAGTTTGTTGTGTTCTCTACCAAACTCGTGGGACAGTCTGGTTATTGCAATAGGTAGCAATACAACTACCTTGAATTTTGATGATATTGTCTCAGCCTTGTTGTCGGAGGAAATGAGACAGAGAAATATGGAGGGTCAGAATGGAGATGCCTTATCTGTACGAGGAAGGTCCCAAAATAGAAACAAGAATAAGGTTTCGAGTGGGAGATCTAAATCTAGAGGGAGATCTGAATCTCCTGGAAATTTTGTAAAGGTGTGCTGGAAATGCAGAAAGGAAGGGCACTACAAAAATGACTTTAGATCTAAGGCTCCTGAGAAAGGAAAGGGATCTGATGATGCTCCTTTTACAGAGGCAAAAAACACCTTGGATGAAGGTGGATATGTGTATTTGGCTTCTTCTTCAAATACACATATAGATCATGAGTCATGGCTGATTGACTCGAGTGCATATTTTCACTTCACTCCCCATAGGGAGTGGTTCTGCGAGTATGAGATTTATGATGGCAGCGATGTCTTCCTAGGGGATGATAAGAAGGCCAGAATCATCGGACGTGGAAAATTTAAGCTGAAGCTGCAAGGTGGAAGGATTAGAACACTTCCTAGTGTTCTACACATTCCTGCATTGGCTAGAAATCTTATTTCTGTATGTAAGATGAATGATGCAGGTGTAAAAATATTGTTCGAGAAAGATACCTGTAAGATGGTTCGGGGAGAACTGGTATTAATGCGAGGAGTTCATACTGGAACTCTGTACAAGATTTAGGGTAGCACTATTATTTCTGGGGGAAATAGTTCTATAGTTCCCGAAAGTGGAGTGGAAAGCCTAGCAGTCTCTGGAGAAAAGACCATGGTATGGCATCAAAGGCTTGGACATATTGGAGAGAAGGGCCTTCAGATACTGCATGGAAATGGTATGGTATAAGGTATTTCTAATAGCTCTCTAGATTTCAATTTCTGTGAACATTGTGTATATGGGAAGCAGAATCGGGTGAGTTTTCCTTCTGGTGCTAAGAGGGCAAACAAGATATTAGAGCTTGTGCACAGTGATGTGTTTGGACCTGTGTCGGTTCCATCAATGGGTAAGTCTGTGTACTATGTTTCATTCATAGATGACTTCTCAAGGAATACATGGATATATTTCTTGAGGAAGAAATTTGAAATATTTGAAAATTTTAAGGAATTTAAGGCTCTGGTGGAAAACCAGACAAAGAAGAAGATAAAGGTGCTGAGGACAGATAATGGTGGGGAGTTCTGCAAGAAGGAATTTGAAGAGTTCTGTAAGAAGTGTGGTATAGCACAACATAAGACTAATCCATACACACCTCAGCAAAATGGAGTTTCAGAAAGAATGAACAGAATGCTGATGGAAAAGGCAAGAAGCATGCTTAGTGGTACCGAGTTAGAACAAGAATTCTGGGCAGAGGTAGTGGAGACTGCATGTTACGTGGTTAACAAATCACCTTCATCAGCGTTGGAGGATAAGACTCCACATGAGGTATGGACTGGTAAGAAACACTCTCTTTCACAGCTGAGGGTATTTGGATGTGATGCATAAGTACATGTTCCAAAGGAGAAAAGGACCAAGTTGGATAATAAATCTGAAAGGTGCATCTTTATTCGGTATAAGGATGGTTTAAAGGGTTACAAGCTTTGGAACCCGGAAACAAGGAAGGTTGTGTACAGCTGAGATGTGGTGTTTAGAAGGTGAAATATATTGTTAAACATGAAGTCCTAACAAAGGAACCTGAGAAGATATAGTTTGAGCTAAAGGAGGATGAATCAGACTCTACAACAGAAGAAGACTCAGAAGAGGAAGAGCCACAAACTCCAGCTGTGAGAAGATCAGTTCGAGAAAAAAGACAACCAGAAAGGTATAGTCCATCTGCTTTCTATTCAAATTTTTCTTTAAATATAACTAAGGATGATCCCAGAGCCATCAGGGTGGCAGTAGATTCAGAGGATGGAAAAATATGGAAGGAGGCCATGGTTGATGAAATGACATCCTTGCATAAAAATGAGGCATGGAATCTGGTGGAGTTGTCGGCTCGAAGGAATCCCATCGGGAAAAAATGGGTGTTTAAGAAGAATATGAATGTAGAAGGCAAGGTGGAGAAATACAAAGCTCGGTTGGTAGAAAAAAGTTATTCCCAGGTGCTGTGAATTGATTTTGGTGATATTTTTTCTCCTGTTGCCAAAGTTACTTCTATTAGATTACTTTTATATGTTGCTACTGCATTTGATTTTGAGGTAGAACAGATGGATGTGAAGACAAAATTTCTTCACGGGGATCTGGAAGAGGAGATATACATGAAACAAATTGAAGGCTTTATGGTGAAGGGGAAGAAAGAGCTGGTATGCAGGTTAAAGAAGTCTCTATATGGGTTAAAACAGTCACCAAGGATGTGGTATCGAAAATTTAATACCTATATACGGGGACTTGGCTTCACCAGAAGCAAGGAGGATCACTGTGTTTATTTTAAATTAATTGGTGACCGCGTTATTTATTTGGTCTTGTATGTGGATTATATGTTGTTGATTGGAAATGAAAAATAAATTATCCAAGATTTGAAGACCCAACTGTTCTCCAAATTCGACATGAAGGATCTTAATGCTGCAAACTATATTTTGGGCATGGAAATTAAGAGAGATCGGGAAAAGAGGAAGCTTTGGTTAAGCCAAAGGAAGTATGTCGAGACTATATTGCAGAGGTTCAATATGCAGGATAGTAAACCTGAGAATTTTCTGATTCCTGTAGGTACAAAGCTATCTACTGAACAGTGCCCCAAGACACAAGAAGAAGAGAGGATATGTCCCGTGTTCCTTATGCAAGTGCAGTGGGTAGCATGATGTATGCAATGGTCTATAATAGACCAGACATTGCACATGCAGTGGGAATATTAAGTAGGTTTATGTCAAACCCAGGGAAGAAGCATTGGACTGTAGTGAAGTGGGTTTTCATATATTTGTGTGGCACTAGTGATTATGGCTTGTGCTACCAGGGAAGACCAGGATTGGAAAGAGTGTTGGAAATTCATGGTTTTGTTGATGTAGACTGGGTTGGAGATCTGGACCAAAGAATATCTACAAGTGGTTATGTGTTTAGCCTATTTGGAGGTGCAGTCAGTTGGATGAGTAAAAGAAAGTATGTAGTGGCTCTTTCAACTATAGACGCAGAATACATGGAAGCCACTCATGCAAGCAAGGAAGAATTTTGGTTGCAGAGATTGTGTTCAATTATGGGGTTTTTGCATCAAGCTATAAGGATAGACTGTGATAGCCAAAGGGAAATTTTCTTGTCTAAGAACCCTGCTTATCATTCAAAGACAAAGCACATTGATGTTCAATATCACTTTGTGAGATATATGGTTGAGGCTAAAAGGGTGTTGTTGGTAAAGGTGGACACTTTGAAGGATGTTGCAGATGCATTGAAAAAGTCTATGAGCACTCAGAAGTTCTCTTGGTGTAGAGAAACAATGGGTGTTGCAAAGCTGGGCTAATGACTCAACTCTCCTGTGGCCCCCTTGGGGAAAGAAAACAACAAGTGGGAGAATTTTAGATTTGTGTTATATTCTTTCCACAACTAGTCATGCACCGGGGGGGGGGTAATAGGGGGATCACAGGGGGGGCAGTAGCCCCCCCTGTTGGGGTCCTGGGCAACACCCCGAAAAAATTTGTTGGCCCTTATTTTCCGGTGGGTGGACCCGCCCATGGTTTTGTGCATGGGTTTGCAAATGGTTTTGGGGTATGATGGTTTTCGGCCCTTGGTATTTTGTAGATCTAGTTAAGGGAACTACAATTATGTTCTACTCCAGGGTTAATGGATTGGGGTTTATGTATGCTTCGGAATGTATATATATGTGTTGTAACACTAAAAGGAATATAATGAAAAATCATGATGGTCGTCCCGATTTGGGTTCTAGGGGAAAATCTCTGTGTTTATCTGTTTTATGTTTTATGCTCTCGCTATTGTTTATTTTCTATCTTTAAGATTCCTTTACAGATAATTTCTGTACAGGGTTAAAACCTACTCGAAATTCTTGAGCTAACTAAGTCTATCTCACTTTGTTAACTAATACAATTTGTTATGATATGAAATTACAATTTATTTTCCAATTTATTTAAGGGATAAATAAATTAGATGCCCATAATTAGCACTAATGTGTAACTAAATTCCTCACTCATTTGTGACTGGAATCCCACACCAGTATGTGGTCAATTTTTGTCCTTTCTGGATGCAAATTTCACTATTTCTTGTTGCAAATTTAAGCACTCCCTCTAAAAAAGAAAGGAATTAATCTATCCCGATGTAGTACCTTTGTAATTTTCTTCATGCAACACTTCTCTAGTGTTGTTTGCACATGAAACTCATGAAACTGAATAGCCTCCGAAAAATTGAATCAATATAATGCATATGTCATCAGAGTCTTCTTACTGCTACTAGCTACTGCACATGTCTACTGGACTCTCTGTGTTGCTGTTGACATCCACATCCATGCACTGTGCACTATTGCCAACTGTGATCTGTGCTCCTGTATCAGACATATTTCACTATGATTTTTGTCTTCCTGACATCTGACTGCATCAATCTAACAAATTTTTCCTTCTACTGTGGTACTGTGGGCTCCTCGTAGCTAGGTTTGATCCATGAGACACACCATATCAATGAACCCTGCCCAAGTTTCTTCTTGTGATTATATCTACACATCACCCCACCTCACACTTGGAGGTATAGCTTCATGTACTCCCTCTGCCTTTTTGGCTCAAAATTCCCCCCTCCTATAGGTCTCTACTTGAGTGGACTCTTCCACTTGGTCTCCTCTCTACTTCTCCAATTGTGGATGCTCCACAACCTTCCGAGACTACTTCTGAGGCTACATGTTGAGAGATAATTGCTCCCTCTCAACCACCAAGTCATTAACCACTACTTTGATCGTCAAATCTTTGCATGCATCTTGTACCTCAAGTGCATACAGGTTCTTGACTCGCACACATTGTAATTGTCCCACCGTCACAAAATTTTCTAAAAAAAGAGCTTATTTTAAAGTGACGACATCTTCCTCATCCGAGCTCCTATTCAAACGATTTTTTTCAATTTGGTTATTTTTTCGCAAGGAATCCAAATATGCTATTTTTTTTTGAAAATTTTGTTTCCAAATTTTCACATATTCTCTGCAAACTCGCTACCCAAAAAGTTCCTCCTCTGATACCATGTATAAAATATCTAACACATCTCTGATACCATGTATAAATTATATAGAAAAGAAAATCTATATCAATGGATTCAATCCGATAATGAAATGTATTAAAGCAAGATATTGAGTCCTTCTATTATATTTGTGGAATATAAAACACGATCGCTCAATCACATGCAAGTAAGAGAAAGAAATTATCAATCACACAACACAAGATGTATCGGGGGAAATAACCTACTCAAAACCACTCTATCATATATTGTACATAGTCAAAGAATCATGAAACAATACAATCCTTTCTCACACTGAGAAAATCCTGCACTCTCCTAACTGTCTTACTATGATGCTGCTCAAATCTGACTAGCAATTCTCAGGAAAAATTTACCAACACTTAGCCAATTATCAGCCCGCCCTTTCTCATTCAATCCCTAGGAAATTAATCCCTATTAAATAGGATAATCAACCTTCATTTACTGCGCAATCCCTATGGATCCTTCCTCTGACTTTATAATTGTGCCTGGGTAATTTGGTAATAATACAACTAATAGTTAACTTCCCTTTAAGCTTTGTCTCAACTGGGTCATCATAAAAATTGACATGCATGGCGCTAATAATAGTGAATCATTAGTTATTTGATATATCACTACTTGTGAATTAAATCTAACTTAATTCACTTGACCTCTCACTAGCTCATCACTCAGAACAAGTTAAATTGATTTTAACTCAATTAATTTAAGTTAATTGATTACACTCACACCACACTAGTGCTACAACTACAACTGGACCCTGAAAATAATAGAATCACTCTACATGCCTCACCTTTGACCCTCAACTCGAAATTATTGAGCTAACTAAGTCTATCTCACTTAGTTAACTGATACAAGTTGTTATGAGATGAAATTACACTTTATTTTCCAATTTATTTAAGGGATAAATAAATTAGACGCCCGCATTTTGTAGAAAATCTCTAACACAGCTATGATACCATGTAGAAATTATGTATAAATTATGTATAAAATCTATACTAGTGTATTCAATCCAATCATGTAATGTACTAAATCAAGATACTGAATCCTTCTACTATATTTGCGGAATATAAAACATGATCACTCAATCACATGCAAGTAAAAGAAATGAAATTATCAATCACACAACAAAAGATATTTCCAGGGAAAGCACTTTCTCAAAACCCCTCTATCATATATTTAACATATTCAAGGAATCATGAAACAATACAATTATTTCTCACACCAAGAAAATCATGCATTCTACCGATCATCTCAACCTGATCTTGCACAAAATTGACTAGCAATTTTCAGGCAAAATTGATCAACACTTAGCCAATTCTCAGCCCCTGCTTATCCCAACCTTGCTCACACAATCCCTAGGAAATTAATCCATATTAAATAAGATAATATACCTTCCTTGATTGCAAAATCCCTATGGAGCCTTGATCTGACTTTATAACTGCACTTGGCCAGTTCGCCAAAAATACAACTAATAGTTTACTTGTCTTTAACCTTTTTCTCAACTGGCTCTCCATTAGAATTGACATGCATGAAACTATTAATAGTGAATCATAATTTACCTAGTATATCACTCCTTGTGAATTAAATCTATTTAATTCACTTTATCTTCCACTATCTCATCAATCAGTTATAACTAGTTAAACTAACTTTAACTTAATTAATGTCAGTTAACTGATCACACTCACACCACACTAGAGCTACAACTGCAACTGGACCGTGTAAATAATATAATCACTCTACATGCCTATCCTTTGACCCTCAACTAAAAATTATTGAGTTAACTAAGTCTATCACACTTAGTTAACTATTACAAGTGGTTATGAGATAAGATTACAATTTAATTTTGCTTTAATTAAGGATAATTAAATCAAAATCCTCACATGGTAACTATTTCTTGGTTCCATTTTCTAGATTTTGTTTTTGGATGCCAATTTCATTGTTTCTTGTTGCAAAATTCAACACTCCCTCTAAACAAGAAAGGAATCAATCTCTCCCGATCTGGTACCTTTGGAATGTTCTTGCATGCAACAATTCTCTAGTGTTGTTCGCACATGAAACTCTTCTAAAAATGAATAGCCTCCAAACAACTAAATTAGTATAATGCATCTTTCATCAGATTCTTCTAACTGCTACTAGTTTCTACACATGTATACTAGACTCTCTACGTTGCTGCTGAAATCTGCATATGTGCTCTCTACACTAATGCCAACTCTGATATGCACTCTAGTATATGACACTTGACACTCTAATTTCTGTCTTACTGACATCTAACTGCATCAATCTAATCGATCATTCCTGCTATTGTTGTACTATGGGCTCCTCGTAGCCAGGTTCAATCCATGAGACATACCATCTCAATGGACCCTGCCAAAATTTCTTCTTGAGATCATATCTGCACATCACCCCACCTCACATCTGGAGGTATAACTTCATGTACTCCCTTTGCCCATCTGGCTCGAAATTTCCCCCTCTTGGAGGTCTCTACTTGAGTGGAATCTTCCACTCAATCTCCTCTCTGCTTCTCCAATTTTGGCTGCTCCACAAACTTCTAAGATTACTTCTGAGGCTGCATGGTGAGAGATAATTTCTCCCTCTCAACCACCAATTCATTAACCATTGCTTTTCTTCTCAAAGCCTTGCATGCATCCTCAACCTCGAGCACATACAAGCTCTTGAATCTTGAATTGATTTTCTTCACCTGTCTCGTGGCTATGTGTTTAAGGAACACATTTCCTTTTCTAAACATCACCTCATAACCATGGTCTTCCAATATCGCTACGGAGACAAGATTCTTCCTTAGGCCTGGAACATATAAAACATCTGCTAGTCTAAGAGGGGATCCAGAATCCCTCTAAAAGGTAACTGTAGCGACATCGATCACGCTATACCTCCCGTCATCTCTAAACTCTATGTTCTGTTGTAGGTCCTTCTCCTCCAAGTCACTAAAGAGATCTCTATTCCCTGTCATATGGAATGAGGCACCGTTGTCTAGATACCACATTGTAGTGTCCCTTCTTGGTGAGATAGCTTTGATGACACTTAGAGATGGTGATTTTGATATAATGATATAATATTACGTATGAAATAATTATGTACATGCTTATATGCTATGACCCGGTTTGGGTCACTTGGTTGTTGTGTGCTTATGATAATATCTATGGTTTCGTGCACAAGAATTGATTCTGGTTAAGAGCATATTAGTAATGTTTTCTCTTTTGGTATCCTATTTTTCACATAGGTGTATGACATGAATGGTGATTCAAAATTGAGATACAGATCCATGGATGATCATGGTTATGTGGAACATATGGTTAATTATGATGTATGGATGATACATGATTTGTATGATTATATGTGCGTAATATCATACTAAGCATGATGTGGCAGGGGACTTGGTCATTGCTGTTAGCCAGCTACAAATTTTGTTATACCAAATGCTGGCTAAAAACTTTTTGAGCCTTAAAGGAACAAATTTCATTGCTAAAAATTGTTGGTTCTTGAAGACTCTTGAAGGCCTCATGCCTATCCTCTGTCCAAAAATTCACTGCTGTTCCCATCTTTCACTTAGAAATCCTGCTGATTTCCAAGCAAGAATACTGCTGCAAGCACCTTTTTCCCCCTTCCCTTCTTCCAAAAATAACCTCATTTTAACCCTTTCATCTCCCATGAAAAATCCCTCATTTTCATAATTTTTCCCTTTCCCCTTCATCAAAACCCCTTGATAAGGTCTGAAAACTCGTTTTTTGTCTTATCGAAACCTCTCTAACCCTTTGAAAATCATTGAAAAACTATAAAAACCCACATTTTGGGCATATATGGGTCCTAGCCCTTTTTCCCATTGACCCTCGGTCACATTATTTCCCATATGCCCCACAGCCCCGCAATAGGGCACCAAGCCATTTTTTAATTATTCCCTCCAAAGTTTAAAACCTTTGGTTATATATATAAAAATAAAACCTCTGTTTATATTAATTTTCCGTCGGCTTTATTATTTTATTAGATTTCTGCCGGTGCAAGTTTTAAATCATTCCGCATTGTCGATCTAATCTGAAGATCGGACGGTGCGGAGTCCGTCTCCCGGTGGTCCCCACATTCCACTAACCCATCCCAAAAACCACGCGGTATTCATCGCACCACCTTTGGGCGACGACGGTTTTTTCTCGATCGCCAGCGATTCCACTCATCGTTTGACACACATCCTGGGAACTGTTCATAAAATCGCCATCCATCACGCGTTAACATTCAGACGTGGATGCCGCGTGATATCGCCATACACCGTCCGATCTGGGGCGGGCCATCCAACGACTATCGCTCACCGAAGATGCTCGACCATTAACCGGGCTACGGCGCAGCATTTAAAGAATCTCCTCTGTCAATTTGATCTACAGATCGATGGTCCATATTTCATCGCCCTTATTCGATAGCCCGGTCAACATTTCCTGTTTTGACTTTCCATTTTCCGTTCCCAACAGTCGATCTCTGTGCGATCGACGGCTCAGATTTAAATGTTTCTTCCGCCTTCCCTTTGTTTCCTCCAATCAATCTTGACTGTTGAATGATGCCATCCAACGGCCATGCTTCCTCCACGTGCCTTCTGAAGCAGTAAACCTATATATGCAGGATTTTTTAATATTTGTTTGTATTTTGCAGGGTTTAAATGGTTTTCTCGCCATTTTTGAAGAAAATTCAAGGGCAGAGGATGACGATCTTCCTACCTTTCGGATTCACCAAAGAAAATCATCACAGGGTGTTAAAAACACATTTTCATCAATTTTTCATGAAGCATTGATGCCACATAACCCTGCGCAGCCCTGCATACCAGCAAAAACCATGAATCGGGCACAGTCAGAGAGTATCAGTGATGAAGACCAAAATTTATCAAAGAAGAGGATTAAAGACAGATTTTGTGGAGATTACGGCTAAGAATGATTATCAAAAGCCTAATCCCTAATTTAAAACACAGTTTAAAGAAAATATGAAGTGTCTTATCAACAGGAAACCCTCCACCGCCACAAATTGAGGCAAATTGATCCCTCTAGCTACCACGACGCCACCTGTACCTCAAAGTATTCAATCAGAGGCCGAATTTATTGATCAGGATCAGATATTTGTCTCAGTGTAGCCAAAAAGTTACTTCTGCAAGGAAACTTAATGCAAAGAACATCTGCAGAGTTACTTCGACACCACACAGAGCCTCAAAGGTCAACAAAATCTCCCACCGAGCTTAAATCTTTATGTAAATCATTTAATATAGAGGATATGTATGTAATTTTCTTCATTGAGCCCCTCAAAGGCCAAGAAGCCATTAAATCTGTATTAATTGTAATTGGAGATCTTTTATCAGATCTCACCTCCTCATTCTTCTATATATACTACTGCAGAAGATGAGTGAGGGGTTGGTTGCAGAACTTTGATATACACTTGAGCTTAAAATTCTGATTGTAAATAGTGTTCACTGGCCCTTGGAGCTCTGCTTGTGATAGATTAGTTAGGCTGAACAGTGAAGATGATTGCTGAACTGAAACATTGGACCTAAGTACTGTAATTGGTTTGACATCAATAACAAGCTGTTTCTTGGGATCCTGGTCTATATCACTGGTGAAGTGCTCCTTTCTTTGTTATTGTTTTCCTTCTATGTATGTCATATTGTTCACTATTCTCTGATAAAGAACAGCATTTATAGAGTTAGGACCTGTTGTATATCAGTAACCTTCTCTGACTGAAAATATTTATCTCAATTTTTTCCTCCAATTTGTTCATTTAAGAATGATTTAATATAGTTTAAGCAGTTAGGAATGTTGGAGTTCCCTCGTCCTACTGTTTGCTTTAAACATTGTGCTTGAAATTTATTTTCCTTATTTTCTTATTAAAAGATGACTATGGAAGATATGGTGTGCCCTGGTCCTAGTTTTTCTCCAAAAAAAGATTCTAAAAGTTTCCCTTGGTGTTGACTGAAAGCAGACTAGGTTTAAAAGTACTTTATCTGATCTTAAGTTTATACTTTGTTTTCCTTACATGTTTTCATACTTTCTGAAGCTAATTATGTGGATTAATGGATTGTTTGTCAATTAAGCTTCTTTAATACAAACTTGCCCAAGAAGTCAATGGTTAGCCCTGCACTTGGTTGGTTTTACACAGTTACTTAAGAGGCTTTTCTTGTTTGGACTGACTATAAATCCTTTGTGAAATTATTATCAGTTTCCACCATCTCCAACACTTTATTGTTCCCATTCCATCATTATAATCTGAATAATCTTGTGAGTTAGATGACTTGCACCTTGGATCAATCTTGATGTTGTTGTTCAATTAAAGCCCTGTTATGACTTCATAGTCCAATGGACTAAAAATCAGCATTATATCTATCTTTTTAGCCTAGTTGTTCTATTCACTTGCAACTTCTCACCTTTGAAATTGTTTTTCATTTAGAACTTTCCCCTCAAGTAATATTCATGCTCAACCATCCAAAAAACAAACAAAACCCTTGGACTTCATAACTAGCCTAATATCATAACCCCAAACTTCAAATACAAATCCATCTTTGCACTTATTGGAGAGATACCTCTCCGGATTCAGGAGGGCTAGATCCTAGAATCCAAAAGTTGGTTGAAATAATGTTGCTTCTGCAGTTTTAGTCTCACCAATCTGCTAAAATTACAGATTCCTAACATTTCTGGTGACTCCGCTAGGGAAGAAACCTAGAAACATTTTCATTCAAGGGTAACCATAGGATTTCAGGGTTTTGGTTCAATAACATTTGCTATATTAACTAGTTGAGCCACCAGCAACTAACATTTCTGGCGACTCCGCTGGGGAAGAAACCCAGAAAAATTTTCATTTAAGGGTAACCATAGGATTTCAGGGTTTTGGTTCAAGAACATTTTCTATATTAACCAAATGAGCCACCAAAAACTAAAATTTCTGGCGACTCCACTAGGGAGACATTTTTCTGAGTTAATAAAAGTTCGAAAACACATTAAAACTCTAGATAACCCCTGGTTTTATGAAAATTATTCTGTTTGCTAGCTGAGCCACCAGCAACTAACATTTCTGGCGACTCTACTGGGGAACTAATTCCCTTAAACACTTCATAAAACTTGTGAGTCAAAAGCAGCTTTTTCAAGCACTACCAAGAAATGGTAATCATGGTAAAACTTGTTTGAAATAGTGACAAACTAGGTAAAACCTAGGATTCTCTTAAGCCTTTATCTAACCTTGAAAAATCAGCCGGCTTAGCCATAAGAGTAGACTGTCTTTGTTTCTTAACCATAGAAAAGTTTTGAACAAAGTTAGGATATTCTTAGAAACCACACAATTGAAAAAGAACTCAGAAAACCTAAAAATATTTCAGATTGGTATCCAATAAACATGGTGGTGGACCATAAAACCTTTTACCTCTGAAAAGAGCTAAAAAATTCCACTTGGCGGCACCACAATCCTTAATAGACCTTAAGACTCCACTGGGAAGAACCCTTATCATTGTAATATATTTCAAACTTAGTTAGAGGACTGTAGGATTGAAATTTCTGAAACATATTAGTTAACCTCTCAAAGATTGTCAAACTTGGTTGAACTTTTCTTGTTTATTTAGGTCTGAAAAACACAGCATAGTGGCTCCTAGAAATATTCATACTATAGCCTACCCTGACCCTGATCCACTTGAGATAGTTAATAACCCAGAAAGTATCCTTAGGAAGTCTCCTAGGACTAAATTATCAACTATTTTCAGATCACCCTTGAGAGCTAATTCAGTCCCTGAAAATATTTCAGCTCTACAACAATCACAAGTTGACTTAGTAAATCCTTTTAGAACTAGGTCTCTTGGTGACTTAGATCAGTTAGATTCTGAGTCTTCACTTTCATCTCCTGAAACAAGTGAACATCTTGGCAGTAGAGAAACAACACCTCCTGATTTGGATTTCCTTCACAATTTAGGTGTCTCTCATCCAAGATTAGCTCAGCCATCTATTCCTGGTCCATCCACTTCTGTACACCCTGCATCCACTGTTCAAACCACTTCACTTCATCCCACTTTCCCTTTTGTTAATCCACCTCTTGTAAATCCACCCCCACCACATATCATGGCAACATGGTATGCTCCCTTAGTCCTTCCTGCACCATTAGTCAATCTTCCACAGGACTATCAGTCCAAAATTCCATTATATGATGCTAGCAATGCTACAACTACATCACAACATGTGGATAAGATGAATGACTACTTTGACAGAAATGAAATTGATGATGATTCTGTCAAGCTTAGGTTATTTGCTCAGAGCTTTGGGGGAGAATTAAGAAAATGGTTCAAAGGTTTAACCCCCCATTTAATTAATGATCTCCAAGCCTTCCATCAAACATTCTTAAACAAATGGGAAGTAAAGAAAAACCCTCTCCAAGTCCTTTCTGACTACAAGAACCTCCATATAAACACTGGGGAAAGTGTGCAAGCTTACTGCACTAGATTCAATAGTGTGTATAATGCCCTATCCTCAGAACTAAAACCTCCACAGGGCTCAGCTTTAAACAATTTTCCTGAAGGGTTTGACTCTGACATGACCTATCAGCTGAGAGAGAGAGATTTTGCAACTCTTGAAGATATGCAAAAAGGTGCTCTTTCTGTGGAGGTCAACTTAATGGAAAAAAGAGCAAGAATGAAAAATGAAAAGAGAGTGTCTTTTAGAGAGGAATCCACACCTTCTACTTCCAACTCAAAGATGGATAAAATGATGGAAGAAATGATGAAATAAATGAGCATAATTAAGAGAGCACAAGCAAGCCAAAACCAAAATGCTCCTAAAAATAGAAACCAAAACCAAAACCAGAATTTTAGAAGAAACCAACCTCCAAACAGACCTAGAGAAGATGATCAGCAGATCACTCCTCCCTTTCAGCAAAACTATGTAAGTGAGGTTGAGGAAACAGATGAAATAGCAGAGGAGGATGATATCAACATGCTGGGGATAGAAAATTATTACTTTGAGATTCATTATGATAGAAAACAAGGTCTATACACACCTTATGATGACAGAAGAGATGATGATGAGAATTATTATCAAGACATGGAAAATGTCATCATAGAACCTCAAAAATAATATGACCTTAGAAGCAAAACCAGTCAATAGACCCCCAACAACAAAACCTCTGAAAAATCTTCACAAAACAGCACTGCAACCAAACCTAAAGTTGTCAAACAAAAGGACAAAATAGTGGTTGTAAATTCTAGTAATGATAAAGAGAAAGACACTCAAAACAAAGAAAAACAGAGTGCAGACATTAGCAGTACTAACACTTCAGCTAGTACTCCTGTGAAAACAATTTTGTCAAGTGTAAATAAAACAAATCAGCAAGCTGATATTGCTGATAGAATGACAGCTAATCAGGCTAAAACCAACACTTTAAAGAGTCAAATTCCTTTTACGACTTGGGCAGGAAGTGCAAGTACAAGATCTCTACATTTTCCCCTCAGGTTAGCTGCCCAACATGTATATAGAACCCAAATTTTGAAGGCTTTGAAAATAGAAGAAAATGAGGACACAGTCAATCTTAATGATGACCAGCCCGAGCTTATTTTTGGTCCTAAGATTGAAGGTAGATATCAAGAGGGACTTGTTCCTCCCTTTTATGTAAGTTTAAACGTTCATGAAAAAAAATTTCACAACGCTATGCATGATTCCGGGGCTTCTCATAATTTAATGCCAAAAGTTGTAATGGAGAGCCTGGGTTTAGAAATCACCAGACCTTACAAAGGCCTTTACTCCATTGATTCCAACAGAGTAAAATGTTTAGGATTAATCGAAGACCTCTGTGTTAACTTAGCCCAAATTCCAACCAAATGTTTAGTCATGGATATTGTTGTGGCTGATGTCCCCCCAAAATATGGAATGTTATTATCAAGATCTTGGGGGGCTAAGTTACAAGGAACTATGCAAATGGACATGACCTATGCGACTATCCATGTTTTCAATCAAATTAGAAGACTTTACAGGGAGTCCCATATGAAATTCACAGTTACAAGTCAAGACAAACCAAAAAACTCTCCCTTGTATTCTGTAAATACAGGCCTAGCTTCTTTTATTATGTTTAATGATGAAACACTTGGTGAACAAGTCATTTTATTAGGATTAATGGCCAACAGGGAGGAAGAGGAACACAACGCAGGAGTGTCCAAACAGATTGTTGCATTTGAAAACAGTAGTGAACCAAATAGAGGTCTTGAGCTTCAAGTTAAGTGTCCATTACTTTTGAACATTCACAATCAAGAAAACAACCCTCAAATGAACGAAAATCTTGGGGAATAAAAAAAAATACAACTAAGTGCTGAAATCCCACAAAAATTAGAAAGCATAGTAGTTGAAGAGGACATTCACCAAACAGATGAAATTAAAACTAGTTCTCTGTGGAGTATGTATTTTGATGGATCCTTCACTAAGAACAATGCTGGTGTAGGGGTTTGGATTACTAACACTGAAAACAACCACACAGAAATAATTTCCTGCAAATTAAACTTTCAGTGTTCCAATAACATAGCAGAATATGAATCCCTTCTCCTAGGCTTACGTTTTTTGAAAAAGTTAGGAGCCACGAGAATCAATGTGTATGGGGATTCAGAGTTAGTCATTAGGCAAGTCAATGGGGAATATAATGCAAATCATCTCAGACTTAGAGCCTACCGAAACGATGTGATGGACCCTTTGAAAACCTTTGAAGAGTCCAAACTGTTTTTTGTCCCAAGAAAAAGAAATATTGCGGCCCACAATTTAGCCTTTGCAGCTAGAACATGCTTAATGCCATATAACACCAAATACTGCACAAATTAGATAAAATTTAGACTGGACTCATTCACGATAATGGAGAAATATTGGCGAGGGTGTTTGGTGACAACAAAACAAATAGAAGACTTCATGCAATTCATAAATGAATTTGAACTCAAATAGTTTGGACTCGGTTCACAAACGGTTGCAAGGAAAAAAATTTTCTTGATGAAGAAGAACCGTCTCACGGACCCTACTAATATGAACACTGCTATCTAGAAAACTTGAAAGCAAACAGAATTGAATGCGAGTTAGAAACATAGGAGTTAGAAACTATGCACTCTAAAGATGAAAGTTTGCACAAGGGTGCAGCCCCAGAAGAGTTGTTTGATCTTAACGATGTGGCCAAAATTCCAAAACTGGAACCTGTAGAGACTGAAGTCGAAGAGTGAAATATAGGCAGTGAGAGAGAACCAAAAATGATTAAACTTTCTAAGACTTTACCAGCTCACATTAAACTTAAATACATAGAGCTGTTTAAATATTTTTTCTGATGTTTTTGCATGGAGTTACGAAGATCTTAAATCCTATGACACTGAAATAATACAGCACAAAATTCCCCTTAAAGAAAACCAAAAGCCATTCAAACAAAAACTGCACAGAATAAACCCTGTTCATTTGCCTTTGGTTCAGAAGGAGATCATGAAAATGTATGAATCTGGTATTATTGTCCCTATTAGATACTCTGAGTGGGTGTCTAATCTGGTGTCTGTTAGGAAGAAAACTGGAGAGATCAGGCTTTTTATAGACTTTAGAGACTTAAACAAAGCTTCATTAAAAGACAACTACCCTTTACCCAAGATGGATCATATTTTACAAAGGGTGGTAGGGTCTAGAATAATTTCTTTGCTGGATGGCTATTCAGGGTACAATCAGATCTTAGTTCACCCTGTTGATCAATTAAAGACAGCTTTTACTACACCATGGGGCACTTTCATGTGTGAAAATGCCTTTTAGTCTAATGAATGTTTGGAAAACACACAAAGAGCCATGGACATAAAACACTGGAGGAAGATGAGCTTCTTCATCGTTATACCTTGATGATGTCACTATGTTTTCAAAAATAGATGAAGAGCACTTAGAACATTTAAGAAAGGTTTTTGAGAAATGCAGAAAGTTTGGGATATCTGTAAACCCTAAGAAGACACTATTCGGTCTCCAAGAAGGTAAACTTCTTGGGCACATTATTTCATAAGAGGGTATTAAGATAGATTCGAAGAGGATTGTGGCCATTTTTCAAATCTCACATCCTCGAAACATCAAGGAGTTGCAATCTTTCATTGGAAAGATTAACTTTTTGAGAAGGTTCATCCCCAACTTGGCTGAGCTCCTTAGGAATGTAACAAAAATGTTGAAGAAGGAGCAAGGGGTAAAGTGGACCTTGGAAGCAAAGAAATCCTTTGAACTGGTGAAACACACGTTAACCAAAACACCGGTTATTATAAGTCCTGATTTTTCAAAAGATTTTTATATTTTTTCATTTGCATGAAACCCTTCGTAGCTATTGTCCTTTGCGAGAAAAATCACGGAAGAAAGCAATGTTGCATTCTCCAACGAAACAGGGATGCCTTTGAAATGCTCAGGTATGGAAAAGCAAAGCACAAAACGCATTAAACTTTGAAAGACTTGAGGTATACATATTATCGCATATCATTACCTTTATTCCCAAAATCGGTTATTAAAGACCGTTCTAACTGATTGGATGTTAAGAGAGGTAAGTGGATTGTTTTTATTCTTGAATATGATTTAGAGATAAAACCCACTAAACTCATCAAAGGCCAAGGTCTAGCTAGATTAATGGATGAATCAAATTTTGAAGTTCTTGATATTAATATGATTAATGCTTTAGATGATCAAGAGGAACTCTCAACTCCCATTGTTGAAGACCATTTTATGAATTCCCCTTGGTATGCTGATATTATTTATGTTTTTCTTAAATTGAATACACCTCCTGGTTTGACAAAAACAAAGGAAATATTACTCAAATTGAAAGCTGTAAAATATTGCATTATTGATAGATGTCTTTACTGGAAAAATGCAAGTGGTGTATTGCTTAAATGTTTTCCTAAGTTTGATGCAGAAAATATTAAATACCAGTTCCATGAAGGAGAGTGTGGAGGTCATTTGTACTGGAAGACAATAGCCAACAAAATATTGAGGGTTGGTTTCTATTGACCTAATCTTTTCCATGATGTGCACAAAATGATCACAACCTGTCATAGATGTCAACTTTTTGAAGGCAAAAGAAAACTGCTACCCCTGCCTCTGCATCCAATCACTGTTGAAGCCGCATTTCAATAGTGGGGACTTGACTTCATAGGAGAAATCCATCCCCCATATTCTGCCCAGCATAGATGGATTCTCACTGCCACAGACTATTTCACTAATTTGATAGAAGCCATACCTTGTAGGCAGGCCAATGATTCAGTTATCATAAAATTTATGGAGACTAACATTCTCTCCAGGTTTGGCTGTCCTACCAATATTATCACTGGTAATGCAGCAACATTTGGATCAAACAAGATGTTTGATTTCTGTCACAGATATCAGATAACATTGGGGCATTCCATGGCCTATTACCCTCAAGGTAATGGACTTGCAGTATCCTCAAACAAAATTTTAGTGAACATAATCAAGAAACTGTTGGAGGACAACAAAAAGTATTGGCACACAAAGTTGTTTCATGCACTATGGGCTGACAGATTGACCTTGAAGAAATCTATTGGTATGTCACCTTTCCAGCTTGTGTATGGTACTGATGCAATTTTTCCAAAAATACTTGGTGTACCAATGATGAAGATTATTCAAGAGTTACAAACTAAGAAATGAAATGATCAGAAGAATAAATCAGACCATTCATCTTCATCAAACCAGAGAGGAGGTTTACAATAAAGCATTATAGAAACAGATCAGCATTAAAAATCTTTTTGACAGAAGAACAAAGGCCATCAATTTCAAAATTGGGGACAAAGTTTTAAAATGGGACTCAAGGAAGGAAGAGAAGGGCAAGCATGGAAAATTTGACAACTTATGGCTTGGCCCTTACTCTATTCACTCGGCTGCTGGTAATAATGCATTTTTCTTGCAGGAGTTGAATGGAGCAGAATTGTTTGGGGGTCCTATCAATGGAAGGATGCTTAAGCATTACTTTTCTTGATCCATGTTATGTTCCAAAAGCCTTTTTATCTTTTTCATTATAAATATCTCATCCACCATTGCATTCAAATTTAGAAAAATAAAAAATACAAAAACAATCAAAAGAAAGAAAGAGGGCAGATTGTGAAAACAAGAAAGGAATAGCCCCATACCAAAAAAGAGAAACAAATTCTGAAAGTGTGCAAGCTTAAATGCCACTCCTACAAAAAACACTTATAGTTAGTCAAACAACCTAATCTTGACTAATTAGTTTTAAATTTTCCGCTGATAGGATAGTGAATTCGATTTGCCAAACTGTTTAATCTTGGCTTATCAATAGATAGATTAGGATATAAATCAAAGGTTCAAACATGTTCAAAATATGAACCTAAGTTTCCAAAGAGAGATGACTCAAATCTGTTTTATTTTCTTGAGTCAAAAAAGATTTAAATCTGGTTCAAATCAACTCAAAAGCTGAACCAAAGAGCAAAGAAAAACAGCTCAAACAAATTCAAAATAGAGCCGCAAAAAGAGAAGGAAGTGCTTTTCAAATTTCAGATCTTAAGCCTTCCATTTTGATTTAATTTTTTGTAAAATAAATGTCTATGTGTAGCTTTTTTTTATGCCATAGACCACAGCAGGTCAAACAACTTAATCTTGGCTTGAATGTTTTTAAATTTATGTCTTAGAATTTAGAGAATAAAAATCTGTTGGACAGTTTAATCCCAACAGATAGTAGAATAGGTAGAGAAGCATCTGAACTCAACTGTTTAATCTGAGTTAAGAGAGAAATAAGGAGTAGAAATAGATTAGATTTCCTTCTTTCAAAAGAATAAAATGTTGTGAAAAGAGTTTTCCAATCCAAGTGCACTCTAATGAAGAAAAAATGTTAGATCAGTAGGATTGGGTAGGTAGAAAGTTTGTATTGATAAAGATCCATTATTTTTATGGTTGCTAATATGTTTTCAGAGAAAGTCATCTCAGCAAAGGAAAAGTAGCCCAATGGATCAGGCACAGGTCAGCCTCCCAGAGAATGCAGGTCTAAAGTTCTTGATGCCTTCAAGAAGGCACCATCCCCAAGTGGAGCCACTGTTAGCCAGCTATAAAATTTGTTATACCAAATGCTGGCTAAAAAAAATTTGAGCCTTCAAGGAACAAATTTCATTGCTAAAAATTGTTGGCTCTTGAAGACTCTTGAAGGCCTCATGCCTATCCTCTATCCAAAACTTCACTGTTGTTCCCATCTTTCACTTAGAAATCCTGCTGATTTCCAAGCCAGAATACTGCTGCAAGAACATTTTTTCCCCTTCCCTTCTTCCGAAACTAACCTCATTTTAACCCTTTCATCTCCCATGAAAAATCCCTCATTTTCATAATTTTTCCCTTTCCCCTTCATCAAAACCCCTTGATAAGGTCTGAAAACTCCCTTTTTTCCTTATCGAAACCTCTCTAACCCTTTGAAAATCATTGAAAAACTATAAAAACCCACATTTTGGGCATATATGGGTCCTAGCCCTTTTTCCCATTGACCCTCAGTCACATTATTTCCCATATGCCCCACGGCCCCGCAATCGGGTGCCAAGCCATTTTTTAATTATTCCCGCGAAAGTTTAAAACCTTTGGTTATATATATAAAAATAAAACCTCTGTTTATATTAATTTTCCGTCGGCTTTATTATTTTATTAGATTTCCGCCGGTACATGTTTTAAATCATTCCACACCGTCGATCTGATCTGAAGATCAGACGGTGCGGAGTCCGTCTCCCGGTGGTCCCCACATTCCACTAACCCATCCCAAAAACCGCGCGGTATTCATCAAATCGCCTTTGGGCGACGACGGTTTTTTCCCGATCGCCAGCGATTCCACTCATCGTTTGACACGCGTCCTGGGCACTGTTCATAAAACCACTATCCATCGCGCATTAACGTTCGGACGTGGATGCTGCGCGATATTGCCGTACAACGTCTAATCTGGGGTGGGCCATCCAACGGCTATTTCTCACCGAAGATGCCCAACCGTTAAGCGGGCTACGACGCGACATTTAACGAATCTCTGTCGTTGATCTGATCTGCAGATCGAAGGTCCATATTTCATCACCCTGATTCGATCGCTCGGTCAACATTTCCTATTTTGAATTTCCATTTTCCATTCTCGACCGTCGATCTCTGCGCGATCGACGACTCAGATTTAAATGTTTCTTCCGCCTTCCCTTTGTTTCCTCTGATCAATCTCAACCATTGGATGATGCCATCCAACGACCATGCTTCCTCCATGTGCCTTCTGAAGCAGTGAACCTATATATGCAGGATTTTTTAATATTTGTTTGTATTTTGCAGGGTTTAAATGGTTTTCTCGGCATTTTTGAAGAAAATTCGAGGGCAGACGATGACAATCTTCCTGCCTTCGATTCACCAAAGAAAATCATCATAGGGTGTTAAAAACACGTTTTCATCAATTTTTCATGAAGCATTGATGCCACATAACCCTGCGTAGCCCTGCATACCAGCAAAAACCATGAATCAGGCACAGTCAGAGAGTATAAGCAACGAAGACCAAAATTTATCAAAGAAGAGGATTAAAGAAAAAATTTGTGGGGATTATGGCAAAGAATGTTTATCAAAAGCCTAATCCCCGATTTAAAACACAGTTTAAAGAAAATCTGAAGTGTTTTATCAACAATAAACCCTCCACCACCACAAATTGAGGCAAATTGATCCTTCTAGCTACCACGACGCCACCTGTACCTCAAAGTATTCAATCAGAGGCCAAATTTATTGATCAGGATCAGATATTTGTCTTAGCACAGCCAGAAAGTTACTTCTGCAAGGAAACTTAATGCAAAGAACATCTGCAGAGTTACTTCGATGTCACACAGAGCCTCAAAGGTCAACAAAAGCCCCCACCGAGCTTAAATCTTTATGTAAATCATTTAATACAGAGGATATGTATGTAAGTTTCTTCATTGAGCCCCTCAAAGGCCAAGAAGCCATTAAATCTGTATTAATTGTAATTGGAGATATTTTATCAAACCTCACCTCCTCATTCTTCTATATATACTACTACAGAAGA
The DNA here is from genome assembly GCA_034641835.2 of Pinus albicaulis. Lineage (NCBI taxonomy): Eukaryota > Viridiplantae > Streptophyta > Pinopsida > Pinales > Pinaceae > Pinus > Pinus albicaulis. Next base: position 1,484,123,566 of record CM076579.1, on the reverse strand, counting down.
TGAGTGAGGGGTTGGTTGCAGAACTTTGATATACACTTGAGCTTAAACTTCTGATTGTAAATAATGTTCACTGGCCCTTGGAGCTCTACTTTTGATAGATTAGTTAGGCTGAACAGTGAAGATGATTGCTGAACTGAAACATTGGACCTAAGTATTGTAACTGGTTTGACATCAATAACAAGTTGTTTCTTGGGATCCTGGTCTATATCACTGGTGAAGTGCTCCTTTCTTTGTTATTGTTTTCCTTCTATGTATGTCATATTGTTCACTATTCTCTGATAAAGAACAACATTTATAGAGTTAGGACCTGTTGTATATCAGTAACCTTCTATGACTGAAAAGCTTTATCTCAATGTTTTTCTCCAATTTTTTCATTTAAGAATGATTTAATATAGTTTAAGCAGTTAGGAATGCTGGAGTTCCCTCGTCCTATTGTTTTCTTTAAACATTGTTCTTGAAATTTATTTTCCTTATTTGCTTATTAAAATATGACTATGGAAGATATGGTGTGCCCTGGTCCTAGTTTTTCTCCAAAAGCAGATTCTGAAAGTTTCCCTTGGTGTTGACTGAAAGCAAGCTAGGTTTAAAAGTACTTTATCTGATCTTAGGTTTATACTTTGTTTCCATTACATGTTTTCATACTTTCTGAAGGTAATTATTTGGATTACTGGATTGTTTGTCAATTAAGATGCTTTGATACAAACTTTCCCAAGAAGTCAATGGTTAGCCCTGCACTTGGTTGGTTTTAAACAGTTACTTAAGAGGCTTTTCTTGTTTGGACTGACTATAAATCCTTTGTGAAATTATTATCAGTTTCCACCATCTCCAACACTTTATTGTTCCCATTCCATCATTATAATCTCAATAATCTTGTGATTTATATGACTTTCCCCTTGGATCACTCTTGATGTTGTTGTTCAATTAAAGCCCTGTTATGACTCCATAGCCCAATGGACTAAAAACCAGCATTATATCTATCTTTTTAGCCTAGCTGTTCTATTCACTTGCAACTTCTCATCTTTGAAACTGTTTTGCATTTAGAACTTTCCCCTCAAGTAATATTCATGCTCAACCATAAAAAAAAAAACAAAACCCTTGGCCTTCATAACTAGCCTAATATCATAACCCCAAACTTCAAAGACAAATCCATCTTTGCACTTATTGGAGAGATCCCTCTCCGGATTTAGGAGGGCTAGATCCTAGAATCCCAAAGTTGGTTGAAATAATGTTGCTTCTGTAGTTTTAGTCTCACCAATCTGCTAAAATTACAGATTCCTAACAATTGCCAACATGGATGCTCAAGTTATAAATGACTGTTGAAGTCATGCACAATATTTGGTAAAATTTGAATAAGTTAATTATGAAATTCATTTGATTTATTTGATCAATGAGATTGTGATGTGTGCAGGTCTTGGAAGAAGACCTTACCAACGAACCATCAGATGGGTATGATCTCACAATCAGTACCTTAAGGTGAAACACAGACTTTCAAAGCAGAGTAGATGAGAATCCATGAAAATTAGGGTGCGAAGTCCTAAATCCATGAAATATAAAGACATGGAGTCTTGGATATATAATAAAAGGATTAGGGCATGGAGTCCTAAATCCATGAAATATAAAGACATGGAGCCTTGAATCTATAATGAAATTTTTAGGGCGCGGAGTCCTGAATATTTAAAAAGATCAAGGTGTGGAATCTTGGATCTTTAGAGTAGATCAGGGCACAAAGTCCTCAATCTACTAAGGCACGAAGATGCATAAAATAGGGGTGAAAAATCCATATTATCTGGAAGAAAATACCACTCATGGGTAGCTCACAGATGAATTTCCTTAATAAAATCTCATTCCTAACAATTTTGGAGTGAGTTTCTAAAAATAGAAAATCATGTCTACCATTTCAAGTATGACTTTCTAAAAATAGTAAATCACCTCCAATAAATGGGTAAACAAGTATACTTGAAGGAAAATCACTTAAATTATGATTAATCAATTGTAATAGTTCAATCTCGACTTAATCCTCAATATTATTAATATTATTAATATTATTATTATATTTTATGAGATTGTGATATTATTATTAAAAGGGAATCATATCTCCTCAATCACTTCACACCTCTCTCCTTGATGATTCTCATGGCTCTAAGTAACTCTCTCTCTCTCTTTTAATAATACATTACAGTCTCTTTTATGCACTCATCAAAGAATGGCATATTCCTCTTACACTCATTAAAGACATGTCATAAAATATTCCTCTTACACTCTCCTTAATTAAGGCATGCATACCTCTCCTTAATGGCATGAGTTACCGTCATACCACTCCTTAATGGCATGAGTTACCCTCATCTAAATGGAATAAAAGGCATGCATATTACTTCTCCTTTATGACAAGAATTTTTTGCTCCTCCTATATATGTGTCTCATGTATTCTCACTTTGGGGGGGGCACAGGGGATTCACTCAATGAACCTCTAACATATCACGTGTGATCATAACATATTAAACAATACCCTTAATTTGAGTACATATTGAAAAATTCCTCTAAAAAACACATTATTTAACCCCCTACCAATATAAACCCAATACACCTTCCCAATTTAAAAATCCCCTACTTTCACTATATATTGTAGGTATCAGTTTTTTCATTAACATTTTCTATACCCCTTTATATTTTTTCATTAACTTTGAACTCCATTTTTTATACGTTCCAATATAAAAACCCTTTACCCCCTATATATCCCCCAATATCTTATGTCATTTTTTCCTCATTATATATCCCCCAATATGAACCCACGTGCTATAATATTACTCCCACAGTGAAGCCCCTGTGGGGGGGGGGGGGGGGGGAGGGTGCATGGTGATACCAAGAGTTGGAGAGATTTGAAAAAAAAAAATTATGAGAGGGAGGGACTTGGAGAGTAGCCAATTTATTTTGAAATGAATTTGAAATCCCTAAACTAAATTACTAATTATTTATACATGGTGTAGCTGACCATGAGTGGTATTTGGAGGAATTGAAACTTATCTTCCTCAAATTGCCTTGGCTTTCTCTCTACTGCTATATTTTGGTACTGTTTGTGAGATTTTACAGCTCGGGGGTTCCAGGGGGAGGAGTTCTCCCTGGATATGGCCGGGTGGAAAACCGGATGGTTCAAATAAGTTGGTTAAGGGATCAAAGGTGGATCATATTCTCAACGATTGGTGTTGAATATCTCTTCAGGTATAATTTCCATTGTCCTAAAATTATAGTATATATTTAGCATAAAATAAAAAGTAGACATTTAAATTGTTGTAAGCATCTAATTTTGGTTTAGGCTTATGTTATCTAGAATATTATTGATTAGTTAAAAATGAAGACTAGATCAATCTATATGTATGGATGTTTAGATCTCAATATTGGAGTTATTATTGGTGTATTTTATGGTACTAATCTTGGTATTGTAGCATTTGAGAAAGGAAAGCCAAATATTTTTGAAGGTAATTGCAATAAATAAATTCCAAAGGACTTGGGTAAGTATTTCACGATTGATGGTTATATTTCAAGTAATTAGATGCATGTTCTAGAAATGGTTTTAGGATAGTTTTTAAAGTGTTTGAAAAATCTGTGAATGAGTAATGTTATCAATTTATTTATGCATGAATAAGTGCTAACTTGCAGCTTACATCAGAAGTAAGAAAATGGACATGTACCCAAAATATACCTGGAGGAATTACATAATCAACCCTTAAAAGAAAATGCAAAAATAATGGCAACTAAAATATGGTTTGGAAGATCAAATGCTTGAGGTAAGTTGGAGATAAATTTTAGTTATGGCTTATGTTTCATATTCTTATCAATAATTCAATGTTTTTTTATTCAAGTTGTTATAATATTAGTATCAGAATTTTGATAGAAAGCCTTAATGGCTATAGCATTCAGGGCTGCCATGTGTTTGTTAAATTGTAGCAATTGGTGAAAAAATCTTGCAAATCATGCCAAATGAATTAGCTTGTGGGTGGTAAAATGTTTTAAGAACTCATATGGTGGATTTAGAAATGTGTGAATTAATTGAGCATATCTTAGTAGCATAACTCTGGGTTGTTTTTCCTCATGTAGAGTTGTAGTTGTAAGTTTTCATTCCATATGTTTGACAAAAGTCATAAATGAAACATTTAGGATATAAATTTTTGTTATTTTCACGAATCGCATTCCTGGGCGTTTTTAATTTGATTCAGCCCAACATCAGGGGGTATCCGTGCCTAATGGACATGTAACCCCTTATTTCATTCCAAAACAATACTTTGCAGAACCCAGATCGAAAATCTGGGAGATTTTGCAGATTGCTTCTGTGGGTTATGTGCGCCTGTTGTTGAGACTTTGCTGAAAGAATAAGATTATTTAGTCCCTGTTTTAAGATGGCAACATTTAAAGTTTCAATTTCTGAATTTTATGAGATAAATATGATGAAGAATAATCTTAAATTCATTGTTTCCAAGTGTTTGACAAAATGCCTCAATGGCTTTTAATTTCATGCTTGCAAAGTGTTTGTCATAAGGGCTCAATGAGTGTAGAGTGTATGTCTGCAAATTGTTTGTCAAAAGTCTTGAATGGCTGTAGCTTTTGTGCATATAAATTGTTAGTGTAAAAGTCTTAGTTACTGTTGTTTTTATGTTACTATAAATTATAAATAAACTATTTAATGGGTGTAGCTTCCTATGTCTGCAAGTTTTTGGTATGAATGTGAAGATGAATTTAATAATTTGTTGAAGTATGAAGACATTTGTTTCTTGTATTATCTAAATCTTTCATAAAAAGGGGCTTGTTGTTGGAAAAAATTTACAGTGACTAATTCTTTAGGATTTTGTGAAAATGAGTATTAGTGATTAATGTGACCTCTAATTCTCTATATTTTTTATGGTGGGTAAGGTATGACATTAAACACATGAATCCCATTGTAGTGCTGGTCATGCATGCAATGAGAGTAAAATCAAGCTCAATATGTGAAGCTAATGCTTCACCCGCTATAACTGCAGGCTTCTTCTTGCTTGCCTTCTTCTGTGGACAATTCGATGCATATTTCCCATGCTCGTGACAGTGAAAACATCTGATCTTTGACAAGTATCTCTTTCCCTCTTTTCCTTGGGATTTCTTTCCCTTGGCCTTATTTTGTTTTCCCACTAATGCACAATATTCTTCTTTTTTGGTATTGGAGGTCCTGTATCTGGTGCTCAGCCTTATATCCTCTATTACCAAATCCAACCATAGTCACTCCCAATCTGGTAACTTCTCCCTCTTGTTCACAGAGCCCTAGTAACTATGCCAGCTTTTGGGAAGGCCTAGAAGTGTTAGGTTCACCAATTCATCATCGGTTATGGTCACATGAACACTTCCAAGCTCATCTAAACATTGAGTGAACTTCGCCAAGTATGTTGGTATCGTATTGCCCTCCTCCTTGATCTTTCTGAGCTTGTCCTTCAACGCCAAGTTCCTTTGGTCAATTTTGTTTTGAAGCAGATCTATCAAGGCCTTCCACATAGAATATGGACTTTCCTTCCCATGGAGACTCGATACAATATGGTCTCGAACTCCCCCTAACAAGATCTCCTCGCCTTTGCTACTTTCTTCTACTATGCATCAAGAAGTTGGGCATCTGCTGCTGCGGGCTTGGGAATATCATTATCTATGAATTCCTTCAACCCATTGTCCTCCAACACTACCTCCATCCTGTCCTTCCATGCAATATAATTAGAAATCCCCTCGAGTGCATATTCGAGTCTGAAGCCATTGAAAGACATCTTGATCCACTTCTATCTCCAAAGAATGTATTTGCAAATTTGAATATTGTTCAACAAAACCTCAATTTCTTCTCAAATATTGTGATTCCTGGCGCTTTGATACCATGTAGAAAATATCTAACACAACTCTAATACCATGTATAAATTATATATAAACTATATACCAATGGATTCAATTTGATCATGTAATGTACTAAAACAAGAAATTGAATCCTTATATATATTTCCAGAATATAAAACACGATCGCTCAATCACATGCAAGTAAGATAAAGGAAACTATCAATCACACAAAAAAGATATTCTTGGGGAAAGAACTTGCTCAAAAACCCTATATCATATATTTTACATAGTCAAATAATCATGAAACAATATAATTCTTTCTCACACCGAGAAAATCCTACACTCTACCGATCATCTCACCCTGATCCTGCACAAAACTGACTAGCAATTCTCAGGCAAAATTGATGAACACTTAGCGAATTCTCACCCCCTGCTTAGCCTAGCCTTTCTCATGAAATCCATAGGAAATTAATCCCTATTAAATATGATAATCAACCTTCCTTGATTGCGCAATCCCTATGGAGCCTTCCTCTAACTTTATAACTGCACCTGGGCAGTTCGTCAAAAATTCAACCGATAGTTTACTCGTCTTTAACCTTTGTGTCAACTAGGTCTCCATCAGAGTTGACATGCATGCAACTATTAATAGTGAATCTTCAGTTATTTGGTATATCATTACTTGTGAACTAAATCTATTTTAATTCACTTGATCTTCCACTAGCTCATCAATCAGTTAGAACTAGTTAAATTAATTTTAACTCAATTAATGTGAGTTAACTGATCACACTCACACCACACTAGTGCTACAATTGTAACTAGACCCTATAAATAATAGAATCACTCTACATGCCTATCCTTTGACCCTCAACTCGAAATTCTTGATCTAACTAAGTCTATCACACTTAGTTGACTATTAAATGTTGTTATGAGATAAGATTACAATTTATGTTTAATTTAATTAAGGATAATTAAATCAAAAGACTCACATGGTAACCATTTATGGGTGCCATTTTCTAGATTTTTTTTCAGGATGAAAATTTCACTATTTCTTGTTACAAATTTCAACACATTTAGCACTAATGTGTAGCTGAATTCCTCACTCATTTGTGACTGTAATCCCACACCAGTATTTCCTCAAATTTTTTCCTTTCTAGATGCCAATTTATTTGTTTCTTGTCAGCTTGAGGGGTATTATGTCTCATGTACTTTGATCAATAAATGTTATTGTATTAATTTGTGGCCTCTATTTCCAGGAACACTATATATATTGGACTCATTGTATCATTGTATCACATTCTAGCCCATTGATGCTAGCATATCATGTATCATGTATCATGTAATTTGTAGCTCAGTCCCACATTGATGGGTACACCATTATTATTTGTATTATGTTATCTCAACGGGTATGGATATTCTTACCCCGCCTCATTTGAGATCATGTCCTCCAAAATAAAAAGATACTTACATCGGTTTAGTAGGTCTCTCCCCCTCCATTTCTTTGTCATTCTTTGCATCACCTCAACTATCTCTCTTTCTCTCTATTTATTAGTCCCCTTTGGTGTCTCGTGGAAGTGTAACCTGCAACGTATTTCAGTCATACGATTTTCTCTTGACACTCCTACATTAAGGGCCAATCTGTTATAACCTAAAAAATGATCACCTAGCCATTTCTAACTAGGTCGATCAAAATACATTGTAGGATTAATTTTACCATAGTAAAATCACTTTGTCCATAGGAAATAATTTAGTAATCCATTTTTATTAAAATAAAAAAAACCCCATGAGAATAATTGAATAAATCATTATTTATTTAATTTTCTTTAAAAATAATTATTTGATGATTATTTCTTAACACATTTGACTAAATCACCTTGGAATAATTAAATAAATCATTTCTTATTTATTATTCATTATTATTATATTTCGAATAATTGTTAAACCATTATTTAATAATTATTTCAAATTCACACTTTTCTTAATCCTTGCAAAGTGATTAATAAAAAAATTTATTTGTTAATTACTTCAACCATTTTCTAAATAAACACATTTGACCATTTTGAATATCTTTTCCATCTCTAAAAAATATAATAAAGTATTTGTAATGGCCAGATTTTGATTTGGTCAATAATAGTTTATTATTTTCCAATCCTTAATTGAGTCCAATACTTTGTTATAAATAAGAGGGATTTCCTTTCATTCTTGACAATGATCATTATCATCATCACCACTATCATCTTCTTACATTTGAGCTCCCATTTTAGTTTCATTTTTATTTTGGGATTTTTGCATTTTGAGAGAGAAAAAAATTCGATGAAGCACAAGGACATCAAAAGGACCCATCCCAAGGAGAGGGATTTTGCATACCCATGTTGTAAATCCCTTTCACCAGATGTTTTATAATAAAAATATTATTCATAAAAAAAATTCTATTGGGTTATGACATTTGTTATTTATTTTTATTTTACATTTTATATTACATATGATCTTTTTTATTTCAATGTTTTCTTATTTTTTCATTGCAGATCTGAAGCTTGAAAAACCACATCTTGTTGTTAGGGTCACTTGTCACCATTGGCTTAAGTGAAGAATTTTTTGGTACACTTTCCCAAAATCCTTACACTAACAGGTATGATTCAAAATTATTCATGATATGATATCAACTATAATATGTCGTTCAATTATTCAAGAACCTGACAGTTTGAGAGAAACCCTAATATTACATGATCAATGAAAAGAAACCCTTGCTAATTGGACTTGGCTTCTGTTGAAAGAAGATAAAGGATATAGGTTGTATTCATAAGGATACATCTCTATATGTAATTGATAGACAATAATTACTCATGGATAAGAGGGAGACATGATCAAGATGGATTCTATCACTTCTCTCAATCCACTTTAAAGATAAGTACATTCTAGACCTATATTATTTCTTTATGACAATACTCTTGTTTAGATTTATTGTTTAAATTATTTCTTATCCTTCCTCCATGAATATCTGAGTACTTGAATACTTATAACTTCCTGATGAAGATGTGATAAGTATATCCTTCTTGAGGATCATTTGGATGCTATAAGGAGCAAGAAAAGAGAGCTAGTACAGAGAAAAGTTGGAGCATAAAGAGGAAGCTAGAACAATAAAAGGGATGAGATGAAAATATATTCTAGGAGAAAAGGTATTATGGGAATATGAAAATTTTCAAAGTATCAATTTACAATAACCATGTGTATATGCTAATCAAGTGCTACAAGTTGCTCAGGTATCTGAATATTACAAGGCATGTATAATTGTTACGATTCAATTTAGTTAAAATATCGATATGGCAATAATATCACCCTCATAGAAGTCTTGATTCATTTAATTCTTTTGAGTGATGTATGTCAGTAATATATATATGTGAGTAAGTTTGATTTATGTGATATGCTGATGCACTTTATAGTTTAAATCTCATTGATATTTGGATATACTGATTTTGTCTAAAGATAAAGCATAGCCAAAATATTGGCTTTGATATAGGATAACTTGATATTGTTGTTTGTAATGAGTATGGAAACCTTGATGGAAATAGTGTGGTTGTAAGATTTTTAATTAAGGTCCAGTGACTATCTCATTGTTGATATTGATAAAGATTTGATAAGTTGTAACTGCTATGACGAATTAACATGGTAAATTTGACACTGTGACAAAATGGATTCCATGATTTGATTATGTTACGACTTTCATGGAAATTATTGTATAACATAATAGAGATGTGATATTTAATGTAGGTAGAATTTTTAGTTACCATAATTGTATGAAATTAACCCTTGATATTAGTATGAAATTTCTTGGAAGGTGTACAAAAAAAATCTCACTTAAGTTACAAGTGAATAGTGACCCTAACAAAAATTTTGGTTGCTTATACCTCAGATCTACAAGAATAATGTGAGAAAAACATGAAGAAAAAAATATGTATGCGATATAAAATAATAAAAAACAAAATAAATCCGATGTAATAACCCAATTATGGAAAAAAGTTTAAATAAATAAGTCATTAATTAATAACACCCGACGAAGGAGATTTACAAAAGGGTTGCAAATCCCCCTCCGTGGGATGGGTCCTTTGATGTCATTGACGCTTCAATATTAGATCTTACTCTCTTAATATGTGAAAACCCAAACAATGTGTAGAACTCTAGTGGGAGCTCAAAAGTATGGAGACAACAATGGTGATGATGATAATGATCATGGTGAAAAATGAATGAAAAACATCTTATTGCATCGAGAGGTGCTCTACAACCCAGTTTAGGTGACCGTAGGGTGAGAGTGAGTTTTATATGGGTGAGAGTTAGGTGAGTGTTGTATGGGTGAGCGTTAGGTAAGTATGAGCGTAAGATGTGATATGTGAGACGTGAGATCTTTTTGATATTCATTTTTTTTATATTGTAACTTTGTTTTTTATTAATAAAATTACGAACAATTTTTTAGATAAAAGAATGTAAAATATACACATCACATTAAAAAATATGACATATAAATAGTACTTATAAATTAACATCCATTTTACAATATAAATTAAAATAATTGGTTCATCACCATTTTTAAATTTAATTAAATAGCCAATTGAAATTTAATATTTACAATATAACAAGATTTTTAATCATGAGTATTTACCATGGATATTATTAATTTATAAATATGTCCTTTTACAATACCATGGGCCAATAACTAGAAGTGAAATATAGAGAAAGATAGAGGGAGAGGAGGGAAGAAAATCATAATACCATGTGCTAATACCATGGGCCATCTATGCTTTTGATTATTATGTTATGGATCTAGGATTTTAATTTTTTTGTTACAATACCATGCCTTATCAATACCACATGCACAAGAACCATAACTTATTTCAAAATAAAAATATTTTACAAATACTTTAATTTAATTTAATTTTATAACATTTTTTAATTAAATCTAAAAGAAAAAAAGTTATAATTACTTTTTACTTGATATTGATATACTTGATGGGAATATTTAGAGATAAATATATATTTTTTCAATATCTAGAGATTCTCATGTATTAATATTGAAGATATACATATCTCTTATATTAGGTTTGGATTCATGAATTTTTTATTCCCACTGTGTATATAATTGTTAGCCCCATAATTTGCTCTCTTTTTGTCATTTTCCCCTACCTAATTCATAACTATTTACCGCTATTTTACCTATTTTATGCACCCTCATCTTGCACCAGTCCAAGCACGGTGACATATTTCGTATAAACTTTATTTTTTATATTTTTAATTCAACTTAGCATTAATTAATTATTTATTACATGATTTCTTACTTTTAATCACTCTTTGTAACTTATCAATATCTCCAATGTTTACTTAGTAGTTAGAGTACTTAACGTGACTGCTGATCCTAGTGCAGGATCAGATCTTGCACCGTTTCCAACAAAAAAAATCCTTGCAGCAGATCCGAACCTCCTTGATTACCACCTCGTTTTGAGCAGCTTCAACCATGACAGCAATATTGATCCAAAGAAGCCAAGACCGAATTTGTGAAAGATGAAAGTTGGAGATTGGCTACGGCCAGTTTTGCTAACTCTCTAATTTTGAAGGCCGAAAAGCTAAATTCTGTGTTTGGTTATGTAATCAGTTGAATGATCTATTTTTGCCTTTGGCCAAAGATCTATTTAATGTAGAATGTAAATAGGACTAAGGGAAAAAAATTTATAGCAGAGGAGAACAGATACACATCCAGAGAGGCAGTAATAGGTTGTTGTATTTTGTTATCACCCGAATTTGGGCTGGATGATGTATTCATGTATGTACCTGCCTCAGTGAATTAATAAAAGGGAGCCCCCCTTCATGTTTCACAAATTGCGTTTCTATATTTGAGCTGATGAATTGATTAAGGTACTGAGCAAAATTTTTATTTAAAAGGGAAACGCGTTGGTTGGCTAGGGCCCAACTAACCCAGCACGTTTACCCCATTTCCCGTTTTCCTATAATTTGTGTTTACATTGTCAAGTGTGATTTAATTTTAAGCACATCCATTCATGTCTGAGTGAAATCGGATCCGTTGTGTGAATTAGATAAATTTCCTTTCCTGCACTTGATTTCAGATTGGTTTTCCTCCGCCTGGTCCAAGCGGGAGAAATGACCTTGCACCAGTGCACGTTGGTATGATGTCTCCTTTTCTGCAATTCTGTTTGATTGGTTTTCCCCACCTTGTCCAAGCAGGAGAAATGAACCTGCACCAGTGCACGTTGGTGTGATGTAGCAAGCCTTCTTAGTCTACTTCCCGCAATCTTCTTTCTTTCATTAAATGCTTATGACAGGATAAATGTATATTGATTGTTTCTTTATTCCTGCACTCTGTTAAGATCAGAAACATTCAATTTTTATCTGTGCAATTTGATTTGACAGTATAATAGCACTTGCAATAATTAAGCACTCATTTTAAGAATTAATTGCTAAGTGCAGGAAGCTCTGATCAGGTGCAAGAACTAGTTTCTTGCTATGGGATCTGAGTGCTTTAAACCTAAAAAATTTCAAGCCCTTGCATGAAGTAAAAAGCCTTTAGTAAAGACACCATTTATACCTTCTGCAGAAATCTTTGTTCTTGCACTAGTGCAAGTAGACTGCAATAGTGCAGGACAGATTAGCGCAAGAAGGAAATATCTAAAGGAGTAGGTTTAAGGGCCCATCTGATGAGACTGCTAAGTGTCTCTCCTAAAGAAAAACACACACTCAGTATTTAAACAATAATTAGCTGGAGTGATTTTATTTTATCTTTAATTCCCTCTTGCAAATGCATTCTTTCTTGTTCCAGTATTAGATTATTTTGATGGTTCAAGTTGCCTTTTTCTCTTAATTTTATTCTGCAATCTTTCCTTTAAAGAAAGTAGGGATTTATATTAGGAAAATTCATACCATCTCTAGCATTTCATGTGCTTCGTCTCTAAGTTTACAGATCTCCCGAGTTGAAAAATTAAGTGTTGAGGAGTTTGCTTAAGTGTAATTCCTGCACCCAACATTTTGGCGCCATTTCCAGGGAGGCGATTTGATTTGGTAAGAATTTTTTGATTATACAATAGAGGTCATTTTTCCTTTATTTTTGCAGTATTGTTGGAAAAGCTTCTTTGAAGGAATTTTACTGGTGTTAATTGATTTCTGACAGCATTTTTTTTACTAGAATTTGTTTGTTATTTTTCTTTTTTGAAAATGAATGCCTAGAAAAGGTAAGGGTATGAAGCCCACTAAGGGCCAAAAGAATTCTGAAAACAATTCTCATATTGGGTCTCCTTCTGTAAGTAGGAAGCCCAATCTAATTCAAACCCATCATGCAGGAACAATCCACCTGGATTCTGGTGACAACAGCTCAGGTGTGGTTCAGCCCGTTGAAAGCGGTACAAGTAAAAGGGAAACAATGGTGGACCATGAAGATCACTTGGAAGGGACTGGTGAAAACCAGGTAAGTAAAGAACAATCGAATTTTGTGTTTCCAATTGTGGATCTTGATACTATGGCGCAAATGAAGAATATTCCACCATCATCTCTCCCTCATTTCCATGGTAAAGTTCATGAATGTTCTGACTCTTTTCTATTCGAGTTTGATATTTTGTGTAGAATTTATGATTATTCAACTAGTGCTCAGAAGTTAAGATTATTTCCTGTTACTCTCAAGGACTCATCTCTACGTTGGTTTATGGGGTTAGGAGGAAACACTATAAACTCTTGGGATCAGATGAAGAGAGTGATTTTGTCTAAATATCAAGAATATTGCAAAACTCGGGACATGCAGGATGAGATTTTTACAATCACACAGGATGACGATGAAACTCTTGAAGATTACCTAGAAAGATTTCTGTATATTTTACAAAGGTTGAAACTTAAGTTTGATCCTAGTACTACTAGAACCTTGTTCTTAAGAGGACTTACCGATAATGCTAGAAATAATTTAAATCTGTTAGGAGAAGGTGATATTTCTCAGCAAAATTTTGAACAAATTTGTGAATTATGCAAGAAATTTTCAAGAAATCAGTATAGATCTGGTAGAGGAACTCGAAATATAAATAGAAAAATTGAATCTACTGATGCTATGATTATTGGACTAGAAAATGAAATGGAAAACATGAAAATTGATATAATGAATATTGTTACCAAAAAGTTAGACTCTTTAAAATTTCAGTAAAAACTCATGAAGGAACAAGAGTCATTATGCATTTTCTGTCCTAAATGTAAAGACAAGCATCCTCCTAAAGAGTGTCCTCTTAATTTGAAAGAAACAAATAAGTGTGCTATTTGTGCAGAAGACCATGTCACAGAAAAATGTCCCTCTATACCAGGACTTAAAGCTGTATTTACAGGGGGACATCCTGAAGTTGAATACTTGTATGCTATGGGATCAAGAAGGAATTGGCATCAGGTAGGTGTAGGTATGGCTCCTGAAGTTTCTCCACACTATTTTGGTTATAATTCATATGCATATTCTTATCCTAACACTAATCAGCAGTGGCAGTATGGGTATCAATATCAGCATGGGCATCCTTCTCAACCATGGCAACAAGGTTGGAGAGGGCCAACTCATTCTCCATACTCCCACCAACCACCTATGCAGTTATCCATATACACATACACCTTATTCAATGCCTCAACTTCTGAGTCAGTATACTCCATCGTTGCCTTTACCTCCACCCTTTCGACCTCCTTAGTTGCCTGCTCAACCTATGCCCAATCCTAACAATAATAAAGTAGTGCAAATGATCTATTTAACAAACCAACCTTTACCATTCGAGTACCAGTCTATTCTAGTTGGCGTTCATGATATTCAATTAAGATCGGGAAGGACTGTAACATCAGAAAATCAGAAGCAACCTATAGTGATTGTTGAAGAGAAAGGAGAAGAGGAAACTCTTAACCATTCTTCGAAAGTTGTCACAAAGCAGTCCTTACCATCTTCTTCCAACTAGCCTCCCTTCCTAGAGAGGCTAGTAATGGAAAGAAGTGAGCCTATTTCTGAGACTAGTTTGGCATCTGAGCTTCGAAATATTTTCATTAAGATACCTTTGCTTCAACTTGTTAGGAATCTGTAATTTTAGCAGATTGGTGAGACTAAAACTGCAGAAGCAACATCGTTTCAACCAACTTTGGGAATCTAGGATCTAGCCCTCCTGAATCCGGAGAGGGATCTCTCCAATAAGTGCAAAGATGGATTTGTCTTTGAAGTTTTGGGGTTATGATATTAGTCTAGTTATGAAGGCCAAGGGTTTTGTTTGTTTTTTGGATGGTTGACCATGAATATTATTTTGAGGAGAAAGTTCTACATGCAAAATAATTTCAAAGGTGAGAAGTTGCAAATGAATAAAACAGCTATGGCTAAAGAGATAGATATAACGCTGGTTTTTAATTCATTGGGCTATGGAGTCATAACAGGAATTTAATTGAACAACAACATCAAGAGTGATCCAAGGGGCAAGTCATCTATATCACAAGATTATTGAGATTATAATGATGGAATGGAAACAATAAAGTGTTGGAGGGGTGGAAACTGATAATAATTTCACCAAGATTTATAGTCAGTCCAAACAAGAAAAGCCTCTTAAGTAACTGTTTAAAACCAACCAAGTGCAGGGCTAACCATTGACCTCTTGGGCAAGTTTGTATTAAAGCAACTTAATTGACAAACAATCCAGTAATCCACATAATTACCTTCAGAAAGTATGAAAACATATAAGAGAAACAAAGTACAAACTTAAGATCAGATAAAGTACTTTTAAACCTATTATGCTTTCATTCAACACCAAGGGAAACTTTCAGAATCTTCTTTTGGAGAAAAACTAGGACCAGGGCACATCATATTTTCCATAGTAATCTTTAATAAGAAAATAAGGAAAATAACTTTCAAGAACAATGTTTAAAGCAAATAGTAGGACGAGGGAACTCCAACATTCCTAACTGCTTAAACTGTATTAAATCATTCTTAAATAAACAAATTGGAGGAAAACAATTAGATAAAGATTTTCAGTTAGAGAAGGTTACTGATATACAGTAGGTCCTAACTCTATAAATTTTGTTCTTTATCAGAGAATAATGAACAATATGACATACATAGAAGGAAAAAAAATAACAAAGAAAGAGGCACTTCACCAGTGATATAGACCAGGATCCCAAGAAACAGCTTGTTATTGATGTCAAACCAGTTACAGTACTCAGGTCCAATGTTTCAGTTCAGAAATCATCTTCACTATTCAACCTAACTAATCTATCACAAGCAGAGCTCCAAGGGCCAGTGAATACTATTTACAATCAGAATTTTAAGCTCAAATATATTTCAAAGTTCTACAACCAACCCCTCACTCATCTTTTGTAGTAGTATATATAGAAGGATGAGGAGGTGAGATCTGATAAAAGATCTCAATTACAATTAATACATAATTAATGGCTTATTGGCCTTTGAGGGGCTCAATGAAGAAACTTACATAAATATCCTCTGTATTAAATGTTTTTACATAAATATTAAGCTCGATGGGAGCTTTTGTTGACATTTGAGGCTCTGTGTGACGTCGAAGTAACTGTACAGATGTTCGTCATTAATTTGTCTGCAGATTTTACCCTTTCGCTGTGTTGTGAGGCAGATATCCGGTCCTGATCAACAAATTTGACCTCTGATTGAATACTTTGAGGCACAGGTGGCATCGTGGTAGCTAGAGGGATCATTTTTCCTCAATTTGTGGCAGTGGAGGGTTTCCTGTTGATAAAACACTTCAGATCTTCTTTAACCTATGTTTTAAATCGGGGATTAGGTTTTTGATAAAAATTCTTAGCCGTGATCCCCACAAAATTTGTCCTTTAATCCTCTGTCCTGATAAATTTGGTCTTCGTCACTGATACTCTCTGAATGCGCCTAATTCATGGTGTTTTCTAATGTATAGGGCTGCGCAGGGCTATGTAGCATCAATGTTTCATGAATCATTGATGAAAACATGGATTTAAACCTTGTGATGATTTTATTTGGTGAATCGAAGGCGGGAGAATCGTCATCCTTCGCCTTCGAATTTTCTTCAAAAATGGCGAGAAAACCATTTAAACCCTACAAAATAAAAAAAAAACTATTATAAAATCCTACATATATAGGTTTACTGCTGCAGAGGACACGTGGAGGAAGCATGGCCGTTGGATGGCATCATCCAACGATCAAGATTGATCGGAGAAGGCGGAAGAAAGATTAAATCAGAGCCGTCAATCGTGCAGAGATCGATGGTCGGGAGCAAAAGGGACAGTAAAAAACGGAGAATCGTTGACTGGGCGATGGAATCAGGGTGATGGAATATGGACCGTCGATCTGCAGATCAAATTGACGGTGGAGATTAACTGGATGGCACGTTGTAGCCCGATTATCTGTCGGGCATCTTCGGCAAGTGATAGTCGTTGGATGGCCTGCCCCAGATTGGATGGTGGACAACAATATCGCTGGACATCCACGTTTGAATGATAACACATGATGGGCAAGCGGTTTTGAAAAAGTACATGGGACGTGTTTCATGCAATGTATGGAATTTTTGGCGATCGGGAAAAAACCGCCCTCGCCCAAAGGCGGTGCGATGAATACCGCGTGATTTTTGGGCGGGGTTAGTGGAATGTGGGGACCACCGGGAGACGGACTCCGCACCATCCGATCTTCAGATCAAATCAACGGTGCAGAACGATTTAAAAATTGTACCAGCAAATAATTAATAAAATAATAAAAACATATGTTGTAATACATAACCAAGTTTTTAACTTTGGCCAGGAATTATTTCATTTGAAGCGGATAGGTGCCCGATTGCAGAGCCATGGGCGGATGGGAGGTGTTGTGACCGAGGGTCAACGGGAAAAAAGGGCTAGGACCCATATATGCCCAAAAATGTGGGTTGTTATAGTTTTTCAATGTTTTTCAAAGGGTTAGAGGGGTTCCGATAAGGCGAAAAAGGAGTTTTCAACCTTGTCAAGGGGTTTGATGAAGGGGAAAGGGAAAAATTATGAAAATGAGGGATTTTTCATGGGAGATGGAGGGATAAAAACTGAAGTTAGTTTTGGAAGAAGGGAAGGGGGAAAAATGTGCTTGCAGCAGTATTCTTTCTCGGAAATCAGCAGGATTTCTAAGTGTAAAATGGGAACAACAATGAAGCTTGGACAGAGGAGAGGCATGAGGCTTACAAGGAGTCTTCAAGAGCCAAGAATTTTCAGCAATGAAATTTGTTCCTTGAAGGCTCAAAATTTTTTTAGCCAGAATTTGGTATAACAATTTTTATAGCTGGCTAACAGTGGCTCCACATGGGGATGGTGCCTTCTTGAAGGCATCAAGAACTTCAGACCTGCATTCTCTGGGAGGCTGACCTGTGCCTAATCCATTGGGCTACTTTTCCTTTGCTGAGATGACTTCTCTGAAAACATATTAGCAACCATAAAAATAATGGATCTTCATCAATACAAACTTTCTACCTACCCAATCCTATTGATCCAACATTTTTTCTTCATTAGAGTGCACTTGGATTGGTAAACTCTTTTACAACATTTTATTCTTTTGAAAGCATAAAACTGATTTAATTCTACTCCTTATTTCTCCCTGAACTCAGATTAAATAGTTGAGTTCAAATGCTTCTCTACCTATTCTACTATCTATTGGGATTAAACTGTCCAACATATTTTTATTCTCTAAATTCTACAACAGAAATTGAAAAGCACTCAAGTTAGGATTGAACAGTCTAACTTGATGTTGGTCCATGGAATAAAGAAAAGCTACACATAGACATTTATTTTGTAGAAAATTAAATCAAAATGGAAGGCTTAAGATCTAAAAGTTGAAAACATTTCCTTCCTCTTTTCTACAGCTCTGTTTTTGACTTCTGTCTGAGCTGTTCCTACTTTGTTTTCTGGTTCAGATTTTGAGCTAATTAGAACCAGATTTACATCTTTTTGACTCAAAAAATGAAACAGATTTGAGTCATCTCTTTTTGGAAACTTAGGTTCAGATTTTGATCATGTTTGAACCTTTAATTTCTAACCTAAACTATCTACTGATAAGCCAAGATTAAACAGTTTGTCAAATCGAATCCACTATCCTATCAGAAGAAAATTTAAAGCTAATTAGTCAAGATTAAACAGTTTGACTAACTAGAAGTGTGTTATGTAGGAGTGGCATTTAATCTTGCACGCTTTCAGATTTGTTTCTCTTTTTTGGTATGGGGCTATACCTTTCTTGTTTTGACAATCTGCCCTCTTTTCTTTCTTTTCATTATTTTTGTATTTTTTATTTTTAAAACTTTGAATGCAATGGTGGATGAGATATTTATATTAGAAAAAAGATAAAAAGGTTTTTGGAACATAACATGGATCAAGTGAAGTAATGCTTAAGCATCCTGCCATTGACAGGACCCCCAAACAATTCTACTCTATTCAACTCCTGCAAGAAAAATGCATTGTTACCAGCAGCTGAATGAATAGAGTAAGGGCCAAGCCATAGATTGTCAAATTTTCCATGTTTGCCCTTGTATTCCCTTCTTGAGTCCCACTTCAAGACTTTGTCCCCAATCTTGAAATTGCTAGCCTTTGTTCTTCTGTCAAAAAGATTTTTAATGCTGATCTGTTTCTGCAATGCTTTGTTGTAAACTTCCTCTCTGGTTTGTTGAAGATGAATGGTCTGATTTATTCTCCTGATTATGTCATTTTCTTCAGTTTGCAACTCTTGAATCAACTTCATCACTGGAACACCAAGGTTGTTTGGAAAAATGGCATCAGTACCGTAAACAAGCTGGAAAGGTGACATGCCAATGGATTTCTTCAAATTCAATCTGTCAGCCCAAAGTGCATGAACCAGCTTTGTGTGCCAAGACTTCTTATTGTCCTCCAACAGTTTCTTGATTATGTTCAGTAAGCTTTTGTTTGAGGATTCTGCAAGTCCATTACCTTGAGGGTAATAGGTCGTGGAATGCCCCAATGTTATGTGATATATGTGATAGAACTCGACCATTTTCTTTGATCCAAATGATGTTGCAATATCAGTGATAATCTTGGTAGGATAGCCAAACCTGGAGAGAATATTAGTCTCCATAAATTTTATGATAACTGAATCATTGGCATGACTACAAGGTATGGCTTCTATCCACTTAGTGAAATAGTCTGTGGCAATGAGAATCCATCTATGCTGTGTAGAAGATGGTGGATGGATTTCTCCTATGAAGTCAAATCCCCACTGTTGAAATGGGGCTTCAACAGTGATTGGATGCAGAGGTAGGGGTAGCAGTTTTATTTTGCCTTCAAAAAGTTGACACTTATGACAGGCTATGATCATCTTGTTTACATCATGAAAAAGAGTAGGCCAATAGAAACCAACCCTCAAAATCTTGTTGGCTGTTGTCTTCTAGTACAAATGACCTCCACACTCTCCTTCATGGAACTGGTACTTAAACTTCTCTACATCAAAATTAGGTAAACATTTAAGCAATAGACCACTTGCATTTTTCCAATACAGACATTTATCTATAATGCAATAGTTTACAACTTTCAATTTTAGGAACCTTGCCTTTGTTTTTGTCAAACTAGGAGGTGTATTTAAATTAAGCAGAACATAAATAATATCAGCATACCAAAAGGAATTCATAAAATGGTTTTCAATAATGGGTGTTGATATTTCCTCTTGATCATCTAAAAAATTAATCATATGAATGTCAAGAACTTCACAATTTGATTCAGCCATTAATCTAGCTAGACCTTGGCCTTTGATGAGCTTAGTGGGTTTTATCTCTAAATGATATTCAAGGATAACAGCAATCCACTTACCTCTCTTACCATCTGGGTCCTGTGTTAGAATGTCTTTAACAACTGAGTTTGGGACAAAGGCAATGATGTGTGAGTGAAGGATGTATACTCTGAAGTCTTTCAATGCTTTAACCAAAGCAAATGCTTGCTTTTCCATAATGTTATACTTCAAAGGGGCATCCCTCAATGCCTTGCTAAAGAATGCAATAGGCTACTCTTGTCCTTGTGGGTTTTTCTGTAAAAGGACAACAGCTATGGTAAGTTCTGATGCAAATGAGAAAATATAAAAATCTTTTGAAAAATTAGGACTTATCAGAACTGTTGTTTTGGTCAACGCTTGTTTCACCAGTTCAAAGGACTTCTTTGCTTCAGAGGTCCATTTTACCCCTTGCTCCTTTTTCAGCATGTTTTTGATATTCCTAAGGAGCTCAGCTAAATTAGGGATGAACCTTCTCAAAAAGTTGATCTTCCCAATGAAATATTGCAACTCCTTGATCTTTCGAGGATTAGAGATTTGCAATATGGCCTCAATCTTATTTGGATCTATCTTTATACCCTCTTCTGAAATAATGTGTCCAAGAAGTTTACCTTCTTGGAGCCCAAATAACATCTTATTAGGGTTTAAAGATATTCCAAACCTTCTGCACTTCTCAAAAAAATTTCTCAAATGTTCTAAGTGTTCTTCATCTATTTTTGAAAACACAGTGACATCATCAAGATAGATAATGATGAAGAAGCCCAGTTCTTTCGAGAATGCTATGTCCATGGTTCTATGAAAGGTTGCTCCAGAATTCATTAGACCAAAGGGCATTTTCACATACATGAAAGTGCCCCATGGTGTAGTAAAGGTTGTCTTTAATTGATCAGCAGGGTAAAGCAAGATCTGATTGTACCCTGAATAGCCATCCAGCAAAGAAATTCTTCTAGACCCTACCACCCTTTGCAAAATATGATCCATCTTGGGTAGAGGGTATTTGTCTTTTAATGAGGCTTTTTTTAAGTCTCTAAAGTCTATACAATGCCTGATTTCTCCAGTTTTCTTCCTAACAGACACTAGATTAGATACCCACTCATAATATCTAATAGGGACAATAATGCCATCATCGTACATTTTCATGATCTCCTTCTGAACCAAAGGTAACTGAATAGGGTTTATTCTGCGTAGTTTCTGTTTGAATGGTTTTTGGTTTTCTTTAAGGGGAATTTTGTGCTATATTATTTCAGTGTCATAGGATTTAAGATCTTCGTAACTCCACGCAAAAAAATTTGAAAACTCTTTAAACAACTCAATGTATTTGAGTTTAATGTGAGCTGGTAAAGTCTTGGACAGTTTAATCATTTTCAGTTTTTCCTCACTGCCTATATTTCACTCCTCCACTTCAATCTCTATAGGTTCCAGTTTTGGCTTTTGGGCCACATCATTAAAATCGAACAACTCTTCTAAAGGAGCCAGACCTTTAGGCAAACTTTCATCTTTAGAGTGCAGAGTTTCTAACTCCTCTGTTTCTGACTCTGCAATCATCTCTGTTTTGTTTCTAAGTTTTCTAGATAATAGGTTTATATTAGTAGGTTCAGGAGACGGTTCTTCTTTATCAAGGAAATTTTCTTCACTGTAGTCTGTATCATAATCTGAGTCTGAACTATGTAGTTCAAATTCATTTCTGAATTGCATGAAGTCTTCTATTTGTTTGTCATTTTCAAACACCTACCAATATTTTTTATTATCAGGTACAACTGGTTTAAATTTTATCTCAATTGTGCAGTCTTTGGTGCTATATGGCATTAAACATGTCCTAGCTGCAAAGGCTAAATTGTGGGCTGCAATATTTCTTTTTCTTGGGACAAAAAATAGTTTGGACTCCTCGAATGTTTTCAAAAGGTCCATGGCATCGTTTCGGTAGGCTCTAAGTCTGGGATGATTTGTGTTATATTCCCCATTGACTTGTCTAATGACTAACTCTGAATCCCCATACACATTGATTCTCCTGGCTCCTAACTTTTTCAATAGGTGTAAGCCTAAGAGAAGGGATTCATATTCTGCTATGTTATTGGAACACTGAAAGTTTAATTTGCAGGAAATGCTTTCTATGTGGTTGTTTTCCGTGTTAGTAATCCAAACACCTGCACCAACATTGTTCTTAGTGCAGGATCCATCAAAAAACATACTCCATAGAGGAAATTTCTTAGTTTCATCCTGGTTACTGCCCTCTTCAACTAACGTGCTCAAAGGTTGTTGTGGAAACTCAACACTTAATTGTATTTGTTTTGATTCCCCAAGATTTTCGTTTATTTGAGGGTTGTTTTCGTTAGTGTGCAAGTTTAAAAGCAAAGGAGGCATGACCTGTAGTTCAAGACCTTTGTTTAGTTTGCTAATGTTTTCAGTTGCAACAAACTGTTTAGACACTTCTGCGTTGTTTTCCTCTTCCTCCCTATCGGCCATTAATCCTGATATAGTGACCTGTTCACTAAATGTTTCATAGTTAAACATAATAAAAGAATCAAGGCCTGTATTTACATAATAAAGGGGAGATTTTTGTGGTTTGTATTGACTTGTAACTGTGAATTTCATATGGGACTCCCTGTAAAGTCTTCTAGTTTGATTGAAAACAGGGATAGTCGCATAGGTCATGTCCATTTGCATAGTCCCCTGCAACTTAGCCCCCCAAGATCTTGATAGTAACATTCCATACTTTGGGGGCACATCAGCCACAACAATATCCATGACTAAACATTTGGCTGGAATTTGGGCTAAGTTAACACAGAGGTCTTTGATTAATCCTAAACATTTTACTCTGCTGGAATCAAAGGAGTAAAGGTCTTTGTAAGGTCTAGTGATTTCTAAACCTAGGCTCTCCATTACAGCTTTTGGCATTAAATTATTAGAAGCCCCGGAATCATGCATAGCATTGTGCAAAATTTTGTCATGAACGTTTAAACTTACATAAAAGGGAGGAACAGGTCCCTCTTGATATCTACCTTCAATCTTAGGACCAAAAATAAGCTCGGGCTGGTCATCATTAAGATTGACTGTGTCCTCATTTTCTTCTATTTTCAAAGCCTTCAAAATTTGGGTTCTATATACATGTTGGGCAGCTAACTCAGTCAAGCGAATAGAGATTTTGATCTTTGAAATTTCCTGCTCCAGGCTGAAAGGAATTTGACTCTTTAAAGTGTTGGTTTCAGCCTTATTAGCTGTCATTCTATCAGCAATATCAGCTTGCTGATTTGTTTTATTTACACTTGATAAAATTGTTTTCACAGGAGTACTAGCTGAAGTGTTAGTACTACTAATGTCTTCACTCTGTTTTTCTTTGTTTTGAGTTTCTTTCTCTTTATTATTACCAGAATTTATAGCCATTGTTTTGTCCTTTTGTTTGAAAACTCTAGGCTTGGTTGTAGTGCTGTTTTGTGAAGATTTTCCAGAGGTTTTGTTGTTGGGGGCCTGTTGACTGGTTTTGCTTCTAAGGTCATATTCTTTTTGAGGTTCTATGATGACATTTTCCATGTCTTGATAATAATTCTCATCATCATCTCTTCTGTCATCATAAGGTGTATATAGACCTTGTTTTCTATCATAATGAATCTCAAAGTCATCATTGTCTATCCCCAGCATGTTGATATCATCCTCCTCTACTATTTCATATGTTTCCTCAACCTCACTTACATAGTTTTGCTGAAAGGGAGGAGTGATCTACTGATCATCTTCTCTAGGTTTGTTTGGAGGTTGGTTTCTTCTAAAATTCTAGTTTTGGTTCTGGTTTCTATTTTGAGGAGCATTTTGGTTTTGGCTTGCTTGTGATCTCTTAATTATGCTCATTTCTTTCATCATTTCTTTCATCATTTCTTCCATCATTTTTTCCATCTTTGAGTTTGAAGTAGAAGGTGTGGATTCCTCTCTAAAAGATACTCTCTTTTCAGTTTTCATCCTTGCTCTCTTCTCCATTAAGTTGACCTCCACAGAAAGAGCACCTTTTTTCATATCTTCAAGAGTTGCAAAATCTCTCTCTCTCTCAGTTGATAGGTCATGTCAGAGTCAAACCCTTCAGGAAACTTGTTTAAAGCTGAGCCTTGTGGAGGTTTTAGTTCTGGGGAAAGTGCATTATACACACTGTTAAATCTATTGCAATAAGCTTGCACACTTTCCCCGGTGTTTCTATGGAGGTTCTTGTAGTCAGAAATGACTTGGAGAGGGTTTTTATTTACTTCCCATTTGTTTAAGAATGTTTGATGGAAGGCTTGGAGATCATTAATACTATGGGGGGTTAAACCTTTGAACCATTTTCTTACTTCTCCCCCTAAGCTCTGAGAAAATAACCTAAGCTTGACAGAATCATCATCAATTTCATTTCTGTCAAAGTAGTCATTCATCTTATCCACATGTTTTGATGCAGTTGTAGCATTGCTAGCATCATATAATGGAATTTTGGACTGATATTCCTGTGGAAGATTGACTAGTGGTACTGGGAGGACTAACGGAGCATACCATGCTGCCATGATATGTGGTGGGGGTGGATTTACAAGAGGTGGATTAAAAAAATGGAAATTGGGCTGAAGTGGGGTGGTTTGAACAGTGGATGTAGGGTGAGCAGAAGTGGATGGACCAAGAATATATTGCTGAGTTGATCTTGGATGAGAGACACCTAAATTGTGAAGGAAATGCAAATCAGGAGGTGTTGTTTCTCTACTTCCAGGATGTTCACTTGTTTCAGGAGATGAAAGTGAAGACTCATAATCTAAATGATCTAAGTCACCAAGAGACCTAGTTCTAAAAGGATTTACTAAGTCAACTTGTGATTGTTGTAGAGCTGAAAGATTTTCAGGGACTGAATTAGCTCTCAAGGGTGATCTGAAAATAGTTGATAATTTAATCCTAAGAGACTTCCTAAGGATACTTTCTGGGTTATCAACTAACTCGGGTGGATCAAGGTCAGGATAGACTCCAGTATGAATCTTTCTAGGAGCCACTATGTTGTGTTTTTCAGACCTAAATAAACAAGAAAAGTTCAACCAGATATGAAAATATTTGAGAGGTTAACTAATCTATTTACACAAATTTTAATCCTACAGTCCTCTAACTGAGTTTGAAAGATACTATAATAGTAAGGGTTCTTCCCAGTGGAGTCTTAAGGTATGTTAAGGATTTTGGAGTCACCAAGTGGAAGTTCTTAGCTCTTTTCAAAGGTAAAAGGTTTTATGGTCCACCACGATGTTTATTGAATACCAATCTGACATATTTTTAGGTTTTCTAAGTTTTTTTTCAATTGTGTGGTTTCTAAGAATATCTTAACTTTGTCAAAAACTTTGCTACGGTTAAGAGACAAAGACAGTCTACTCTTATGGCTAAGCTAGCTGATTTTTCAAGGTTAGATAAAGACTTATGGGAATCCTAGGGTTTACCTAGTTTGTCACTGATTCAAACAAGTTTTATCATGATTACCTTTCTTGGTAGTGCTTGAAAAGGCTGCTTTTTACTCTCAAAGTTTTATAAAGATGAAAATATTTTGGGTTTCTTCCCCAGCGGAGTCGCCAGAAATGTTAGGAATCTGTAATTTTAGCAGATTGGTGAGAGTAAAACTATAGAAGCAACATTATTTCAACCAATTTTGGGATTCTAGGATCTATCCCTCCTGAATCCAGAGAGGGATCTCTCCAATAAGTGCAAAGATGGATTTGTCTTTGAAATTTTGGGTAATGATATTAGGCTAGTTATGAAGGCCAAGGGTTTGTTTGTTTTTTGGATGTTTGAGCATGAATATTACTTGAGGGGAAAGTTCTAAATGCAAAACAGTTTCAAAAGTGAGAAGTTGCAAGTGAATAGAACAGCTTAGGCTCAAAAGATAGATATAACGCTGGTTTTTAGTCCATTGGGCTATGGAGTCATAACAGGGCTTTAATTGAACAACAACATCAAGAGTGATCCAAGGGGAAAGTCATCTATATCAGAGGAATATTGAGATTATAATGATGGAATGGGAACAATAAAGTGTTGGAGAGGTGGAAATTGATAATAATTTCACAAGGATTTATAGTCATTCCAAACAAGAAAAACCTCTTAAGTAACTGTTTAAAACCAACCAAATGCAGGGCTAACCATTGATTTCTTGGGAAATTTTGTATTAAAGCAGCTTAATTGACAAACAATCCAGTAATCCACATAATTACCTTCAGAAAGTATGAAAAAATATAAGGGAAACAAACTATAAACTTAAGATCAGATAAAGTACTTTTAAACCTATTCTGCTTTCAGTCAACACCAAGGGAAACTTTCATAATCTACTTTTGGAGAAAAACAAGGACCAGGGCACACCATATCTTCCATTGTCATCTTTAATAAGCAAACAAGGAAAATAACTTTCAAGAACAATGTTTAAAGCAAACAATAGGACGAGGGAACTCCATCATTCCTAACTGCTTAAACTGTATTAAATCATTCTTAAATAAACAAATTGGAGGAAAACATTGAGATAAAGCTTTTCAGTTAGAGAAGGTTACTGATATACAGTAGGTCCTAACTCTATAAATGTTGTTCTTTATCAGAGAAAGTGAACGATATGACATACATAGAAGGAAAATAATAACAAAGAAAGGAGCACTTCACCAGTGATATAGACCAGGATCCCAAGAAACAACTTGTTTATTGATGTCAAACCAGTTACAGTACTCAGGTCCAATGTTTCAGTTCAACAATCATCTTCACTATTCAGCCTAATTAATCTATCACAAGCAGAGCTCGAAGGGCCAGTGAACACTCTTTACAATCAGAAGTTTAAGCTCAAGTATATTTCAAAGTTCTACAACCAACCCCTCACTCATCTTCTGCAGAAGTATATATAGAAGGATGAGGAGGTGAGATTTGATAAAAGATCTCAATTACAATCAATACAGACTTAATGGATTCTTGGCCTTTGAGGGGCTCAATGAAGAAACTTACATACATATCCTCTGTATTAAATGATTTACATAAAGATTTAAGCTCGGTGGGAGCTTTTGCTGACCTTTGAGGCTTTGTGTGGCGTCGAAGTAACTCTGCAGATGTCTGTCATTAAGTTCCTTGGTAGAATTTACTCTTTGGCTGCATTTTGAGACAAATATCTGATCCCGATCAATAAATTCGGCCTTTGATTGAATACTTTGAGGCACAGGTGGCATCGAGGTAGCTAGAGGGATCAATTTGCCTCAATTTGTGGCGATGGAGGGTTTCCCGTCGATAAAACACTTCATATTTTCTTTAAACTATGTTTTAAATCAGGGATTAGGCTTTTGATAAACATTCTTAGCCGTAATCCCCGCAAAATTTGTCCTTTAATCCTCTGTTCTGATAAATTTTGGGCTTCGTCACTGATACTCTCTAACTGCGCCTGATTCATGGTTTTTCTGATATGCAGGGCTGCGCAGGGTTATGTGGCATCAATTCTTGAAGAAATACTGATGAAAACGTGTTTTTAACGCCCTGTGATGATTTTCTTTGATGAATCGAAGGTAGGAAAATTGTCATCCTCTGCCCTCGAATTTTCTTCAAAAATGGCGAGAAAACCATTTAAACCCTGCAAAATAGAAACAAATATTAAAAAATCCTGCATATATAGGTTTACTGCTTTAGAAGGCACGTGGAGGAAGCATGGCCATTGGATGGCATCATCCAACGGTCAAGATTGATCGGAGGAAACAAAGGGAAGGTGGAAGAAATGAGTCGGGAACGGAAAATGGAAAGTCAAAATGGGAAATGTTGACCGGGTGATCGAATCAGGGCGATGGAATATGGACCGTCGATCTGCAGATCATATCAATGGCGGAGATTTATTGAATGCCACATCGTAGCCCGGTTAACTGTCGGGCATCTTCGGTGAGCGATAGCCATTGGATGGCCCGCCACAGATCGGACGATGTACGACGATATCGCGCGGTGTCCATGTCTGAATGTTAACACGCAATGGATGGCGTTTTTATGAACAGTGCCCAGGCCACGTGTCAATCGATGAGTGGAATCGCTGGTGATCAGGTTAAAACCGCCCTCGCCCAAAGGCGAAGCGATGAATACCGCGCGATTTTTGGGATGGGTTAGTGGAATGTGGGGACCACCGGGAGACGGACTCCGCACCATCCGATCTTTAGATCAGAGCGACAGTGCTGAACGATTTAAAACTTGTACCAGTGGAAATCTAATAAAATAATAAAGCTGACGGAAAATTAACATAAACAGAGGTTCTATTTATATATATATAACCAAAGGTTTTAAACTTTGGCGGGAATAATTAAAAAATGGCTTGGCGCCCGATTGCGGGGCCGTGGGGCATATGGGAAATAATGTGACTGAAGGTCAATGGGAAAAAGGGCTAGGACCCATATATGCCCAAAATTTGGGTTTTTATAGTTTTTCAATGATTTTCAAAGGGTTAGAGAGGTTCGGATAAGGCGAAAAAGGAGTTTTCAACCTTGTCAAGGGGTTTTGATGAAGGGGAAAAGGAAAAATTATGAAAATGAGGGATTTTTCATGGGAGATGAAAGGGTTAAAATGAGGTTAGTTTTGGAAGAAGGGAAGGGGGAAAAAATGTGCTTGTAGCAGTATTCTGGCTTGGAAATCAACAGGATTTCTAAGTGTAAAATGGGAACAGCAGTGAAATTCGGATAGAGGATAGGCATGAGGCCTTCAAGAGTCTTCAAGAGCCAACAATTTTTAGCAATGAAATTTGTTCCTTGAAGGCTCAAAAATTTTTTAGCCAGCATTTGGTATAACAAATTTTATAGCTGGCTAACACATATCATCATGGAGGTCAGGAGACAAAGACTATTAGTGTGCCGACATATGTCACTTATCAGAGAGGCACTGGAGGATTATTTGTAGCAGCCTGACGAGTATTATCTCCACCCGGGGTGGAAGGGGTCTCACTTCCGTCATTAGCAGCACAGGTACAGGTACAGGTACAGGACAAGGGTAAGAGGCCTATGCAGGATGAGGGGCCTTCAGGAGGCCAAGATACAGGTTTCATACTCATTGATGAGGATTTGAGCTCTCCAAGCTCAAATTTGAGAGAGACTATTCAGGAGAAAAAGGCGGAGATAGACACCTTGACCGTCAAATTACAGAGAGCCCAATGGATTATAAACTACCTTGAGCATCGAAACAAACATTTGGAAGATCAGCAAACAATCATGGAGTTTCAAAACATCCATGAAGATCGGCAAGCTGCCCAAAGAAGCCAAACCGAGATGACATCCATTGAACGAGAGATTGAGGCTGATAGAGAGACTTGGCTTGAGAGGGTCAATATTCATCTGGAGAAGTTGTTGGAGAATTCCAACAAGGAAAATAACATGTCGTGCACATGAAGAATCATTATTGGGCGAGGAATCATGTTTGCAAGGCGCGAATCAAGATCCTGAAGGCAAAGTTAAAGAGGGCATTAAAGCGTCGCAAAAGGCATGATAGAATCCAAATTTTGGCCGAAGCTTCTTTGGCTCAGCATAGCACTTGATGGTGGACATTTATCCCAAATTTCAAGAAATTTGGGAAACGTTTTGTCAATTTTGAATTTTTTGGCCTTAACACAGATTTTCCTGCCTGACGTGTCGCGCCACTTGGCGCGCGCTTGTAATTGGCAGCTCCTCTTGAAGAAAAATTTGTATTTCTAGATTTTTCATCAAAATTTATGCATTCCTACCCATTACCTAAGGATTTTTACAAGTTTTTGGTTGCCTGAAGGGTCAAAAACACCTTAAAAATGGCCTTTCTGCCACTTTTTGGACACACAGGAAGCAGTGTTGGTAGATTTGATTTTTGGAGCGGAAAATGGAAACCAAATTCATAAATTCAACTTGGGTTGGAAATTTTATAGGTAGATATTTCCAACGAGCTATCATGCACTCAATTTGGACTCCGGTAAGGCCCTCAAAATCAGCTCCAAAGTGGCGCGACGCATAGAGATTTCAGGCGCGGTGCATTGGGAATTGTGGCCTAGTTTTCACTCAGTAACTCAGTTTTTCTCCTAGTTTTGGCCAGTTTGACTTTTTCATCTTCAAATTTGAAAATCTTGATGTAACTTGATGTAATTTCATGGTTTTGATGTAATTTTGACAAATTTTCACTCATGTAAGTAGATTCATTCATCAAAAGGTGAATTGTAACTGAATGAATCAGTCTCCTATCTTATAGAGGCAAGCTGTTCCACTACCTATTTTCCAGTTCTTAGTTTAGATATTGTTGAAACAGCTCCTAAACTAGTGATCTTGACCCCTAGAGGCATGGGGATGAGTTATGCTTGTCTATATCTTGTAGTTCTTCAGTCATTTTCAGGGTTGGACATTTGGGATTGCTCTGAGCTTCATTGTACATTTCATCTCTGCATTTTGGCAAAGGAATAGACCGGGGTTTGCAGCACTCTTTGGGATCCATGTGGATCTATGTTTTGATGGTGTGTTTCTCTCTGTGATTGTAATTTTACTGAAGTTTCATGTGTATCATTTTCCTTCTCCTTTCTTCTCAAATTAAACAAACAAGTAATAAAGGTGGAATCCATTAGATTTGCAGTGCTCTGCCTTGAAGTTTTGTTTAATTTTCCATGTTTTCAACTGTCTGAAGAGGATTCTTGAAACCTCTTTCCCTCTTCAACTCCTCCCCGGTCTGATCTACCCATTTCATTCAATTCGAAGCATCAAAACAATTTCCTTTCTTGCCCCATTCAGCCGTCTACAAAACTGATCATTCCTCGGACCCAAAATCTGCCCTTCCCTTTGATCCAACGAACACCTTCAAAATAAAATCAAATCCTTTTACATATATACCTAGCCTAAAATTAGCTTTTATTTCAAGTCATCTCAAGCCCCATTTATTATTTTTGCTGAGATTGACCCGAAGAGAGCCCTCTCCTGATCTGGTAGGGCTAGCTACCAGATTAAGCGTGGTTTGATGTTACCCTAGACTCTGCCTTCCTTCAGCCTGAGGTAGATTTAGGCATCTCCTCTTTTCTTGCCGAATCTTGTGTGGGAATTTGTCATAGGAGATCCTGGTAAGATCAAATACTTCTTCATCTTATTCTATAGCAATGCCCAATTCTGAGAGGGCAACGCAAGCTGTACTCACAGGGCTTGTTTGAAGCATCTCGATATCAATATCAAGAGGAGGTGTCTTTCTGCCCTCTGCCTTTTTGGTTGTATTGTCTTTTTCCCTCCTATCTTCTTCCTCCTTCCTCCTTTGTTCAGCCGCCAGTCTATACTGCTCTTCCTTTATGAGTCGTTCGGCTTCCGCTTTATCTTGGCTTTCTTTTAACCGGTGTTCACTTTCAACCCTGTCTTGCTCCTCTTTCATTTTCTGCTCTTCTTCATTCTTCCTCTTCTCTCCCTCTTTCCTTTTGTGGGCTTCTTATTTATTACTCTTTTGTGGGTCATCTTTTACCTGCTTCCCCTTCTTTTCTTGTTCTTCTTTGGCCTTCTCTTCAGCCTCCTTCTAAGATTTAGCCTCTCTTTCTCGTTGCTGGGCCACAAGATCAGGTGTTGTCTCTATAGTTGTCCCCTTAGACGACAAAGCACCCCCCGTGGTTTGTGCTTTTTCTTCTAAGGTCTGGCCATCTTGGCCTTCTTGACCTTCTTGATTGACGGATTCATCTGGGGAATACTCCCTATCTTTATTGTACCAGTTTCAGATTTTGTCTTCAGTGGAGCAGTCAGTGTGTTGATAGCTCCCCCTGAATTTGGCTCATTTACAATGTGTGGGGACGATCCTGCTAGGGTCATACGTCTGGTGCACCATAGTGGGAAAATGGAATCCTTTCATTTGCTCAGTTTCTGCCTCCACCCCTCTGAAATCTTTGACTGTATAGGCACCGATGGTGAGTGATAGAGTTGGCCATGGATTTTTCTTGCCTTTGGTCAGCACTTTGGTGAACCCTCCGGACATCTGATAGCATATTTCCAGGAGCAGGAGTTTGTCTGTCACAAACTTGGGTAGTGTGTGAGGGGCTTTGAGGGACCCAAGCACTCTGATAGTAGTAGATTCTACATCCAGGAACCAATGGGCTACTTGAGTTATTGTTTCCATTGCCCACCAGGACATGCAAGGAGCCTCCGTCCCGAATAATCTGCGATAGAGGGATGGGACAAAAATATATGATATTGACTCCATATCTTGCTTGTACTGGGAGTCCCAAAACAACCTGAGATGCTTTTGAATTGGGCCACTTTTCTTTTCTACCCAGTTGTGTGCCCATCCGTCGAAGCTGCACCTTGCAAAGACTGCATCTAAAAGGTAAGAATCCATGTAAAACTTGGATGCAAAACCGTCGTCAGGGGCAAGTGTTGAGTTGATGTTAGATTTGAGGGTTGCCATAATTATATTGGCCCAATTAAAACGGGTGTCATGTACTGTGATGGCATACATGAGACAGACCCATGTACCACTGAAACTGGTCGCATCCGGGCGGCCATACATCCTGCACAACATTGCGGCCACAAGTTTTTATGTCGTCCTAAGGCCTTGCGTCGAATATTCTTGGTCCTTTTTAACCCAAAAATTGTCCAGTTCTTCCCACCATCCTTTCAAAGTCTCGGGTATGGGAACGACATGGGTCTTACACCATTCTTTGTTGAGTGTTTGCTCCCTGGCATGAAATATGTAATACACCTCAACATCTTGTCCTTTCAGAGCAGCCACATCATTCCCGGCATGATCCCATATAACCTAGTGTTCGGGATCAACTCTCTGCAAGATCTAGTCTATAATCTCTGCAAAAGGGAATACTGGTGGGTGGGCTCCTGCATAATGCAACTTGGACCGTTTTACCTGTATATATACCTGCCTATCTAGAAGGTCCTCTGGGAAATCGGGTTTGGTGAATTCCTAGTATATTTGGTACCAGGTCATGCTGTCTCCCTAGCCAAAGGTACATACTGAGTCCCCATACATGGGGGCAGGGAAAAATTGTCACTCCTCTTCTTACACAACTTCCACCTCAAGACTTTTGTTCCTCTTTCGGACTACTGGGGGACCCATGTCACTTGAGGTTGACGAGATGGATACGCAACTTAGCTCTGCTTCAATATTACCTGGTATTGTCAGAAAACCATCCCACGATAAGACAAACTTCATATTAATAATAACAGGGCTATATCTGACAAAGTATGGCCAAAGGAATGGGAAAACCTGCGATCTAGCGACCTTGCGACCAAGTCACTGGGTCACTGGGTTGCGCAAGGGTGCGTTCAATAGGAAATGCGACTTAGTGACCTGGTGACCAGGTCGTTGGGTCGCTGATTGATCAACTTGCAAGGAAATGCGACTTAGCGACCGGGCGATCGGGTTGTTGGGTCGCTAGGTCACTGATTGATCAATTTGAAATGAAAAGCAACTTAGCGACCTAGCGACCGGGTTGCTAGGTCACTGATTGATCAATTCTAAAAGAGATGCGACTTAGCGACTTAGCAACCTACGATTAGGTCGCATGGTCGCAAGGTCACCAAGTCACACTAGGCCTCGGATGGGGAACATGGATGGGCTGAGAGCAGAAAGAATAGACCAGGAAAATAAGCATGCCAGGGCTCATGGGAAGAAATCCTATGGTAAGCATGAAGCTTTAATAGTATCGGTGAGGAAAAGGGGGAGCAACAGGCAGTCATAATAAGGAAAAAACAGGAGGAAACAACAACTTACACGGAAAAAACGCGTTCCAGTAGGACTGTCAGAAGTGTTTTCCTTCTTCTTCATGCGAGTGAAATGAGACCTAGCGACCTTCCTATTTATAAAAGGGTCGTGCGTGTGAGAAATTAATGAGGTCATTGGGTCGCAAATGTCCTGTACTTAAGAGAGTGGTGACCTCGCGACCTTGCGACCTATCGCGATTTTGAGGTTTGAATGAGATTTGTGACTTGGCGACCTGGCGACTTGATAGGTCGCAGGGTCGCTAGGTCGCAAATAAGAAAAAAAATACCTATTCTGTGACTCAGAAACTTAAGGCTTCCCTGAAATAGACTTGAACTTTATACTTTGACTTAGCTTTTTTACGCTCAGGGGACCCCAAAAAATTTTAGATTGTGAATTTTTTTGGAGGGTGTTGTAAAGGCTACAACAGAACTATAAATAATACTGCTATCAAACAGGCCTACAAGTTTTTTATGCTTGAGGTAGCTCATGAGTTTCAATCTTAGTGGAGTTGAAATGCCTAATAATGCATACAGAGAGAATAAGGGCTCCTCCTGAGGGAAAGGAGGTTTGGTATCTTCTTGATTCTGAGTATTGGTGTATTCAACCTATAACTTGGGTGTCTCTTTAGAAGGTATCAGGTACTAATTAGGGGGACTTCGAGTGCCTACTCTGGGAAGGTTATTTTGAGCAGCCATTCATCATCTGGAATTGGTGCCACATTTAGACCCTCTCTTATGCATATACAGCTTTAGGAATTACGCATTCATGTCTTAGGATTTGAGAGGAGGAAGGTAGTTTCTAGCATTTCAACTAGGAAACCGGTGGAAGATTCATCCTTTCACCTTTCACTTCCATTTAATTATTCCAGGAGTAGCATTGTGATATCTGGCATCAGGCCATCATATTACACCTCCATGCAGCAATAGTTCCTTCAGGAATTGCACAGTCCAGTCAGGCAGATCTAAGGGAGGAAGGAAGCTCCAAGTATTTCAGCTTGGAATCCTCTGAAGGGTCTTTCCCACACTTTGGTGAGATTATTTCTATCATCTATCAACTATATTTCATCATCGAGTAGTAGGCTACACCTTCATCCTCCTTGACAGTGCAGTCCATTTCATCAGTTATGCAGCTTGCAGCTGCAACTTGAGTCGAGGAGGGAGGAGCTAGATCTCAAGTTTTTAGTTTGAGAATCTAGAGAAGGGATCAATCCTTCATGTATTGAGCTGATTGGGTTCTATTGCAGCATTTAGATCATCAGTTCAGCCCCATCTCAGTAGTTACCCAGTAGGAGTGCGTAAGTGAGTCAACAGGGGTGCAGTTAGTAACCCAAAAAGGGCCGAAAATCCAAAATTAAAATCTGGCCAAACCATTTATGGGTTTTGCTAGGTTTTTTTAGTAGAGTCTGTGGTTAAAATCCCAGATATTTCTGAGCACTCGAGCAGCCTCCCACACATTTTTCTTCTTCCCAATAGTAGTAGTTTCCAACAGCAGCAGCAGTAGCAGCACAACATTCCTAGTGCTAGTTTTCATTAGTGTGTTTCAGCCACTTCTTGTTGGCTTGAGTGTATTTTATTTGGAGCAATGTGTACTTTATATTTTATGTTGTTTATAATTATATGACTCATCTATTTCTGCTCATGATTATAATTTCTTGATATAATTTTCAGTTGCAGCATATTTCCGACATTTTCTAGATTTTGTGTTATATCCCTGTTTTGATTTTTTGGAAGGTTGTAAATGTTCTATATTCCTATCTTTTCCATTTTGGAATATTACATTGGTATTAGAGCATGATATTTGGCTCAGCTTGTGGTCACTTTATGACATCGGAAGAATAAGAAGAAGTAGAAAAAGAAGAAGTCTTCAATGGAGGAAGGATTAAGTTTTTCCACACTTCTCTTTGGATCTATGCAGGATCTCTCCACAGATATTAAAGAAATTATAAGGGGAAGGAAAAGAGGAACCTCAAGAGGGTTTCAGAATGAGGAAATTCTAAGCACTTCCTATTAGTAGCAGAAGAAATCGGCAATGCATAGAGCTCCCCAACAATCTACTATGTCCACTTTCTTTGAAGAGGAAGGTGAATGGCATGGAGATGGAGGAAAATTGGAGCATGAGACTCTAAGTTATCTTTCAAAGTACAAATCACAGTCTAGATAATTCAAGGAGTATCTAACTCTCCAATAGTTTTTACAACTCAAAGAAGAAAGGAGATCCCACAGCAGCAATAGAAGAAAAAGTCACAATAGATTCTTCTTGCCTACATTTGATGGATCATCCACAAGCACAAAAAAGGCTTGGAGGAAGAATTTAGATGCATTCCTCTTGCTACATCCAGTAGCAGAAAGAGAGTTTTTTGATATTGCAGCGCTGCACCTTGAGGGTGAAGAAAAGGATTAGTGGTTTAGACATATGAAACATGTAAGAATGACTACTTATGCATATTTCACTCAAACGGTGACAAATAAATTTGATAGAAGAAAATTGGAGACACTTTCCATAGAGACATTTTCCCAAATTGAGGAGATATAACATGAGGAGCCAAAGGAATATGTCAGCACTATCACTCCGGAAGAGGAGCAACTACACCACCACCAGCTGCAAAATTTCATCAGGAGAAATATCACTTGCATCTTTGCAAGATGGTCTTGAGATCTTGACAGTAGGAGTCCCACGCATGATTCAGGAGATGCATGAGGAAGAAGAGGAAGATACCAGCATTGGTGCAACAGTAGAGGAGAAGCCATCACCATCATCAACAGTTGGAGAATCCATTGCACCGGTTGGAGGAACTCTTGTAGCCTTACAAGATGTCCCCAAGTATCATCTTATCAAAGGTTTGCAAAAATTTCCATCCCATATTATTTCAGCACCCCAGTTTTAGATTTTTGGGGTCATGCCATTAGGGAAATTGCATAACCAAGGGTTAGAACACCTTGCTGATTGGGAGCAGCAAAGTATCACTGCGCAGAGGACCGTTGACTTGCTCGAGGAGGAGATGTATAGCCATCCTAGTTTTTCAGTGTTGAGCTACACACAACACTTTGTGTTGAAGTGTGGAGTTTCAAAAGATAGGATGAGCATAGTCCTAATCGGTAGAATGTCGAGCTATGAGTTCAACATTGTGCATGGTCATGAGACAGCAGATGCACCATCATGGTTATCAACAACACTGACACTGGGGAGCAGTGATGAGTTGGGGGCCCAACTATTCTTGGAGCATTTCGATGACCGCTTCACTCATGAAGCATTAGAGGGACAGATGATAGTTGGTAGACATCTTATGATGGATAAAATTTTCCATTATCAGGATGAAGCCTTCTTGATGAGCATCTCATAGCTCAAAGAGAAATTTCTACCTATAGAATATTCATAATCTTATGGATTCTATCGGGTCATCGATGACGGGTTCTCATGGAGTAACTTCAAGGAGGATGCACTTCAACATATCATGGAGTGAAAACATCATCAGATTGGGGAGGATGGTATTCTCCATTGGGTGGATACCAAGTTGGAGCATGATATGAGTCATCACCCACAGTTGGATGGATGGGTGAGGATGATGAGAAAGTGGTTGGTGAGCTACTTGCAGATCTATGACATGGGGCAGCAGGAAGCATGGCTACACTGGTTGCTTTTGGGTGAGTATGGTTACTACCTTACTACCCTACATCTCACATTTGTATGATCCATGCCTTGTATATTAATAGTGTGATGCAACATCAAGAGGCATGGCTACACTAGTTTGGCCATCACATGACATATCCTATGTCAATGGGTGTGTTATTTTTTGGGACATCGCATGGCACGCACAAGATGCAGCAGCAGGGAGCTTGGTTATATTGGGTTGATGTCACATTCTACATGTCAATCAATATGTTGTTTCTCCATGGCTTTCATAATGATGATGTGAGGTGGCATCCAGATTCATTGCTGCTTGGTTATTCTTGGGCGAGTATGGACTGGATTTCTCCCATACCTTGCATGATGAGGAGGGGGGATGGAAACAGAAGGCCTTACTATGTTGGCCTCTGTTAGGAGAGTATGGCCACCATACTTGGTATGATGATGGGGTGGTATGGCAATAAGAGGAATTGTTGCGGTGGTTGTTATTGAGAGAGTATGGTTCGACATTTCACATGTCAACCCATATGTCTCTGTTTCCTATTTTTCACAATGTTGAGATGATACTTGGAGCAAGCAAGGCTAATAGAGCCAATGATGGGAGCATGGAGAGGTACATCCTACTCCATGTAGCATGGGTTGGAGAGATAGTTCATGAGTTGGGACTTTCCTTCGGGGGGAGGAAACACTTCACTTCTTCTGTCTCAAGTAGAGAAGAGGCTCTAGAACAGCAAATGGTTCACTCTTGGAGGTTTAGTGATGAGGAGAGGCATATAGCTATAAAATTGGAAGCCATTCTAGACACTATAGAGGGAAATATATGGAGTTGGGAATTCATTACATAGTGGGCAGATGGGAAGACCTTCCATAAGAGGGTGCCATTATGAGGGAGGAGGATTTTTGTAGCATTCACTTTTGTAGTTGCATGAGGAAAAGAAACATTTTTGCGGGGAGGACTGTAATA
The DNA here is from genome assembly GCA_034641835.2 of Pinus albicaulis. Lineage (NCBI taxonomy): Eukaryota > Viridiplantae > Streptophyta > Pinopsida > Pinales > Pinaceae > Pinus > Pinus albicaulis. The sequence continues at coordinate 1,484,084,732 of CM076579.1, read as the reverse complement.
TTCCCAATTTTCCATCAGTTAATTGGAATATTAGAGTTCTTAGATGAATAAAATCCACTTTTGTTGTGTGAATGTGGGTTAATTAGATAGTAATTCAGCATTATGGAGTAGTGGAGTAGATTATTAATGGAGGAAGAGTGGAGATCATGGAAAATAATGAGGAAGATGACAGAGATAGTGGAGGAGTAAAAGCAAAATCATAGAGAATTAATGATGTAGTGATGGAGGAAGTGGTGCATTAAATGAACACATGATGGAGAGAGTGGAGATTAATTACAGAGATCATGGAGATCATGGAGAGACAGCGCAGTCTTCATGGAGACTAGTGGCCACATGTGAAATGAAGTGATGAGGTGGTCCAAGGCTAGGGAAGGCTCACAACCATATAAGGAAGATGAGGAAAGAAAATAAAATTAGTCTGTGATTTGATATTGTATTTTCGTTTGACATTCTTTGCACACTTCAGCTGTTTATCTAAGTCTGTTGTGTCGTTTAGCACACGAGCGTTCCTGAGCGGGAATCCCACCCTTACCCACGGGGGACTTCGAGTGCCTACTCTGGGAAGGTTATTTTGAGCAGCCATTCATCATCCTGCATTGGTGTCATATTCATCCCCTCTCTTCTACATATACATCTTCAGGGATTAGGCATTCTTGTCTTAGGGTTTGAGAGGAGGAAGGTAGTTTCTAGCATTTCAACTAGGAAACCAGTGGAGGATTCATCCTTTCACCTTGCACTTCCATTTTAGTATTTCAGGAGAATAATTTTGATATACAGCATCAGGCCATCATATTACACCTCCATGCAGCAGCAGTTCCTTCAGGAATTGCGCAGTCCAGTCAGGCATATCTAAGGGAGGAAGGAAGCTCCAAGTATATCAACTTGGAATCCTATGAAGGGCCTTTTGTTCACTTTGGTGAGATTATTTCTATCAACTGTGTGAGCTATATTTCATAATCCAGAAGTAGGCTACAGCTTCAACCTTCTTGACAGTGTAGTCCATTCCAGTAGTTGTGTAGTTTTCAGCTGAAACTTGAGCTGAGGAAGGAGGAGCTAGATCTCAAGTTTATAGCTTGAGAATCTAGAGAAGGGATCAACCCTTCATGTATTGATATGATTGGGTTATATTGCAGAATTTATATAATCATTTTAGCCCCATAATATCGCTACTCAAGAGGAGTGCATAAGTCAGTTAGTGGGGGTGCAGTTGGCAACCCAAAAAGGGCCGAAAATCCAAAGTTAAAATCTGGCCAAACCATTTCTGGGTGTTTATGGGTTGTTTGAGTAGAGTCCATGGTTAAAATCCCATATTTTTCTGAGCACTCCAGTAGCCTCCGGCACACGATTCTTATCCCCAGTAGCAATAGTTTCCAACATCAATAGCAGTAGCAACACAACATTCCCAATGCTAGTTTTCATTAGTGTGTTTCAGCCACTTCTTGTTGGCTTGAGTGTATTTTCTTTGGAGCACTATGTACTTTATATTTTTTTTTGTTTATAATGATATGACTCGGCTGTTTCTGCTCATGATTATAATGTCTTGATATAATTTCCAGTTGCAGCATATTTCTGACATTTTCCAGATTTTAGTGTTATATCCCTATTTTGCTTATTTGGAATGTTGTAAATTTTCTATATTCTTGTCTTTTCCATTTTGGAATATTACACTGAAACCACTTTCTAGAAGCCACTAGAAAGTGGTAATATTCCCAAAATCCTTTGAAAAATTCGCTCCCAGTCGACCAACGCACTATTAAGTGGGCTTAGGTGCTCTGCAACGCTACATTGTATGGGATTAAGTGCTCTGCAAAGCACTTATTGTAGTCTAGGGGTGAGTTGTTGGCTCAGTGGAGCATTTCAAATGGACTTCAAGCAGTGAAAATTTTATGGATAAAAACCAACAATGGGATGACTTTTTTAATGCAAGTAGCAATTGATTTAGAGTATTATAGACCCTAATTATATTGATTTGAGTTTCGGGAGTGATGCCCAGATTGACCTATAACAACTCTCCCTAAAACATGAAGTCAAAAATGACAATATTCATTGATATGATTTACAATGTGATGAGTAGGATCTGAAGCAGACAATGACCTGTATCAATTTCAATACATTACATCATGATATATTTTTCATTTGGGACATGAATTGTTGAGGTAGGCATACCCATACTTAGCACATAAACTATCATAATATCATAAAGTCGTCTATAGATATAGACTCATGATAGGATGACCATCTATGTAAAGACATCGTACAGATGATGTGGTACAGTTCCTGAAATCGTAGCTCGGGTGGACGAAACTAGACCAGGGGTCTTCTATCTTGTTCACTTGATCACTCAAGTACGATTCTAACCATGCGAATATGTGATCTGAAATTGGACATGGGAAGACATCGTTTGATTACCATCCAATGATGTAAGCCATTAACAGCCACGAGAGAAACCACCGATGGTGATAATGGCTTTTAAGGTACTGTAGTACAATATACATGGTGTGAATAGATGATTTGATGTCGAACACCATACAAAATCTTTTGGTCGAAGGCCAGTGATCATTAGGGGAACTTTTAGGTCTAAAATGAGCCTCTTAAAAAAAATGTACAATCAAAATTCACTTTATGAGGACCAATCACATTTTAGGGGATGACATCATCCCTAATGGTTGACATGGCATTGCTTGAGTTAAAGGCACTTACTCGTCACATTCTTAATGGTGGATAAAAACTCATGGTTAACTATGGTAGTGCTCTAAGTAATTTTAAAGTCAAAGTAAAGTACTCATAATAAATGTCATTTCATACTTTTTGAATAAAAATATATTATTCTCATTTCATATTTCTTGAAAGAAATAATGCATATCTCTATACATTTATTATATTATATTATTTTTATATAGTATATTAATTACATGTTATTATACAATTTAAATAATATAAATTTTAATTAATAGCATATAGTATAATTAAGAATTTATAAATTTATATTTATATTTTATTTTAATTCATTTAAGTACAAAGGAAAAATGCATTAGTTGTTCAATGATAATGACTTTTTCTTGAAAAACTCATTCTTATTTATAGTCACATCAATACAAATTTTTTATTAATTTTATTTTGCTACTACTTTTGAATTGAATTTAACTATGGTTACATTGATTGTGGTGTAAAAAGTGAATTGAAAATTCATAAATATTATTTTATTAGTTTAGCTGTTATTTTATTATTTCCTTAGGAGGCCCATTTTAGACCTCAAAAAGCGTAAAATAATACCTGTGATAACCTCCTAGCCATGTTCAACTAGGGTGTTCCTTTTTCATAAATAATCTATCCCAGTCCAGAAAAGGGTTAAACTTATACTAAGTAGATGTCGTTTTCATTCCTTTTACGAGCTCGAAAGGACAAGTGCTTGACAATATTTTCATGTTTTAGGAGTCTGAAAAGAGTTAAAGGAGGACTCTAGGGGGGTTCCTTTTTCGATGTTTATCAGAGCTCGAAAAAGAGATAAAAGTGTGCTCTATGGTAAAAATTCATTTTAAGATCATGCACATCCAATTCACTATACCAGCTGTAAAACTGCTCAAAGAACCACCAAATGGATTAAACATACCTATTTAATAGTAAAAATAGGTAAAAATTATAGATTCATTAAATATGCATGAAATAATTGAAAATATCATTTAAATAAGAATTTACCATTTCACATTTACCATTCAGTTTTTTAGTGCTCTGAGCTAGTTTTGCCCTCGAACTTCAACTGTTGATTGTGACAGATTATGTGGACCATTTCTCGTGCCGTTAGGACCAGGTAAGATATTTGACATTTCTTTTTCTATTGGTACCATTCTTTTACAATTTCAGGAAAAAATTTTAGTTTTTGGGGGCTCCTAGGTTAAATCTACAATGCCCTAGGACCAACGCACCACTCAGTGTCGAAAAATGTGTTGCAGAGGAACTGAACTAAAACCCAGGTGCTTTGCAACGCTCTGTTTATGGAACAAGTGTGTTTTGGGAATAATTGAGAAATTTTATTTGTGTTTTATGCCCAAAATATCTTTAGTTTTTTGCATCAAATGGATCCTAACTAAATGGTTTGATTGCAGGCTTCGATCAGATTAGAATGTCAATTACATGGGGAGAAAGAGAAAATGAGGAACAGGATATGGTTTCCCTAAATGATCCTGGCACTATGAGAGCCCTCAGAGACTACGTGTTACTCAAGTACTTTAAACTATCAGGGAGAGGCAACATTTGGAACTATTTCAGTTCTTGATTCGCTCATGGGATCCGGAATAGTAGGCATTTCACATTGGGGACAAAGTGCTCACAATATTGGTCAACGATATTTACTTTCTAACAGGTTTGTCGAGACATGGTGTCCCCATTTCCCTTGCAGGTTCCATCCGTGGAAGTGAGACAATGAAGGATTACAATCGACAGTTTTGTCAGCCAGGTATAGATCCTAGCAAGGATGGAAATATAAACATCAAGGATTTGTGAGATATACCTTTGCCAACGCTCTTGCTCACCATCGCAAATTTAGCTGGCAGTGTGACACTTCATGTTGCGAATAGATCATACAAGCAGTATGTGCTTGAGTGTCTCAAGCCAACCATGTTCAACTGGGTTGAAGCAGTACTCTCTGAAATGAAAGAACAACTGACCAAAATGAAAAGTGGAAATACGAAGAATTTTATCTATGAATCGATCTTGATCACTTTCATTCTAGAGCAAGTTCCATTGATGAAACCACAACATGTAACACTGGGTGTAGCTGGTCCTAAGGATCTGCAGATGCAACGGTGGGTAGAGTTGATGGCTAGACATGCTGGCTAGTCATCAATATCATTATCTAATTCATTCTTTACTTGGCTCTGATGATATCATATTTTCATAGAGGAGCATCCATACGCAGGGGTGGATTTCCGTGGAGACCCAGATTTGATATTACCAGTAGGCGCTCAATGGGGTGTTATAGGTAAAATGTTTTGACCATGTTTTTTTATTTTTGGGTTTTTTACATATTTTTGTGTTTTTTTATGTTTCAAATACTAAACTAAATATGTTTTATGTATGCAAATGTGGGTATTTCTCTACCAATGGGTTGTGCACAGCAGGCGGGTGAACCAGCAGAGAGGATTGTCGATAGGGCAGTCCTTCAGGATTTGGATTTGACTGAGACTATGGTTGAGTTATAGCAGCATGTAGAGGGGCTGACTCTTGGGATACCATATATCTAGATCGAGGAGTTACCGATGAGGCTACAACACCATAATATTGGTGTGCCTAGCCGATGGATGAAAATAATGCACATGATAGCTCAAGCAGTGACCTGCTATCATGAGCACCACTAGATCTAATTAGGATATGATATGTCTTCATACATTTTGAGGTCATGTGACCAACGTGTCTTGGACGAAATTTTTTGTAAAAAACTTGATTATCTATCTATTTTACCTTCAGTGTTTTCCTATGGGTATGTGCAATCCTATTCAATTGTGTGATGTGAATTGAAAATTTGTCTTTACATATGCTGCAAATGTCTTTTTAACATGTAATTCACTAAATAATCAGTCAAGGTGTTAGAGTTTCTTGAAATATGTTGATATTGGATGTAAACAAAATGTCTTTCCAAAAGACGAACTCTAAGGAACATACAATGAATAACTGGATTTTAGACAGTATAAACACTAGTAATTTGTAGTATGATAAGATGTGATTCCACCCTAATGATGATGCAGCTAATGCCAAGTGAAATGGAATCAGAGAGGAGTTCGATCAATGCGTTATACTCAACGATATTGTTGGTGGATTGACCGATACAAATCCCTTGGAAACTCACTAACTCACCACTTGGAGCAAAGATAGCCCATGTTGCAGAACATAGATTCTATGTACTATGACTAGCACCATCAACATAACCAACAAATGGTTCTGAAGATTCTGACATCTGCAACAAAATGAAAAGTGGATTACTAACCATATTAAAAATCTTGAAAGACACATTGTGACACACACGCAATCAAAGCATTTATACAATATCATACAATGTTTACTACGCATAATCAATCATAGAAACGCTTAAGATACAGCCCATTCCGAGGCTGTGACAATGCAATCCCATCATAATCTACCAACTCATAGGTGCCCTTTGCCAGAACACGCTTGATAATATAGGGGCCATGCCATAATGGTTCGAATTTTCCTATTCCTATCTTATCATCTTCCTAATCATAAAGCAAGACCAGGTCTCCTTTCGAGAAGATGTGAGGCTTGACATTGTAGTCATATTACACCTTGATTCGTCTCTTATGTGCTTCGTTGGCCAATGTAGCTTCACGACGCGTTTCATCTAGATGGATGAGATCTAAAAGACGTGTCTCTTCAGCAGAAGTGTCAGGTAGCAGGTCAATTGTGAGTTTCAATGATGGAATTTCACATTGAATCAGTAAGATAGATTCCAAACCATAAACTAGCTGAAAGGGAGTAAATTTGGTTGTGTTTCTCACTGAGGTTTGGTAAGCCCACAAAGCTTAGTACAGGATTAAATGCTAGTTTCATTTATAAACCCTAATCATTCTTTGAAGCATACACTTAAGAATTTTATTGATGGCTTCAACTTTTCCATTAGATTACGGATAATAAGGGGTACAACTATCATGTGACAATCCTAACTTGGAAATCAACTCAGACATCATGTAGTTGTGAAAATGATTTCCATGATCTGTAACCATGGCTTGCAGCACACCAAACCAAGTACCAACATGGTTAAAGAAAAACAATGAATTTGTCTTGCCTGTGCTATTAAATGTAGGCGTCGCCTCGGCCCACTTGGTAAAATAATCGACGACGACAATAATATATCCATGCCCCCCGACCGAGCGAGGGTTACATGTCATGAATTCAATGCCCCATTTGGAAAATGGTCCCACAATGATGACAGGATGCATTGGTGTTGGAAGCACACAGGTTTTACGATCAAATATATGGCTAGCATGACAACTTCTGACCACGAGAATGCAGTCGCAAAATATGGTAGGCCAGAAGTAACTAGTGCGATGAATCTTCTATGTGGTAGCAAAACCAAACAAATTTTCACCGCAGGTACCAGCATGGCAGTAATTTAAAAGTTTCTTATCCTCCTCATGAGTGAGGTGCCTACGTAAAATTGTATCGACACCACGACGAAAAAGTGTATCTTCGATGATAAAAAAAATATTTATCTTGGTATTGAATACATCATTGTTGCGAGCGAGAGGCATTGGGTCAGAATGTTTGGGTATAGAGATAGATTAGAAAATATCCATACCATGGGTTAGATGATGCAATCAGAAACAAAGACTCATCCGGAATGGATGGTTCTGTTGTATGCTCAGTGCTACTGGAGGGAAGGTCGCAGATAATCTCAACAAAAACCAAAGACCTCTTTGACTTGGATTTGATGAATTCCAAATAAAATTCTTGCAAAATGACTATCCATTTTGAGTATTTTCCTCCAAAATTTACATGACAGAATGCATTTCATTGGGTTGCAATCCGAAATGAAAATGGTCTTCTGGAGCAGGATATAGTGGCGAAATATTTGTACATCTTGAACGGCTACCAAAGCGAGCTTCTCAACATAAGTGTACTTAACTTCCGTATCATTGGGATTGTGAATCAAATAATAGATCAGATGTTCAATCCCATCTTCTTCCTCGACTAAAACCATGGAAATGGTTGTATCTACAACAGTGAGATACAGTAAATAATCACTCGGATAACCTGGGGGATACATTAATGATGCTCGGATCAGGGTATCTTCAAGAACACCAAAGGAAGCTTTCGCAACCTCATCCCAATGGAAGGGAGTCCCCTTTTTCAAGAGTCAAGTATATCCTTTAGCCATTTCAGTGTAGTTGGGAATGAATCTCCTTAGAAAGTTAGCCTTCCCTTGGAGTCTCTGTAACTGAAGTAGGTTGGAAGGTGCAGACAAATCTAGAATGGCTTGGACCTTTAAGGGATCAAACCGAATTTCATATTTCGACATGACGAAACCAAGAAAACGACCAGAACCGAAACAAAGCACACATTTGTGTGGATTATGGTGTATTTTGTAGTGACGACATCATAAAAAGATGGCTCTCAAATGTACTAGTTGGACAGCCCATTTCCATGAATGGGCAAGTAAGTCATCTAGATAAGGTTGAACAATGTGTTTGATGTCATGGAAGGCATAATTCATTTCCCTTTGAAAGGTTTCCCCAGCGATATTTAAACCAAAAGGGAGTTTTCGATAAGCAAATGTGCCCTAGGGACATGTAAAAGTTGTTTTATATTGGTCCTCTGGGTGAATATTGATCTGATTGTAACCGGAAAAACCATCCATGAAGGAAAATATTTCACATCTGGCACATTCGTCAATGATTTGGTCGATAAAGGGAGTGGGATAGTTTTCCTTTGGATGAGCATGATTAACATCCTGATAATCAATGCACACTCTATTTGTCCCTTGTTTCTTCATGACAAGAACAATGTTGGAAACCCAATTGGTAAGCGGAATAGGGTAAATAAAACCAGCATGCAAAAAAATTTCAAACTCTGCATTAATGGCAACAACCTTCTTAGGATGAATATGATGGAGGCATTGTCATACTAGTTTGACATCAGGATACATTTTAATCTCATGCTCAACGATACTATAATTTATGTCTATCATTTCCTCATATGACCAAGTGAATACAATACGAAATTCACGGAAAAGAGAGCAGTAAGTGTCAAGTTTAGATGCAGAACAAGATGCGACGACATGAATGTTTTCTATAACACCAGTTTTGGTCGAAATATCGATAGAAATCATTTCTTCGATATTTTATGGGTTTCACTCAGAATCGACAATGTGGATAGGAATGGAATTCGTTAAGAAATCAATGACTGTAGGGTGATATAGTTCAGTTGGACTATCTTCAATGTAATTACTAATCTGGAAGATGGGATCGATGATGAGAATCTACTCATGGTTCTTCTTCCAGCATCATGGATTCCATAATGCTCTCATCAGTTGAGAATATGTTAGGTTCCTGTGATTTGTTAGATTAGTGAGATCAAATGCACAGGGTAACATCAGACCAGTCTTTGGATTCCTAGGACCTAGCCTTCCTGGACTCAGAGAGGGCTCTCTCTATTTGTGCAAAGGACGTGAACTTTTTTGCTTCTAGGGTTTTGATTTTAGGCTAGTTGTTAAGTTTTGGGTTTGTTTGTTTGTTTTGGTTGGGTAAGATGATCAAGTAGAATAGATAGAGTGAGGAAATCTTCAAGTCATTGGGCTATGGAGTAAATAAAATTCATAGAAGGTTTTAATGGTAAATCAGGGTGGATCACAGGGAAAATATAGCATTGGTCAGATGGATTCTCAATGTTTTTGTGAGATGAAATGAACATCAAGTTTGTGAAAAAATTAGGACAAAGGGAAATTAAGAATCCTTTATCATGTACTTAAAACAAGGAGGACTTCAACACTATTTAGCATGAAGAAGAAATAAATAGACAGGGCACACCAATAACTCTTTGATTGAACATAAGAAAATAAGCATTTCAGACATACAATCCAATGAAATATAGAAGGTGAGAAACTCACTTAACTTTTAGTGATTTCACCTTCAAGGTTAGAAAACATTCAAGATACACATATAACTTTAATCAAAGAAGATGGAACGCCTAAACATCATCGATCATAGCTATGAAGATCTCCAAAACAATTATTCAAGAATGGACAAAGGGTATGATCGAAACACGGCCTCTTTGGAAAACCCAATCAATGGTACTTTGGAGAGAGACCTCAAAAACAGTGTTTAGAGACATCAAACAAGCAAGGCTAACCATAAATCATCTTTGATACCTATTGTATTAAACCATTCATGAAATAAACAAGCTTGGGGGGTCTAGAGAGTGTTGTCACACAGATTGTCTAGGCACCGCGACAACGCCTCAGATCGGGGGTTGTCACCTTTATCCCCAATCTCTCTATCTAAGTTGTCTCCTTGCAAGCTAAGGGAGGTAGACCCTAACAGAAATGAAGGACAAGAATTGGTTGCAAATCAACCAATCTAGGAGACACAACTAAAACACCAAATACTTGATAAAATTGACGAGATTTCACAGATCCAATTATATTTGGAAATTAAAACCAGTGCCTTATGGAGTTAAACATCTCGTTATAAAATTAAAGCCAAGTAATAGATGTTTAACTGCTGCTATGAAAATATAAATGATATTTGATGATATTCAGTAAAAAGCATCACAACCATTCATTCAAATACTAAATCCAACAACAAAGCTTATCATGAAACAATCATTAAGATAAAATGCTAGATGCTTGAAATATTTCTGAAATTATAATGTCCCAATTAACCCAATTCAGAAATTAAAATGCCTATAGTCAAACTTTAGATAAAAAATTTAAGCTCTTTTGACTAGAAAATTTAGAATTTTTATATATTTTTTTTTATTATTTTATTTATTTTTTAAACAAAACTAAAAAATTGAAATCCTAAAGTTAGATCTAAAACTAAACTAAAAAAAAATTAAAATCTACAACTAAAAAATTAAAAGTTAAATAACAAAATCTAAACTAAATTGAAAATAAATAAAATCGAACTAAAAAAAATGAAATCGAAAATCTAAACTAAATTAGAACTTAAAGTTAAAACTCCTAAAAACTAAATTAACTAACGCTATGAATTAAAATTAGAATCTAAACTAAGACCTAAGAAATCATAAGTTACAAAACTAAAATGAAAAATCAAAATTACAAAATAAAACTTAAAACTAAATTAAACTAATGTAAAATCTAAAATCAAATTAAACCTAACCTCTAAACTAAATCGAATTTCAAAAAAATCTAAAATCGAAACCTAAAGAAAAATTTAAAGCGCATATAAATGGATTCAAAAGAAATTCAATGTGTGCATTTACTTGTGGTATTGCAGGTCGACGGAGCAGACGGCGAGGAGAAGGTTGAAGTTTAATGCAGGTTGAAGGGGAGCACGGAGCTGAAGAATGAAGTCGGAGAGGCGTGAAGACTGGACGGCGTGAGGATGTTTTATGGCAGCAAGGAAGGGACGTGAGCTCTGTTAGCCACCCATAAAATTCTGTCATATCATATGATGGCTAAATGATGTTGGCTAGCCTTCAAGAAACAATTTCATTACTAAAATTTTTGATACTTGAAGACTTTTGATAAAATCCTATCCTTGGGTAATATTCACTACTGTTTCCCTTCAGAACTCAGAATCCTGCTAATTTCCAAAGCCAAAATACTGCTACAAACCCCATTTTTCCCTTTTTCTCCTTCCCATACTAACTTCATTTTCTATTTTCCCATTCCCCATGAAAATCCCATAATTTCATGTTTTCTTCCCTTCCCATTTCATAAGGTCTAAGACCCCTTCTTAGCCTTATCGGAACCTCCATTTCCTTTGAAAAACATTAAAAATTCATAGAAAATCCATATTTTCTATGATCTAGACTTAAGCCCCCTCGGGCTAAGTCCCTAACCCTTTTTCGCCCATGCGCCCGAGAGCCAGAACCAACTGCTAAACCCATCGGGCGCTTATCCTTTCGAATTAATTTTTCTCCGCCAAACCACGAAAAACCTTTGTTATTTGTGTTTTGTGGGTTTTAATTTATTCCCAAAGGTTCTGCTCGTATAAATGATGGAGCAATCTCACCATCGATCTGCTCCGTAGATCGGACGGTGCGGAACGCGCCATCCCTATGGACCCCCCCCCCATCCACGCGCTGTTTTCCAAACCCACATGGTTTCTTTCGCACCGCTCTTCAGCGGAGGGTGGTTTTTCCCCGGCAGCCAGCGATTCCATACGACAGTTGATGCGTGTCCCTTGTACGATTTGAAAATCGCCGCGCAACCATCGTCCATCGCGCGTTATAGTCCGAACCAGGATGCCCAGCGAAATCAATCTCCGCCATCTGATCTGGGCCCACTCATCCAACGGTTATCGCTCTTCGAAAGTGTCCGATGGATAACCAAAGCGCCCACGCGATAACTCAGGCTTCCGTGCAGCGGAAATTGCATCTCCACCGTCGATCTGATCTGCAGATCGACGGTCCAAAATCCATCACCCAAATTCCCTCCGTTTGACTTTCAACATCCCCTGATTCCATCTTGACCGTCCAAATTGATGCAGATCAACGGCGGAGTTTCACTGCGGGGGTATACCCCCAAGATTTGTCCTCCATGCACCCAGACCCCCCGGAATCATCCCCGACCGTCGATCTCAACGCAAATCGACGGCTCTGATCTAATCCTCCTTCCCCCATGCTTTTTTGACCATTCTGAGATTAAATCCCGACCGTTGGATGATGCCATCCAATGGCCCTGCTTCCTCCGCACATCCTCCGATGCAGATTTACCTATAAAAGCAGGATTTTATAACGTTTGTTTGTATTTTGCAGGGTTTCGAAGGTTTTCACTATAAACGAAGAAAATTCTAAAGGAGAGAGTGACGACTCTCTTGCTTTTGATTTACCAAAGGAAATCAACCACCGGGTTTAAAATTTTATATTTATCAATGTTTCATGAACCATTGATGCATTACAGACCCTATGCGGCCCTGCACAACAGCAAGAAAACATGGATCAAGTGCAGGAAAAGAGTATCAGCGCTGAAGAGCAGGAAATTATTAGAGAAAAGGATTAATGGACTGTTTACGAGGATTATGGCCCAAAATGATCATTATAAACCTAATCCCCGGGTTAAAACAGAGTTCAAAGAAAATCCAAAAGATTTCACCGACAGGGAACCTCCACCGCCACAAATGGAGGCGAATTGATTCCTCCCAGCGACTAAAGCGCCACTTGTGCCTCAAAGCATTCAATCAGAAGCTGAATTTATTGATCAGGATCAGATTTTTGCCTCGACACAGCCGAAGAAGTTACTTCTGCCAGGAAATTCAATACAAAGAATATCTGCAGAGTTACTTCGTCACCACACAATGCCTCAAAGGTCAACAAAACTCCTAATGAGCTTGAAATCATTATGTAAATCATTTAATACAGAGGATATGTATGTGGATCTCCTCATTGAACCCCTCAAAGGCCAATGAGCCATTTAATTCTGTATTAATTGTAATTGAGATCTTTTTCAGATCTCACCTCCTCATCCTTCTATATATATTACAGCAGAAGATGAGTGAGTGTTGGTTTTTGTTTTATTACAAGTTGTAACACTGAAACTCTCTGAAATAAATATACAAGTCTGTTGAAGTTGAAAAACAAATTGAAGTCTTGGATGTCTTGATGATGTTGTTGCATGCTTGTTCCTGAGAAGGCTCTATCATTGGATCCATGAGCTTGGCTGTTGGTGAAGTATTCTGAACTGTTTCATGTTTTCCCCTGTTTTCATTATGTTCCATAATTTCTTACTATAGTAGGTTGAAAGTTTTAGGCTAAGAAATGACTCCTGGAAGCACCTTAGACCTGTTCATCCTTCACTGTTTTATGTTTTCTTCTGCTGAAGTATTTTAGAGTCTTTAATCTCTCTCTTTAGTCTTCATGCTTGTTTATTTCCTTAATAGCTCAAATATTTGGTTTCAGCATGATTTATGGTTCTCCCTGCTTGTCTGCTATCACTTGAAAGCTGTTATTGAAGTCTCCCTTTGAAGTACCATTGTTTTAAGTTAGTCAAAGAGGTCGGTTTTGATCTTGCCCTTTGCCATTGCTTGAGCAGTTGTTTTGAAGGTCTTTATAGTTGTAAGCATAGATGTTATTTAGGTGTTCCCTCTTCTATGACTGCAATTATCAGTGAATCTTTTATGTTTTCTAAGTCCTTTAAAATAAAATCTTTGAGGAAATAGGGTGTTCCCCGAATCTTAGATTTCATTTTAAAAGTTGTCTCGAAGTCATTATTTGCTTAAATAATGTTTGTAGAATTTATGGTTAGCCCTGTCTATCAAATATTTCTTTATTGTTAAGTTCTGTTCTTCAAGTTCCCTTTGTTGAGAATTAAACTTCTCTTTCCAAATCATTAATGTTCACTTCATTCCAAAAACAAAAGGATCATGTGGCCAAGTTAGATTTGCCCTTTGATATCCCATATCTCTTGAAGAGTTTGTCATGACCTTATTTTGACTCCATTACCCAATGAACCAGATATTTCCTCTTTCTGTCTATCTTTCTTAGACCTTTCATGTTCTGCTGTATCAACTCAATCCAACCAAACAAACATCTGCACTTAATAACTAGTCTAAAATCCATAATCAAAGCACACAAGATAAACCTTTGCAAACAAATATTTGAGAGATCCCTCTCTGAGAATAGGAGGACTAGATCCTGGAACTCTAAAGATTGGTTCTGATGTTGCCTTGTCTTTTGATTTTCCAAACTGTCAAAACACGGGACACCAACATAATGGTGATCACGGTGGGACTTCTGAGTCAGTAACAATCTAAATACCCCTTAGGACTCCAGAAATCCCTTATTTTCAAGAATATCCAGTGATTATTAGCCACCTCATCGCCACCAACAGAATGGCGATCACGGTGGGACCTACTAAGAATTAGAGGTTTCAAAACCTTTCTTTAAACTTTTTAGGTCTAGTATAACATAAGTAACCTTTTTTCAAGCACTACCTAACAAATGGTAATTATGATAGGACTTAATTGAATCAGTGAAAAACTAAGTAACCCTTAGGATTCCTTTTAACCCTTATCAAACCTTGAAGGAACCAGTTACCAAGCCATAAGAGCAACTCTATTTGTTTGAACACCTTAGCTAAGTGAAAAATCAGACTTGGAACACTTTCTTAACCTGTAAAACCAAAATAACGCAGAAAAACCCAAAAAACATTTCAATTTTGGCTTCATAATAAACATGGTAGTGGACCATAAAACCTTTTACCTCCTCACGAGCTAGAAACTTCCACTTTGTAGTAAAACACTCATTCTTATATATCACTTACCTTTTGTTGTGTTTTACCTTATACTCTTAGACAGAGTCTGGAAAGGGCCAGGTAGCCTCCAGATCTCATCCTCTTTTGAGGTGAAATATCTGGTAAATGCCCTCCCAGTCAATCTCTGGTTAGAGTTTGTTGTCTTTCAGAATATCCTTGCAAAAGGATATTTCACAAACACTGTGGTGGACAGTGTACCTCTTAGAAAACATTCTAAAATTCCCACCTAGCGACTCCACAATCCTGAACAGACCTTAAGACTCCACTGGGAAGAAACCTTATCATTATAATATCATTCAAATCCAATTAGAGGACTGTAGGATTAAAATTTGTGTAAACAGATCAGTTAACCTCTCAAAGATTGTCATACTTGGTTGAACTTTTCTTGTTATTTGGGTCTAAAAACACAGCGTAGTGGCTCCTAGAAAGATCCACACTAGAACCCATCCTGACCCCGATCCACTTGAGATAGTTGATGACCCAAAAAGAATCCTTAGGAAGTCTCCTAAGATAGAATCTTCAACTATTTTTAGATCACCTCCAAGAGCTAATTCAGTCCCTGAAAATCTTTTAGCTCTACAACAATCACAAGCTGACTTAGTTAATCCCTTTAGGACTAGGTCATTTGGTGATTAAGATCAACTAGATTCTGAGTCTTCACTTTCATTTCCTAAGACAAGTGAACATCCTGATAGTAGAGAAACAACACCTCCTGATTTACACTTCCTTCATAACCTAGGTGTCTCTCATCCAAGATCAGCTCAGCAATCTACTTCTGTTCCATTCACTTTTGTCCACCCTTCATCCACTATTCAAACCACTCCACTTCAGCCCACACCTCCTCTTGTCAATCCACCCCTTGTAAACCCACCCCCACCACATATCATGGCAGCATGGTATGCTCCCTTAGTCCTTCCTGTACCATTAGTCAATCTTCCACAGGACTATCAGTCCAAAATTCCATTATATGATGCTAACAATGTTGTAACTGCATCACAACATGTGGATAAGATGGATGACTACTTTGACAGAAGTGAGATCGATGATGATTCTGTCAAACTTAGACTATTTTCTCAAAGTCTGGGGGGAGAGGTAAGAAAATGGTTTAAAGGTTTAGCCCCCCGTACTATTAATGATCTCCAAGGCTTCCATCAAACATTCTTGAATAAATGGGAAGTAAAGAAGAATCCTCTCCAAGTCCTTGTTGATTACAACAATCTCCGTAGGAACCTTGGGGAAAGTGTACAAGCCTATTGTACTATATTTAATAGTGTATATAATGCACTTTCCCCAGAACTAAAACCTCCACAAGGCTCAGCCTTAAATAAGTTTCCTGAAGGATTTGACTCTGACATGACTTATTGACTAAGAGAAAGAGATTTTTCAACTCTCGAAGATATGCAAAGGGGTGCTCTTTCTGTAGAAGTCAATTTAATAGAAAAAAGAGCGAGAATGAAAACTAAAAAAAGAGTATCTTTCAGAGAGGAATCCCCTCCTTCTACTTCAAGCTCAAAAATGGAGAGAATGTTGGAAGAAATGATGAAAGAGATGAGCATAATTAAGAAAGCACAAGCAAATAAAAACCAGACTGCACTTCAAAACAATCAAAACAGGAATAGAAATCAGAATTATAGAAGAGATAACAATCAAGATAAGCAAAAGGAAAGTGACCAACAAATTAGACCTCCCTTTCAACAAAACTATGTAGATCAATATGAGGAAGACAGGGAGCTGGAAAGGTTGGAAGAATCACATGTAAACTTGATTGGATCAGACAGTGGGGATGATGTTTTCCTCACTGAGGAAGAACAAGGTTTCTTCTCTAATGATCAAAATACAAACACCTATGAAGATTTTGATGACTATAGATTGGGTTTTGAAAATGCAATCATGGAGATACACAAGCAGTATGATCTTAGGAGCAAGGGAAGTATAGAGAATTCAAAGGATAAGAATACTAGCACTGCTGTCAAGAAAAATGCAGAAAACCAGCCCAAGAGGACAGCAGAAAAAACCAACATTTCGGCCAAAAAACCAGATATAAATAAAGACAAAGGAATCCAGCCAAATGTTGAACAAAGCACCCCTAGCACTTCAGCTAGTGGTCCTAGTAAAACTATTCCTATCACTATTTCAGGAAAGGTTCAGCAAATCAGAGCCGCTGAAAAGAATTCAATTGAAAAAACATATGTAAATATTAACAAGTCAATTATTCCTTTCAGCCTTGAGGGAGAGATTGCTAAGATAAAAATTACCATCCCCCTGGCTGAACTAGTAACCCAAGAAGTGTACAAAAACCAAGTTTTGAAAGCTTTAAACTTAGGAAGTGATACTGACACCTTAAACTTGACAGATGACAAACCTGAGCTGTTGTTTGGCCCAGAGGTTGAAGGAAAATATCAAGAGGGACCAGTCCCTCCCTTCTATGTTAGTTTGAACATACACGATAAAATTCTACACAATGCCATGTTAGATTCTGGAGCTTCACACAATCTAATGCCCAAGGTAGTAATGGAAAGCTTAGGCTTAGAGATTACTAAACCATACAAAGATTTGTATTCTTTTGACTCAAGTAGATTCAAATGTTTGGGTTTAATCAAAGATTTATGTGTTAACTTAGCTCAGATCCCTGCCAAGAATCTAGTAATGGATATAGTTGTAGCTGACATTCCCCCTAAGTATGGCATGCTCTTATCAAGATCATGGGGAGCCAAACTTCAGGGAAGCCTTCAAATGGATATGTCTTATGCCACCATCCTTGTTTTTAACCAAAACAGAAGACTATACAGAGAATCCCACATGAAGTACATGGTGAGTAACATGGAAAAACCAAACAACACTCCAATCTATTCTATTCAATCAAGTTTAGACTCCTTTATCTTGTGTAACGAAGATGAAATTACTCAACAAGGTAAAGAAAACATGGACCCAATCAGTTCACCAGAACAATCCAATCTTACCTCGAATCAACTTCAAAACATTGACAATCAACAGCAACAAGAAAATGAAAATGAGTCAAATATACTTTGGACAATAAATTTCGATGGATCCTGTAATAAAACCAGTGCAGGGGTAGGTGTCTGGATTCAAAACACAAATCAGAGTTTTTCATACAAGTTAGACTTCCCATGCACTAACAATATTGCTGAGTATGAAGCACTTCTCCTAGGCTTACAACTGCTTAAAAAATTAGAAGCCCAAAAGATATCTATTTTAGGGGATTCTAAACTTATCATTAAACAAATCAAAGGAGAATACTCAGCCAAGAATCCAAGACTTAGGGAATATTGAAATGCTGCCCTTGACCTATTAAAAACTTTCGAAAAATATGAACTCGTTTTCATCCCTAGAGCACTGAATCATCTAGCAAATGAACTTGCCTTCATTGCCAGCAATTTCCAAGTACCTAAGATAAATGAACAACTATATATAAAGGTGAAACACAGACCTGCTGTGCCTGATAAAGAAGATCACTGGAAGGTCTTTGAATCTGACAGACACATAGATGATTTCTTGAAATTAGAAAGCGATTTCAGCATACCAATACCAGAAACTAGCCATAAAGAAAACTGTTTGTATATTGAAAAAATCCCAGAGGCTGAAATAACATATCCTGCTAATATAAATCATTGTGAGAATCCTTTTGAAGCAGATATAATGAACAATGAAGACCAAGAAGACTTGGAAGTCTTGCAATGCAAAAATGATAAAATCCCAAGAGGTCTCACACCTTTAGAACACCTGTTTGATCTCAACGATGTAGCCAAAGAACCAAGAATGGAGCCTGTGGAAACAAATGTAGAAGAGCATAACATAGGCAGTCTAGCAGAACCCAAGATGATCAAGCTATCCAGCACCCTCCCAGCTCACATAAAATTGCAATACATAGAGCTTTTCAAAGAATTCAGAGATGTGTTTGCTTGGGAATACAAAGACTTAAAATCGTATGATACCAGCATCATCCAGCATAAGATCCCCTTGAAGGAAAATCAAAAGCATTTTAAGCAAAAACTAAGGAGAATAAATCCCCTTTTACTACCTTTAGTTAAGGCAGGAATTGAGAAGATGTACAATGCTGGGATCATAGTACCCATTAGATTTCCAGAATGGGTATCAAACTTAGTTTCTGTTAGAAAGAAAACAAGGGAAATCAGGCTCTGTGTTGACTTCAGAAATTTAAACAGATCCTCTTTAAAAGACAACTACCCCTTACCCAAGATGGTCCATATACTTCAAAGGGTAGTTGGGTCAAGAAGAATATCCTTATTAGGTGGGTTCTCGGGTTACAATCAGGTGTTAGTGTTCCCAAGTGATAAAATCAAAACTGCTTTTACCACACCTTGGGGCACCTTTATGTATGTCAAAATGCCTTTAGGATTAATGAATGCAGGGGCCACCTTCCAAAGGGCCATGGACATAGCCTTCTCTGAAGATATTGGCTATTTTATAATTATTTACCTTAATGACATAACTATTTTCTCAAAAACTGATGAAGAGCATTTGATTCACCTAAGAAAGGTTTTTGAGAAGTGTAAGGAATTTGGCTTATCACTTAATCCCAAGAAGACCCTCTTTGGTCTCCAAGAAGGGAAACTTCTTGGTCATATAATTTCAGAAGAGGGAATCAAAATAGACCCTACAAGGATAGATGGCATATTTCAAATTAGCCATCCTAGAAGCCTCAAAGAATTGCAATCTTTCATTGGAAAGATTAATTTTTTGAGAAGGTTTATTCCCAACCTTGCTGAGCTATTAAAAAACATCACAAACATGCTTAAGAAAAATGTGGGTGTAAAATGGACTTTACCAGCTAAAAAATCATTCGAACTGGTCAAACAAGCTCTTACCCAAACACCAGTCCTGATTAGTCCTGATTTTACCAAAGACTTTTACATTTTTTCTTTTGCATCTGAACATACAATAGCTGCAGTTTTGCTTCAGAAGAATGATTTAGGGCAAGAACAACCAATATCCTTCTTCAGTAGGGCCTTAAGAGATGCTCCTCTCAAATATAGTATCATGGAGAAGCAAGCCTTAGCATTAGTGAAAGCATTAAAGGACTTTAGGGTCTATATTTTACACTCTCACATAATTGATTTTGTTCCACATACTGTTGTCAAAGACATTCTAAGTCAAGACCCTGATGGTAAAAGGGGAAAATGGATTGCAACCATTCTTGAATATGACTTAGAAATTAGGCCCACCAAACTAGTTAAAGGGCAAGGATTAGCAAAACTTATGGCTAAGTCTAATTTCCAAGCACTAGACATGAATATGGTAGATGTGTTGGAAGAAGTAGAAGATGCTACTGCTCCTTTCATTGAAGAAACATTTCTGAATTCTCCTTGGTATGCTGACATTGTTTATGTGCTTTTATATTTAAATGCCCCTCCTTCTTTGTCTAAAACTAAAGCTAGATTCTTGAAACAAAATGCTTTGAGTTTTTGTATCTTATATGGAGTATTATATTGGAAAAATGATGTTGGAATTTTGCTTAAATTTTTACTTGAATATGATGCAGGAAAGATCATGCATGAATTTTATGATGGAGAATGTGGAGGTCACCTCTACTGGAAGGCCACAGCAAACAAAATTCTTAGATCAGGTTACTATTGGCCTACCCTTTTCCCAGACACTCAGAAGTTGGTCATGTCTTGCCATAAGTGTCAAATCTTTGATGGCAAGAGGAAACTCCTTCCCTTACCTTTACATCCTATCAGAGTTGAGGCACCTTTTCAATAATGGGGGCTGGACTTCATTGGGGAAATTCATCCATATTCCTCAGCTCAACATAAGTGGATCCTCATAGCCACTGAATGCTTCACCAAATGGATAGAAGCTATACCTACCAGGAATGCTAATGACTTTGTCATTATCAAGTTTCTTGAAACCCATATCCTATCCAGATTTGGTTGCCCCAAAAAAATCATAACAGACAATGCTGCTGCTTTCAAATCCAAGAAGATGGTTGATTTCTGTCACAAATACCATATAACCTTGGGCCATTCTACTGCTTACTATCCCCAAGGAAATGGATTAGCTGAATCCTCCAACAAGAGTCTCATCAATATCATAAAAAAGTTGTTGGAACAGAATCAAAAATCATGGCACAGTAAGTTGGTTCATGCCTTATGGGCTGATAGATTAACTACAAAGAAATCAATAAACATGTCCCCCTATCAGTTAGTTTATGGCATGGATGCAATTTTTCCTACCTCATTGGGAGTTCCAGTCATGAAGCTCCTTCAAGAAGTGCAGGTTGAAGAAAATGATATGCAAAGGAGGATCAACCAAACAATCCATTTATAGCAGACCAGAGAAGAAGTTTATGAAAGAACACAGTTGGTCCAAGAAAATATGAAGAAGCTATTTGATAAGAGGACTAAGGCAAACAATTTCCAGGTTGGAAGTGTTGTTCTTAAATGGGATTCAAGAAGAGAAGAGAAGGGGAAACATGGCAAGTTTGAGAACTTGTGGAAAGGGCCCTATATTGTTCATACTGAGAGGGGTCATAATACATTTTTCTTGAAAGAATTGAATGGAAAAGACCTATATGGAGGTCCTGTCAATGGTAGGATGCTCAAGCATTACTTCTGCCAAGAATCTTAGGTTTCAAAGAATTTTTGTTTTATCATTGTAAATATCATAGTCTAGCCATTGCATTCAAAAGTTATGAAAAATTAAAAAATACAAAAAGAAAGAAAAGAAAGAAAAGAGGGCAGATTGTGAAAACAAGAAAGGCAAAGCCCCACGCCAAAAAAGAGAAATAAATCTGAAAGTGTGCAAGCTTAAATGCCACTACTACAAAACACACTTCTAGTTAGTCAAACAGTTTAATCTTGACTAATTAGTTTTAAATTTTCTGCTGATAGGATAGTGAATTTGATTTTCCAAATTGTTCAATCTTGGCTTATCAGTAGATAGATTAGGATATAAATTGAAGGTTCAAACAAACTCAAAATCTGAACCAAAGTTTCCAAAAGAAGATGACTCAAAACTATGGTAAAATTATGAGTCAAAGAAATGTAAAGATCTGGTTCTAATCAGCTTAAAACCTGAACCAAAAGAAAATCAAAAACAGCTCAAAACAAAGCAAAAACAGAGCTGTGAAGAAAGGAGAAGGCCATGATGAAAAACTTTCAGATCTTAAGCCTTCCACTTTTTATTTTTTATTTTCTACAAATAATAATCTATGTGCAATTTGTTTTTATGCCATAGATCACAGCAAGTCAAACAGCTTAATCTTGACTTGGCTATTTTTAAATTTCTGTTGTAGAATTTAGAGAATGAAGGTCTGTTGGACAGCGTAATCCCAACAGACAGTAGATTAGGTAGAGAAATTATCTGAGCTCACCTGTTTAATCTGAGTTCAGGGAGAAATAAGAAGTAGAATTAGATTAGTTTTTATGCTTTCAAAAGAATAAAATGTTCTAAGAGAGTTTTCCAATCCAAGTGCACTCTGATGAAGAAAAAATGTTAGATCAGTAGGATTGGGTAGGTAGAAAGTTTGTTGATGAAAGTTCCACTGTTTCTAATAACTGATAACTTGTTTCCAGAACAAAAGAATATCATTCAAGCATAATTAAACAGCCCAATGGACGAGGCAACTGATCAGCCTCCCAGAGAATACAAGTCTGTAGTTCTTGATGCCTTCAAAAAGGAACCATCCCCAAGTGGAGCCACTGTTAGCCACCCATAAAATTCTGTCATATCAGATGATGGCTAAATGATGTTGGCTAGCCTTCAAGAAACAATTTCATTACTAAAATTGCTGATACTTGAAGACTTTTGATAAAATCCTATCCTTGGGTAATATTCACTATTGTTTCCCTTCAGAACTCAGAATCCTTCTGATTTCCAAAGCCAAAATATTGCTGCAAACCCCATTTTTCCCTTTTTCTCCTTCCCATACTAACTTCATTTTCTATTTTCCCATTCCCCATGAAAATCCCACAATTTCATGTTTTCTTCCCTTCCCATTTCATAAAATCCATTTCATAAGGTCTAAGACCCCTTCTTAGCCTTATCGGAACCTCCATTTCCTTTGAAAAACATTAAAAAACCATAGAAAATCCATATTTTCTATGATCTGGACTTAAGCCCCCTCAGGCTAAGTCCCTAACCCTTTTTCGCCCATGCGCCCGAGCGCCAAAACCAACTGCTAAACCCATCGGGCGCTTATCCTTTTGAATTAATTTTTCTTCGCCAAACCACGAAAAACCTTTGTTATTTGTGTTTTGTGGGTTTTAATTTATTCCCAAAGGTTCCACCCGTATAAATGATGGAGCAATCTCCACCATCAATCTGCTCCGCAGATCGGACGATGCGGAACGTGCCATCCCTATGGACCCCCCCCATCCACGCGTTGTTTTCCAAACCCACGTGGTTTCTTTCGCACTGCTCTTCAGTGGAGGGCAGTTTTTCCCTGGCAGCCAGCGATTCCATACAACAGTTGACGTATGTCCCTTGTACGATTTGAAAACCTCCGCGCAACCGTCGTCCATCGCGCGTTATAGTCTGGACCAGGATGCCCAGCGAAATCAATCTCCGTCGTCCGATCTGGGCCCACTCATCCAACGGCTATCGCTCTTCGAAAGTGTCTGATGGATAACCAAAGCACCCACGCGATAACTCAGGCTTCCGTGCAGTGGAAATCGCATCTCCACCGTCGATCTGATCTGCAGATCGACGGTCCAAAATCCATCACCCAGATTCCCTCCATTTGACTTTCAACATCCCCTGATTCCATCTTGACCGTCCAAATTGATCCAGATCAACGGTGCAGTTTCACTGCGGGGGTATACCCCCAATATTTTTCCTCCGTGCACCCGAACCCCCCGCAATCATCCCCGATCGTCGATCTCAGTGCGAATCGACGGCTCTGATCTAATCCTCCTTCCCCCATGATTTTTTGACCATTCTGAGATTAAATCCCGACCGTTGGATGATGCCATCCAACAGCCCTGCTTCCTCCGCACATCCTCCAATGCAGATTGACCTATAAAAGCAGAATTTTATAACGTTTGTTTGTATTTTGCAGGGTTTCGAAGGTTTTCACTATAAACGAAGAAAATTCGAAAGGAGAGGGTGACGACTCTCTTGCTTTTGATTTACCAAAGGAAATCGACCACTGGGTTTAAAATTTCATATTTATCAATGTTTCATGAACCATTGATGCATTACAGAACCTATGCGGCCCTACGCAACAGCAAGAAAACATGGATCAAGTGCAGGAAAAGAGTATCAGTGCTGAAGACCAGAAAATTATCAGAGCAAAGGATTAATGGACTGTTTACGAGGATTATGGCCCAAAATGATCATTATAAACCTAATCCTCGAGTTAAAACAAAGTTCAAAGAAAATCCAAAAGATTTCACCGATAGGGAACCTCCACCGCCACAAATGGAGGCGAATTGATTCCTCCCAACGACTAAAGCGCCACCTGTGCCTCAAAGCATTCAATCAGAAGCTGAATTTATTGATCAGGATCAGATTTTTGCCTCGACACAGCCAAAGAAGTTACTTCTGCCATGAACTTCAATACAAAGAATATCTGCAGAGTTACTTCGTCACCACACAATGCCTCAAAGGTCAACAAAACTCCTACCGAGCTTGAAATCATTATGTAAATCATTTAATACAGAGGATATGTATGTGGATCTCCTCATTGAACCCCTCAAAGGCCAATGAGCCATTTAATTCTGTATTAATTGTAATTGAGATCTTTTTCAGATATCACCTCCTCATCCTTCTATATATACTACAGCAGAAGATGAGTGAGCGTTGGTTGTTGTTTGATTACAAGTTGTAACACTGAAACTCTCTGAAATAAATATACAAGTCTATTGAAGTTGAAAAACAAATTGAAGTCTTGGATGTCTTGATGATGTTGTTGCATGCTTGTTCCTGAGAAGGCTCTATCATTGGATCCATGAGCTTGGCTGTTGGTGAAGTATTCTAAACTGTTTAATGTTTTCTCCTGTTTTCATTATGCTCCATAATTTCTTACTACAGTAGGCTGAAAGTTTTAGGCTAAGAAATGACTCCCGGAAGCACCTTAGACCTGTTCATCCTTCAGTGTTTTATGTTTTCTTCTGCTGAAGTATTTTAGAGTCTTTAATCTCTCTCTTTAGTCTTCATGCTTGTTTATTTCCTTAATAGCTCAAATAGTTGGTTTCAGCATGATTTATGGTTTTCCCTGCTTGTCTGCTATCACTTGAAAGTTGTTATTGAAGTCTCCCTTTGAAGTACCATTGTTTTAAGTTAATCAAAGAGGTCGGTTTTGATCTTGCCCTTTGCCATTGCTTGAACAGTTGTTTTGAAGGTCTTTATAGTTGTAAGCATAGATGTTATTTAGGTGTTCCCTCTTCTATGACTGCAATTATCAGTGAATCTTCTATGTTTTCTAAGTCCTTTAAAATAAAATATTTGAGGAAATAGGGTGTTCCCCGAATCTTAGATTTCATTTTAAAAGTTGTCTTGAAGTCATTATTTGCTTAAATAATGTTTGTAGAATTTATGGTTAGCCCTGTCTATCAAATATCTCTTATTTCTAAGTTATGTTTTCAAGTTCCCTTTGTTGAGAATTAAGCTTCTCTTTCCAAATCATTAATGTCCATCTCATTCCAAAAACAAAAGGATCCTATGGCCAAGTTAGATTTTCCCTTTGATATCCCATATCCCTTGAAGAGATTGTCATGACCTTATTTTGACTCCATTGCCCAATGAACCAGATATTTCCTCTTTCTATCTATCTTTCCTAGACCTTTCATGTTCTGCTGTATCAACTCAATCCAACCAAACAAACATCTGCACCTAATAACTAGTCTAAAATCCATAATCAAAGCACACAAGATAAACCTTTGTAAACAAATACTTGAGAGATCCCTCTCTAAGAACAGCAGGACTAGATCCTGGAACTCTAAAGATTGGTTCTGATGTTGCCTTGTCTTTTGATTTGCCAAACTGTCAAAACACGAGACACCAACAAGCTCGATGGAAGGATAGGCAGTGAATGCGTCTTGCATGAAGGCAGAGGCTGAATGGAGAGGAAGGCAGCAGCGTGAGGAAGGAGATAGGGAATTCGATGGAAAATGGGAAGGATTGACTGCGCAAGAAAGGAATTGTTGTAGCGTAGGGAAGGCAGCAAGGTCAACACGGAGAGGAGAGCGAGGGTAGAGGAAAGAGAAAAGGCAGAGGACAGCAGAGGAAAATGCTGAGTGAAGGGAGAACGATAGCTAGGGTAAGGGTTGGTTAAGGAAATCGAAGGGTAGAGGAGGAGGCGGTGAGGGCGTTCAACGGAAAAGGAAGGCAGAGAGAAAAAATGGTTTCGATGCAGAGAAATTGTTGTAATGATGCAGTGAGGCAAATGATTCAGCAAAAAATCGATGGAAGAAAACACAGATAGAGCCAGTGTTTATGCAGTAATCAAACACAATCAAATTAAAAAATTATCCCTGCAAACTCAGATTTTCAATGCTCTTTGAATCTAATAACATCTATATTTGCCCACAGAGATGATTTGAGGCCAGATCAGGCCCTTGGGGGCTGGATCTGGCTCAAATCTTAAAAAAAAATTATGAATAAACCCTGCAACCTGCAAAACCAGTCAAATCCTGAAAATATATACGCCAAAAAAATTATTAAACCCTTACAGCCCTAAAAATTACAAATTTACAAACTAATTTACAGATCTGAGGCCCTCATGGCCAGATTTGAACCCTTTTCAACACAATTTTAGAAATTTTAAATTTTAAAGAGAGGCACAAGCCTTAAAAGACCCTGTAAAAACACAAATTCGTAAGATAGATTCAGGAAATTAGAAACAATGGGCTTTTTCAGATTTATGAATCTGAGAGTCAGCTAGTCCAACTGAAGACTTCCCCAGACGGTCAAATCTTAAAAAAATTTCTCTGCACACTTAGATCTGAACTTTAGATTGATAGAGATTTAAGAAAATAACATGAAATCCTTCAGAAAAATCAAAATGCCATTTTATGAACCCAGAAAACTGCACAAGATACATGTATGCAGATTAATCCATGAAGGCCATCAACCATAAAAATGCAAAAATAAAGTCGCAGAGTTTAGAAATGAATCACCACATAGATCTGGAAAAGGAACACCAAAGTTTGTAACCCCAAATTCTTTATGCTTTATTCATCAAAAGAAATTACAAGAGCTTCCAAGACAAGTGCACGATCCTAAGATCGGATCACTCAAGACTGACAAAGACCTTTACTTTATAGGACAAAATCTCCAACGGCTAGTTCGGTTGATCCATGTCAAAATAATCTCGACTGTCGATAAGATTTGATCATCTTTTAATATGGACCGTCCGAATTATAAATTTGGGGAAAAAACGAATCTATCATTTTAATTCATTTTAATTAACTCAAAAATACTATTTTTGAGTTAATTACCTCAAATTTTTTACTTTGACTTGACCACCTAGGCCCAAGGGTACAAAATTTCTTAAAATTCTCAATATTCCCTTAACCTGGGGCCTTTAAAAAACCATTTTTTAAGGACCAACGAATTTTTCCTTTGAAGAATTTTATCCTAACTTAGGACCTAAAATTAATTAAATTTCTGACTTAAGATTTTTTTAATTAATTGACCAGAAAATTTAATTAATTCACTGAGAGAAGATTTTAATTATTTTTTCCAACCCTCTTTACATAAGATAGATACATTTAGACACATGAAGGGGGAATACCCATTCGTATAGACCCTGAAATAAATACCCAATTCTGCGACTCAAAACATGATCTAGTAGACCAAGTAGCTTGTAATAAAATAATCTAGCCAAGTAGCTAGGATTATTCCCAAACTACTTTTACAAGGAATCGATAGAAAACACTAGGACTCACTTAGCATGCTGATGAAAAAATCCACCCTAGCTTTGGGGTGAGGATGGAGGGAAAAACTCTGCCGATAACTTGTGTCGAAAAACACAAGTAAATCAGTGAGACAAAAAACCTCCTAGGATAGAAATCATCAACAACATATTAGGCTTACCTAGGTTGTTACATACATTGATGGTTATACTTAGATCATTTACAGCATACAATGCAGAATGGGTTTAAATTATTCATAAAACTATCTATTGATGATGGAATCTAAATGGCATGACCACGTTGAACATGATGAATCCCATTTGAAAAAATGGGGGTGTACTGCTATGGGGTCGTTGAAAAAGTGTGGTCAACATCTGGCTCTACTTGGGGACACATTGCTTAATCGGAGGAATGTGAGAATCCAAAATCTGTATCCAAGCAACATACAAATTACATAAGTAGCGTCCATCCAAATATCATCATATAACATTAAGCTCATGAAAAATAGAAGCTCTTCTATCATTTATTATTCTACTTAACATGAAAAGTAAATCTACTCTAACTGCAAAATGAAATGTTGAAATAAAAAGGTGTAAGGTTAGACATACAATACAAAGGATGTCCTGTGGCATTATATGTGCTCAATATAGTGCAAGTTGAGCATTTTCCTGCTTTCAAGCAAGTCTGTGGGCTGCTTTTCAGATGTGCCATGTCCAATCTTGCTAATTGTAGGGCTTCGTCTTATCTGAAAGTCAAGCTGCTCTCGACCATCAGACGAATCAAACTGCTTACTTCTTCCTTTCTGCTTTTTTCTCTTTGTCTGAGTGGGTTGTGATGTCAGTAATGAGACTACTGTAGATTTCTTGTCTTTATCTTGAAAATGATTGTACAAAACATCTGACGAACCTGGAATGTGACCAATCTTATTCTGAATATACTCTGTTAAAGGTGATACATAAGCTTGGTCTTTCTCAATGTCCTTTGTAGCCATAGTTAAATCTTCCTTAATGGGAAAAGTGACCTCTGTGTGATGAGATGGAAATTGCTTCAAAAAACTGGGAGGCATATGATCTGTTGACAAATCTAACTTGGGTTGGAAATTCTGCATGTGTGATCTTTCCATTTTTCCCAACTTCTTTTGGATATCAGTGGGATGCTTAACATTATCAACATTAATTTCCTTCACATGACTCTCTTCAATAGTCAACAAATTGTGTTGAAGAGACATCTGATTATAATGATTAACTTCCATCGCCTTTAATCTGTTTTCTATGACATTTATTTCCTGTGCATGACTCTCTTCAATCGTCAACAATTTATGTTCCATGTTTTTTATTGATTCATCATTATCCGCTTTCATGGCCATGAAGATATTTTGCATAGATTTCATCTCTTTCTCATGATTTGTTTCCATGATCGTCATTTCCTTGATATGTTTTTCTTCTAAGGCCAATAACTTGCTATGTATAGAACCAATTTCCCTAGCGTGATCCACTATTATTTTTTCTTGATTAAGTTCCATATTCTTAATGATTTGAGCCTGGTTGGCCTCCATATTCTTGATTACCTGAGCTTGATTTAGCTGTATATTCTTAACCATCTGAATCAATTCGTTAACAAGATGCTTATCATTGTCAAGACTGATTTGAAAATTTGTTTCTGCTTCACCACTATCATTTATTTGTGCTGTCGTGGTACAAGTGGATTCATCTTGAGAATTGTCTGTAAATATACTGCTGATAGTTGAGTTCTCTACAAGATCAATTTCATTATTTTGCATAATATTGGGAGCACAAGGTGAGTCATCTCGTTTTATATATTTATCTCTAAAAGCATTGATGATGTCTTGTAAACAATACTCCTCGGGACAATTTCGAAACCAATCGATAGCATCACCTTTTAAGGAATAGCCAAAGATACGTATCTTGACATCTTCATGATTATATTGTGAAGGACGACAATATTTATGTATTATAAAAGTGACTATCCTTAGATTCTCTAGAGCAATGCCTGGATGACCTCCTGAGAAAAAAGGCAATTTAGAAATAACCTCTTCTGGCATGTCATGAAAGGTGTCATCCATGATGACCTACTTAAAATTTAAGAAATAGATCTGTGTTCAAGAATAGTGAAAAAGTCCTCAAGAAGCGAACTTCTTAGTAGGAACTCTTGTAAGAAATGAAAGAATTGGAGTCGCCACTTGAACATGAAACTAATTTTGAAAATAGAAGAAATAATCGTGAATAATAGATGGATATCAGGGGGGGGATTCTTGTCTGGGAGTAAATAGATGAATAAGTGGAGCCGCCACCCAAACAAGAAGCCAACCAAAATGTCCAGGTGCTAAAGATACGATGATGAAATGATCAGTGAGATGACAAAAGATAAGATGATGAAAAGATGAAGAGATGAAATGACACCAGAAATTGTGATTTCTTGTGACAGGCTAATGAATGGTGAAAAAATTGAAGATTATAAAATGTCATTAAGACCAAGGACAGAAAAACTCTATCCCTGGCAACGGCGCCAAAAAATGTTGTCGCACAGATTTTCTAGGCACCACGACAACGCCTCAGATCGGGGGCTGTCACCTTTATCCGCAATCTCTCTATCTAAGCTGTCTCCTCGCAAGCTAAGGGAGGTAGACCCTAAGAGAAATGAAGGACAAGAATTGGTTGCAAATCAACGAATCTAGGAGACACAGCCAAAACACCAAATACTTGATAAAATTGACGAGATTTCACAGATCCAATTAGATTTGAAAATTAAAACCAGTGCCTTGTGGAGTTTAAAGATCTTGTTATAAAATTAAATCCAAGTAATAGATGTTTAACTGCTGCTATGAAAATACAAATGATATTCGATGATATTCAGTAAAAAGCATCACAACCATTCATTCAAATACTGAAGCCAACAGCAAAGCTTATCATGAAACGATCATTAAGATAAAATGCCAGATGCTTGAAATATTTCTGAAATTATGATGTCTCAATTAACCCAATTCAGAAATTAAAATTCCTATAGTCAAACTTTAGATAAAAAATTTAGCTCTTTTGACTAGAAAATTTAGAATTTTTATATTTTTATATTTTTTTATTATTTTATTTATTTTTTAAACAAAACTAAAAAATTGAAATCCTAAAATTAGATCTAAAACTAAACTAAAAAAATTAAAATCTACAACTAAAAAATTAAAAGTTAAATAACAAAAATCTAAACTAAATTGAAAATAAATAAAATCGAACTAAAAAAAATGAAAATCTAAACTAAATTAGAACTTAAAGTTAAAACTCCTAAAAACTAAACTAACTAGCGCTATGAATTAAAATTAGAATCTAAACTAAGATCTAAGCAATCATAAGTTACAAAACTAAAATGAAAAATCAAAATTACAAAATAAAACTTAAAACTAAATTAAACTAATGTAAAATCTAAAATCAAATTAAACCTAACCTCTAAACTAAATCGAATTTCAAAAAAATATAAAATCGAAACCTAAAGAAAAATTTAAAGTGCATATACATGGGTTCAAAAAATATTTAATGCGTGCATTTACTTGTGGTATTACAGGTCAACAGAGCAAACGACGAGGAGAAGTTCGAAGTTTAATGCAGGTTGAAGTGGAGCACGAAGCTGAAGAATGAAGTCGGAGAGGCGTGAAGACTAGACGGCGTGAGGATTTTTTACGGCAGCAAGGAAGGGACGTGAGCTCAATGGAAGGATAGGCAGTGAATGCTTCTTGCGTGAAGGCAGAGGCTGGACGGAGAGGAAGGCAGCAGCGTGAGGAAGGAGATAGGGAATTCGATCGCAAATGGGAAGGATTGACTACGCAACAAAGGAATTGTTGCAGCGTAAGGAAGGCAACAAGGTCGACACGGAGAGGAGAGCGAGGGTAGAGGAAAGAGAAAAGGCAGAGGACAACAGAGGAAAATGCTGAGTGAAGGGAGAACGATAGCTAGGGTAAGGGTTGGCTAAGGAAATTGAAGGGTAGAGGAGGAGGCAGTGAGGGCGTTCAACGGAAAAGGAAGGCAGAGAGAAAAAAGGGTTTCGATGCAGAGAAATCGATGGTAATGATGCAGTGAGGCAAATGGTTCAGCAAAAAATCGATGGGAGAAAACACAGACAAAGCCAGTGTTTATGCAGTAATCAAACCCAATCAAATTAAAAAATTCTCCCTGCAAACTCAGATTTTCAATGCTCTTTGAATCCAATAACGTCCAGATTTGCCCATAGAGGTGAGGCCAGATCTAGCCCTTAGGGGCTGGATCTGGCTCAGATCTTAAAAAAAAAAATTGAATAAACCTGCAACCTGCAAAACCAGTCAAATCCTGAAAATATAAAAACCAAAAAATTATTAAACCCTTACAGCCCTAAAAATTACAAATTTACAAACTAATTTACAGATCTGAGGCCCTCATGGCCAGATTTGAACCCTTTTCAGCACAATTTTAGAAATTTTAAATTTTAAAGAGAGGCACAAGCCTTAAAAACCCTGTAAAAACACAAATTCGTAAGATAGATTCAGGAAATTAGAAACCATGGGCTTTTTCAGATTTATGAATCTGAGAGTCGGCTGGTCCAACCGAAGACTTCCCCAGATGCTCAAATCTTAAAAAAAATTCCCTGCACACTTAGATCTTAACTTTAGATTGATAGAGATTTAAGAAAATAACATGAAATCCTTCAGAAAAATCAAAATGTCATTTTATGAACCCAGAAAACTGCACAAGATACATGTATGCAGATTAATCCATGAAGGCCATCAACCATAAAAATGCAAAAATAAAGTAGCAGAGTTTAGAAATGAATCACCACATAGATCTAGAAAAGGAACACCAAAGTTTGTAACCCCAAATTCTTTATGCTTTATTCATCAAAAGAAATTACAAGAGCTTCCAAGACAAGTGCACGATCCTAAGATCGGATCACTGAAGACTGACAAAGACCTTTACTTTATAGGACAAAATCTCCAATGGCTAGTTCGGTTGATCCATGTCAAAACAATCACGACTGTCGATAAGATTTGATCATCTTTTAATCTAGACCATCAAAATTATAAATTTGGGGAAAAAATGAATCTATCATTTAAATTCATTTTAATTAACTCAAAAATACTATTTTTGAGTTAATTACCTCAAATTTTTACTTTGACTTAACCACCTAGGCCCAAGGGTACAAAATTTCTTAAAATTCTCAATATTCCCTTGACCTGGGGCCTTTAAAAATCCATTTTTTAAGGACCAATAAATTTTGCCTTTGAAGAATTTTATCCTAACTTAGGACCTAAAATTAATTAAATTTCTGGCTTAAGATTTTTTTAATTAATTGACCGGAAAATTTAATTAATTGACTGAGAGGGGATTTTAATTATTTTTTCCAACCCTCTTTACATACGATAGATACATTTAGACACATGAAGGGGGAATACCCATTCGTATAGACTCTCAAATAAATACCCAATTATGTGACTCAAAACATGATCTAGTAGACCAAGTAGCTTGTAATAAAATAATCTAGCCAAATAGCTAGGATTATTCCCAAACTACTTTTATAAGGACTCGATAGAAAACACTAGGACTCACTTAGCATGCTGATGACAAAATCCACCCTAGCTTTGGGGTGAGGCTGGAGGGAAAAAATCTGTCGATAACTTGTGTCAAAAAACACAAGTAAATCAGTGAGACAAAAAACCTCCTAGGATAGAAATCATCAACAACATACTAGGCTTACCTAGGTTGTTACATACATTGATGGTCTTACTTAGATCATTTACATCATACAATGCAGAATGGGTTTACATTATTAATAAAACTTAGATCAACTAATGATGGAATCTGAATGGCGTGACCACATCGAACATGATGAATCCCATTTGAAAAAATGGGTGTGTACTACTATGGGGTCATTGACAAAGTGTGGTCAACAGAGAGCAATTAAGAATTCTCTAAAAGGCCCAGCAGAGGAAAACATAGAGGCAGTGAAGAACAAACAAAGCTAAGGTGCCTTTGAAAACATTTCTTAGTCTAAAACCTTTGCCCTACTACAATTTAGAAGGATGAAACACAATGATACATAAGAGAACAATAACTGAATAGAAGCACATCACCATTAACCAAGCTCAGGGATCCTGCAAGCATCCTTCTCCATCATCAATCAAGACAAGTCATTCATAAACTCCACAACACCAATTTCTTCTCCAATCTCCAAAAAAAACTATGTATTTCTCCAAAGAGTCATCAAACGCAAACCTTTTACAATGAAGCCCTCATGCTCTATTTATCTAGCAAAGCAGGGAAAAAACCCTAATTAGTGTTTGAAAATGTCTAAATCTTTCATAAATGCCATTTATGCCCAAGAGACCATGTAAGGCCCAAGGCATAAATATCTCATCAAATAAATGCCAAAATAACTCCTAGAACCTAATTTTGGATTGATTTGCCTCAAAAAATATTAAAATATTATTTTTCAATAAATGAGTGTCTTTTGTTGACTTTTGGCCAAAAATGCCCAATTTGGTCTGAACGCACAACACCTTCCCAGACAGAAAATAGGTCCACTTGCAGCCAAGTTTTGGTGACCTTCCCAATGTCAAAAAAAAATTTGTGATGTCCCGTTGGAAATCTGGCTGAGTCTACTTTCCAAAGCTACACTTTGTTTTTTGATTGAGCTCCTGTAACCTATCCAAAAATCCAAATTCCCAAAACTACTATAAGCGCAGTGCCAAGCCTGAAAATGAGGCAGAAAGGTGAAAAATGAGGTGTTTTTTGCCCTTTTGAGGAGTCAAAAATGCTCCAAATGCTCTGAAATTGGTGAGCATACTGTACTAGAAATGAGGATTCCAAAAATGCAAAGTTATCCCTCTGAGGATGTCTGAGGAAAAAGTGTAGCGCCAGGGGTGCTGCGCTTATAGGCCCACAAATTCACAAAAAACCAAACATTATCAAAATTCTCTCAAATTTGGTGGATGTGTGCCTCAAGGGTTTTGAGAGACTTGTAGAGAAGCTTGTGCCAAAATTCCAAGGTTAGCTTGGATTTTTTCCTCTTTTAGTGCTTGGATCTTGGTTTGGGCCTTCTTGAATTTAGCCCTTGCAATTTGGTTTCTCTGGGCATAATGATTGGTCATCCTCCTTTGGAGATCAAGATCTTGATTTTCTTTCTTCAATTTATCCTCCAAGTGTATGTTCGTTCTTTCCAACCAAGGCTCTCAATCATGTTCTATCTCCATGGCCAACAACTCATCTAGAGGGAGTTGTTCTGCTAAATTTTATTCTTGTTCCCTTTGTTTTTCCAATGCCTTCTTCAACCCCATGGTTTTAGGTCTCCTCCTATACTATCCTTCCTCATCCTCACTCTCTTCATAAGTGCCCATGAACTCTTCTAGTTTTACTTGTGCCCTTTTGGATTATTTCTGGGCCTTAATGACTCTAGCCTCATAAATAGAAATTTGTACTCCTAGCTGCCTATTCTCCAAGTCAAGGGCATAATTTACACTCTTAGCCCTATTCAGATTTGCTTGGAGGTCTTCAATGAGTGCATTTTTGTTCTGGATGAGAAAGTTTGAGATCCATACTTCATTCTCCTCATCATTGTCCACCTGAATGATTTAAAACTCCCTTTCCACCTCATGATCTTCTTTTTCTTCCTTTACCTTTTGTTTACCTTTGTCTAGTGGCTGAGCTGAGGTGGATGGCATGGTCCCTTTCCTTTTAGAGACAAAAAACACAAGCCTTGGCCCTCTTTTATAGGCCAATGAAAGAGGTGTGATTGGGGTCTTGTTGGTGTCTTGATCATGGCTGTGATCCTTGCTACTGTCATCAAACTCTTCATTTTAATCATTAGTATCATTAGTCATCATGTTTTCTGCTTCATCATTGTCCTCTTTGTTCTCAACACCATCACCACTCTCAACCTCTTCACTGATTTCTGCATTGTCATTTTGTTCTTCATTAAATTTGCTTGCCTCTCCACTACTGTGATCTTCATTTTCATCGTCACCCTCTTCACTTTTTCCACTTTCTACAGTTTTTCATGATTGTAATGACTGTTTTCCTCCTTGTTGTCCAGTTCATTTCCTTCTTCTTCATCATTTTCTGCCTCTTTGTCACTATTTTTCTCACTGCCCTTTTCTTCATTATCTGTTTCTGCCTTTTCTTCATTTTCTGTTTCTACATTTTCTTCATTTTCTGTTTCTTCTTCATTTGTCTCTTCCTCATCATTTATATCTTCATCATTTTCTTCCTCTTCATCATTTTCTGCCTCTACCTCTTCATCATTTTCTGTCTCTCCCTCATCATTTGTCTCTTCCTCATTGTGATTTTATTCCTCTTCATCCTTTTTCTCTTCTTCATCATTGACCTCTTCCTCATCATCCTTTGCTTGATATGATGCTTTAGGAGAAGGTGAGGAAGGGAGGTTTTCTTGAGGGGAGGATTCATGTGCAGATAATGAGTCATGGTCAGTGGGGGGTGATGGAGGAGTGGAGGGATGTGGATGAGATGATGAGGGTAAACTAGGCTGATGATGAGGTCGTGGGCTTGTGAATATCTCATGAGTTATGAACACATCCCAAGATATGCCATTTTGCTCCAACTAATGTAGTACCACCATATTGATCAAGGAGTGGTGGAACAAACTATGCATTTGCTGGGTATAACTTCTCTTTTGGACAACAGAAGACATCTTGTCTATACTCCTATACAATTAATAGGGTAAATGAAGCATATTGACCCCAGTGAAATGCATGATTAATCTGACATGGTAGGAGTAGAGCCTGGAGTATCTCCCCTCACAAGTAAATTATTTCATGATGACCTTCATTAGGGGTGCATACCTCTCTAGTAAGTGTGAAAAAGGGAAAATAGCCTTGCATCCTTCTCTGTACCTAGTCTTGACAAATGGCTCATAATAGCTCATGTCTAATCTTGCTTTTTTGAGCCAATTTTCACCAACGATAGGTATACCCGTAGCATTAGAGATGGCATCTGTTGATAGTTCAAAATCTACCCCTACAAGGATATCTTGTTTATTGTGTAAGTTGAGGACAAACAACCTAGTAATTTCAGGGTGACTATGCGCTTGTTTGACTTTCTCACAAAATTGAAAACACCCCACATTCTAAAAGCATGTGAGAATCATGGGAGATGAAGTAAAATCCATTGTGCTCTGGGGTTCAAATATATTGACCTTCCCTCCCTTGTGCTTTGGCCTTATAGGCACTTGGCCTCCTTCACTGGTGACACTGCCTTCTTCTCTTTACATGGTGATTAGGGCTTTTTTTTGGACAAAATTGGGCCTGCTTGTGAAACTTAGGCAAGAAGAGTGAAATGAAATGATGGGGAGGGAAACTTTTGCAAATGAGTGATATGGAGTTCGGTTTATGACTGAGTTACTTTGATCTTGATGAGGGCTTAACTTGAACTGATTTGTAATTACCCTCACTCACACTGCTTGACTGATAATTGTTTGTTGGGAGGTCAAAACAATCTATTTTCCATGAAGACCTAGGGTTTGTAGGCACTAGGTTTTGATTATTCCCCTTTAACCATTAAAACAAAAAGGCACTTGAGGAGAAGGAAAAATGTCCACTTACCAA
The DNA here is from genome assembly GCA_034641835.2 of Pinus albicaulis. Taxonomy (NCBI): domain Eukaryota; kingdom Viridiplantae; phylum Streptophyta; class Pinopsida; order Pinales; family Pinaceae; genus Pinus; species Pinus albicaulis. Next base: position 1,484,047,354 of record CM076579.1, on the reverse strand, counting down.
TTTGAACTCTTTTGCAGGGTCTTGAAAACAACTTGGAGGGGTCCTTTTGGCCTTTTGAGGGAAATTTTCAAGCAACAGAGGCCTTTTTTCCCTAAGCGCAGCATTGAGCAGAAAACTGGGCTAGTCGGGTCCTTCTGGGCGCAGCGCTGCCCGCGTGTAGGCCTGTTGGGCTTCTATGCGCAGCGCTGGGCCTAGTGGGTTGGCCTATGAGCATAGTGCCAGGCTTCTAGGTGTGTCGGGTCTGCCTGGGTGCAGCGACCGACTGTATGCGTAGCACGTTCAGCTATACATGCAGCGCAGTGAAAAAATACACTACAGAAACCCCTATTCGCACAGCACCGGGTCCTGTGAGCGCAGCGCCAGCTCTTGAGCGTAGTGCCAGGTGACTCAACCCAGAAATCGACCAAAAATTAGAAAATTTTTCCTTGAGGTTCTTTACTCCTTTCAAATGCACTATGAGCTAAGTGATAAGCGAATTGACCCTTTATAGTCTTTAGGCAAACAAATTTATCTTTTACAAAACCCACTTTGTAATGTTTTTAATCTCTTTGTCATTTCATTGATATTATTTTTACCTTTGCAGGGGGTGACTTAAAACACAAAAAATTTCCCTTTTCCTCTCAACCATTTCTCTTTGATGCTCTTCAGGTAGCTGATATGATGGATTTTGGCTCTCTTTGGCCTATTGATGCCTTTAAAACTTATTTTGCAGATGCATGTTGGAGTTATATGATTCACTATGTTTGAGCCATGTTCATGTCTTCAATCACTTTCATAACTTTTTATGGACTTTGCATGATGGAAGCCTCTTTAAAACCTCTCTGTTCTTACCTAGGAGATTAAATTGCCTCCTACTTGATGGGTGATTGAGGAACTTGTTTTCAGTTCTCTCACTGATTTTCTAGGCATGATAAATCCATCTTGTATTGTCACCACAGTGTTTACAATCATGTTTGTCATTATCTCCTCTTGGCCACTTTTGATTTTTTGCAGGTGCTATGGCATAATGATTTAGACCTGTATGATGCTTTTGGTGTTGGACACTTTCATAACAGTGACCTCATGATCAGTTTGGTATTCTATCTTGAACCTCAACCCTATGCTTTGATTCCTCTGATCATTTGAGGGCAAATGACTGAAAATGAAGGCTCTGACCTTCCTTACACTGATACTCTTTCATGCTTTCCCTTTGAGGCAGTGAGACACTTTACCTTGGAAAACCATGGAGGTCACCTTCAAAATCTTATTCAAACTCTCTTCCTGTTGTCATCATGGAGGCTCCTCATCTTCATTTCACCTACTTTGCCTATCTTTCCAAAACCTCAGGTTTTTAGGGTTGTTAGAGAAGAATCATTAGTGTTTCCTTCTAAGTTCTCCATAGCCCTTTTAATTTCGTTCATTTCTGTCCAGTTCACCTCACCTTTTTCCCTTCTTCATTTATAGTTTCTAAAAATCTTCATTTCATGCATGGTTGTGCTGGTGTGCCTCTATTCTTGTGGTTTTTTGCATTGGCTCCTTGCTTGGCACATTGCTGGTCTAATCAGTCCTAGAAACCCTGATTTTCCTTGAACATAGGCTGCTTCCTCCTTCTTTTCTGTGGATGTCTTTTATAAAGGTAGGTCGTTTGGCAACCCTAGATGGAAAGTAGAAGGGTTAAGCATAGGAAAAACAGATTATTGAGCTTATGGGTGTGAAAATGGGATGGAGATGAGTGTCATAAGTCCATGAGGGATCTTCTAGGAGTGGTAGGCTAACTAGGGAATGGCAAAGTAGTGAAATAGTAAAAAAATTATCTTAAGGATAATGAAGGCAGAGAGATTTCTAAAACTCACAATATTCATGAATTTTGTTTTTAGAAATCTAGGACAAGTGTTTAGTCATCTAGAAAATGGAAAAAATTACTGATGACTAATAGAATATACATGAAAAAGGGTCATAAGAAGTACCATAATCCAAAGAACGATCGATCCAAACGGTCAGCATCAAAGGATTAGGATTGGCTGCATAAGAAAAAAAGATGGATTGCTATGCAAGCTCGATTGGACTTAGCGGTATAGTTTCACCCAACCTATTTATTTCAAAATCATTGGGAATATTTCATAAATTAGATGAAGTGGAATATATCATATTGCAGGTTTCTATTTTTTTGATTTCCACCGATGTTGCAGGCAATGGTAACGAAAAGGTGCCCATTAGGGAAGAATATTTAAAGAGTCCTACACCTATGTTCCAAATAGATGGTGGGGGTCCATGAACGAACGGAACGCTTACAGTTTCCTCGGAACCAGAGACAAAGAAGGTGAATTGATTTATGATTGTGATGTTGCTCTTATGGGGTAAGGTGACCATGCGAAAGTAAGTAGATACAACCGCAGCCATAGTGTAAACCCATGGTCTTCCTGTTAGAGTCCCGTGATTTGGCTGATTGGCAAGCCAAATGACAGTGTAACATCAAACCAAGCTTTGGAGTCTGAGGACCTAGCCTTCCTGGACTCAGAGAGGGCTCTCTCTATATGCGTAAGGGATATCTGTGTGTTTGCTTATCGTGTTCTGATTTTAGGCTAGTTATGGAGTATGTTTTTTGGGTTTTAGTTTTTTAAGTTGTGAGGGATGAAACTGATCAAAGATATAAAATAGATAACAAGATGTAGATTAACTGGGCTATGGGGTCAAAAGGTCAAGAAAGCTATTAGATGACGATACAGCGCTGTTGAAGGGCCGATTTGATTCAAGGTAGAAAGGATCTTTGGGCAAAATGGAGTAAATGGACATCAAGTTTGTGAGCAACAAAGAGTTTCAAGCATTACTGGTTCAATAGATAGCATAAACATGGTAAGGAAAACCCTTAATCATGCAAAATGTAACTATAAACTAATCAACACATAGAAACAAACATTCAAGCCATGAATAGAAGTATAAGACCCTCTAACTTTGGGAAATGGTTATCAGACTTTGGGGAAAACACATAATCAAGCCATGCATAGAGTTGGGAAAAATACTGAGAGGGGGGGGGTGAATCAGTATTTACAGCATATTCAAACTTTTACTTTTTCATGCTCTAAAACCCATACGCTACTTTGCTGAAGCCAACTAGCGTATACACGCGGATATCCTTCATGAAACTCGCGTATACCCAGAGATCTAATTATGCCATTATTTCTTCACTTACATAATTCCATCATTCATTTATTAGATGTTCTATAAAGAGTAAACATGTGCAGTAAGAACAGAATAAACCATCACACAAAGCATCACACATGAACACCAGGATTTTTAGGTGGAAACCCAAGCCTAGAGAAAACCACCTACTACAGCTTGCTCACCTTCAATATTTTATTATAGAGAAAACATATTACAACATATGAAGCCACAGACTTGACCAAAGACGCAGCACCCAATTGCCATTGCCACTGGGCCTCTCCTGGAAGGGAGCTACAACCCCCTTACTCGTTTACCAGCCTCTCCTGGAAGGGAGCTACAACCCCCTGATCTCGTTTACCAGCCTCTCCCGGAAGGGAGCTACAACCCCCTGACTGAAGGCTACAACCCTCAGCACCACCTTGGACCACGTTTCATCAATTTTCACACTGGATCCAACAACTTCAATAGAACACCACTTGCAGGCCACATTTCATCATATTTTCATACTAGACCCTTTCCATACTTTTAAGCACAAACATACATCACCAACAGATACATATCAACACAGATCAGATAGCAGAAACACAACAGAACAGATCAGATATTTCATACCCCTTGCTTCAGCAAACCCTAGTTTGCATACGCGCTTTACCTTCACTGATGTCGCGTATATACGCGCTTTCGTCCACACAAACCAGCGTATACCTCAGTGTATATTTTATTGCGCATACGCGCTTTCTCTTCGCTGAAGCCGCGTATATACGCGCTTCCTCCGCGGCGAAGTAGCGTATATATCTTCAATCATTACAGAGCAGCATACTTCATCAGATTAGATATTCAGTTCAGATCTACCCTTTTGCTTCAGACAGATGTTCGCCTAGATGCTCGCCTCATCACAGATCTAAGCCTTCCATAAACAGATCTAGCAAATATAGATACATTTCAGATCTAGATATCCCGCTTCATCATTTCTTCATAGGTGCATCATAGATTCAGATCTATCATCAAACCTTTACCCTTTCCATACAGATATACTTCATAGAGAAGTATTCATTCAAGCTCAGACATCTTGCTCTCACACTCATGATTTGCACAATGAATTTCTTCTTCTTATATAGGTTTTCCTTTTTCAATACCATGAGCCCCTTTTTCAATACCATGGGCCAAAACAATACCATGAGCCCAAAACTACCTGGACGGGGTCAATTAGGCGGATCATTACCCAATACCATGGGTCAATACCATGGTGGTTACCCTTGGTTTTGCACTTTTTGAGCACTTTAGCCCATACGCGACTTGGCATGTTCTTTTCCGCGTGCATACGCGACTTCCCCTAGGCCAATCCGCGTATACCTAGAGACATACTCTTTTTCATCATAGAATCTAGCACATGCTGAAATCCTTTCTTCATTGCCTTCTGTACTCACTGTAGATACATCATATTTCCTTCATCAAGAACATATTCTATCAAGCACAACTTCATCAAGTAAGTTGTCATCATCTTTATCAGATGGGTTGCCTTTCAAGGACAACACTCAGCATCATATTGTCAACAAACATTATATCACACCAGATTTACATCATTTACTAAGTCCATCAAGTCAAGTAGAAATTCATCAGGTGGATTGCCATCAAGGACAACACATGTCAACAGTCGCATGTCTTCATCTTCATTCAGTGGGTTGCCATCAAGGACAACACTCTGCATCATATTTCCAACAATCTCCCCCTTTGGACTTGATGGCAACCACGATGGTGTTTGGTTACCACAACAGATAGGTACATTAAGAATGCAATGACACCATGTCACTCTCCCCATTTTTGACACCATTCTTTCTCTTCATTCAAACACCATGTCACTCTCCCCCTTTGACATCAAGGGCAAAGGGCGGATCAAAACTCCTCATGTAGAAGAAGCGTTCTGCAGATCTGATGTATACTGAAGTGACCAAGCTCCCCCTGAGTTCATGCTGAATCTTCAAACATATTTTTCAATGAAGTACATGACTTTATGAACTTCCTATCACCAAAGACTCATACTTACATCAAATATCCAACCAAGTGGATTTACATATGAGACTCAAGTACCCAACCAAGTGGGTTTACACATTTCAACTCAGCTACCCAACCAAGTGGGTTTACAAAATTTGACTCAGCTACCCAACCAAGTGGGTTTACAAATTTGACAAGTCCTTTACATGACTGAATATTACAATTTTACATCATGGGTCTCAACAAGACCTTTTCACCAGACTACAAATATGACTTTAAGACCAACACCAGAAAGTCCTCAAGAAAGAGAACATATTTCAGAACCATCATAATGCCAACCATGCATTATACTCAGCAACGCTAATGCTCCCTCTGAATCTGTGCAACCAAGCATCCTTTTCATATGACTAAGGCTCCCCCTTAGTTTGTGCATCCTGAACACTTTCACCAACAAATCATCAAGGCATCTTTATCAAATCATTAGAAAAAGAATTATGAGAACTGGAACACCACCAGATATACCAAACAGCATCAAAGATACCAAGCAGCACTACAGCTGTGCTGAAGAGAGCGGACTTCAACCAGAAATTGTCAGCAATCAGTCATACGCGGTTTTATTTGCAAGAACTCGCGTATATACGCGATTGTGTTTCAGGAAACCCGCGTATCCCAAGACATCTTCTAAATTTCAACCAGATCTGATTCTCTGTGAGGCAAAGATAGAGTCCAGCTTCTTTCTGAGACATTTGAATGCTTCCCTGGACTACATATAGCTAGAACGGTGTAGTTGTGTCTTCAAGCGTCATCCAACTGTTGTAGCAAGAAAAGGCACATTAGTAACCAGGCCTTCAGATTCTTTGCAACATCAACACAATCTTTCCAAGAAAGTTTATCACACCAGAACAACAACTTCCCATAAGTGTCAAGCAATCATTCATGTGGTCCAACATCACCATGATCTTCATGAAGTAACATATGTAGGCAAAATATCTCTCAACCATAGTAACACACTCTGCATGATTTATTTCTGAATCAAATGACATCCAACTCATCCATGTGTAAGTACAAAAGATACTTATCAACAACCAGGGCTCAAAATCTCATCATAATAAACAATGTACCAAGTCATCATCATTTGAGCATGAGTATCACAAAAACCAAAGAATAAGCAGTCATATTGCCAACAATGCAATCATTAGTATTCAACCTGCTGCTCCCCCTAAACCAGTGCTCTTCCTTAACTTGTGCAATCTGAAACACCTTCAACAGCCAGTCATCAGCAACAATCTCTGCATGATCTGTCCTCATCTATGAATTATAAGACTTTCATCTCAACAATGAATGCTCTTCATCATAAAGTAACCAGGCTTCATCCATAATCTTCAACACAAGAACCCATGTATCATTTCATTATCATGAGTATAACCAGAATAATGCTAACAGTGCAATCATCAGCAGTCAGACTGATGCTCCCCCTGGACCTCTGCTCCAGATCTTCAGCTATCAGATAAATTCTCTTATCATCAATGCATACGCGACTGTGTCTGATGAAACTCGCGTGTATACGCGACTTTTGTGAATAGAACCCGCGTATGGAAAGTGAAACATAGAAATTTTTCACATTCCTTTATCTCCCCCTGAACTTGTCCTTCCTGTACCTGTCTTCTTCATATCATATGTTCTGTTAGAAATACATATAACCAAAATAATCAAATCAACCATGAGAGACATCATACATTGCTCCCCTTGTGACGATACATTACTAAATCTCATAATGTATCCCACATCATTCCTGCAGTCAATCAGAGAAGTAAGCTTCCAGAAGTGGATGACTGCAGTAGGGTCTGAATTCCCTACGTTTCTGATTGGTCCTCCTTCTTTCTCCAAATTTGCTTGAGCTTTCCAACAGTGTGCTGAAAATTGTCCACTTTCCCAGATCTGTTCATCCTGCATTCTTTTTCTACATGTCCATACTTATTACAAGCATAACATCTCATGTGGCCAGAGAAATAAACATAAGAATCATAATGAGTATTTCTATTCTTCCTCCTTTTACAATCAACTGCTTTATGTCCATACTTGTTACATGAAAAACAATATCCCTTGAAGCTACTAGAGTACCTTTCTGAGTAGAACCTGTTTGTTTGTGGCTGAATTGTTCTGCTTCTGCAATTTGCTGCAACATGCCCATAATTATGAAATTTAAAACATTCAACGCTCTTGAATGAATTCTTTTGAGAATTCATGATTGTTGGTTGATCTTTTGTCTCTTTCAACACTTCGGGTTTTGCATTGACTTCCTCTGAATTTTTAGCACTTCCTTGTGAGCTAGATTCTCCTTTAACAGTTTCATGGAAACCAAGACCAAGTTTGATAGCAGGAGACCTTTGATTACTCAGAATATTGTCCAAAATATTAGTACTATCTTGAAACCTTAAAAGTTTAACCTTTTCTTCTAATTTACCCTTGAGAATGTTTACCTCAACCTCCAAGGCTTGACATTGCTTTGTCATGCTTTCTTCTTTCCTTCTTCCATCTTCTACTTGATCCTTCAGATTTAGGATCTCTTCTTTCAACCAATTTTCGTTTTCTTCACATGTTTGTTGCAGCTCTTCATTCTTCTTCTTCGATGCTTTGAGATCTTCTTTCAGAGATATGTTTTCTGCTTCAAGTCCTGCATTCTTCTTATTCGATTTATCCAGGTCTTCTTTGAGGGAAATGATTTCTGCTTCAAGTCCTTCCTTTTCAAATGATTGTAGAGGTTCCTCACTCTTCTTACTTGATGCTTCAAGTTTTTCTTGTAGAGAGATGATTCCAGCTTCAAGACTTTCATTCTTCCTTTTTGATTTTTCCAGATCTGTTTTTAGAGAAACGTTTTCTGCTTCAAGTCCTTCATTCTTCTTATTTGCTTCTTCAAGATCTTCTTGCAGAGAGATGATTCCAGCTTGATATCCTTTACTTCGACTGTATACATCATCGAACATCCTTTTCAGTCTAAATACCAAAGCTTTGTTAGCAGAATCCTTCTCATTAAATTTTCTTTGTTGATCTTTGATAACTTCTTCTAGATCCACAACTTTTCTCTCACTATCTTCATCTTTAATCTTGACAGCTTCTTCTAGGTCGATAGCATATTCTTCACTATCATCACCATTGTTTGCACAACTAAGATCATTCAAGGGATGACCCCAATCACTATCAGATTCATTTTTGTCAAATTCAGCTATCTCCTTACTTTGAGTAGCCTTCTTCTTTGCCATGAGCACTTGTAGAGCTTGGTCAGAATCTTCTTCATCTTCACTTTCACTATCATAATCTTTGCATATACAGTTAAGTAAAATACAAGAACAATGATTAATACCTGTTTCATCTTCTATACATGAGTTCCGAGGCTTCTTCTTTCCTTGAGTAACCTTCTTCTTTTGCTTCTTTCCCATTGCGATGGATCTCCTTCAAGCGATCAAGCTTCTGCAGAAGGACCCGCTCTGATACCAATTGTTGGGAAAAATACTGAGAGGGGGGGGTGAATCAGTATTTACTGCATATTCAAAACTTTTTACTTTTTCATTCCTTAAAACCCATACGCTACTTTGTTGAAGCCAAGTAGCGTATACACGCGGATATCCTTCATAAAACTCGCGTATACACAGAGATCTAATTATGCCATTAGTTCTTCACTTATATCATTCCATCACATTCATTAGATGTTCTATAAACAGTACACATGTGCAGTAAGAACAGAATAAACCATCACACAAAGCATCACACATGAACACCAGGATTTTTAGGTGGAAACCCAAGTCGGGAGAAAACCACCGCTGCAGTTGCTCAGCCTTCAATATTTTATTATAGAGAAAACATATTACAACATATGTGCTGGCGCAGACTTGACCAGCACGCATGCACCCACCTGCGCTCGTTTACCAGCCTCTCCTGGAAGGGAGCTCCAACCCCCTGACTCGTTTACCAGCCTCTCCTGGAAGGGAGCTACGACCTCCCGATCTCGTTTACCAGCCTCACCTGGAAGGGAGCTACAACCCCCTAACTGAAGGCTACAACCCTCAGCACCACCTTGGACCACGTTTCATCAATTTTCACACTGGATCCAACAACTTCAATAGAACAACACTTGCAGGCCACATTTCATCATATTTCCAAACTGGACCCTTTCCATACTTTTAAGCACAAACATACATCACCAATAGATACTTATCAACACAGATCAGATAGCAGAAACACAGCAGAACAGATCAGATATTTCATACCCCTTGCTTCAGCAAACCCTAGTTTGCATACGCGCTTTTACTTCACCGATGTCGCGTATATACGCGCTTCCGTCCACACAAACCAGCGTATACCTCAGTGTATATTTTATTGCGCATACGCGCTTTCTCTTCGCTGAAGCCGCGTATATACGTGCTTCCTCCGCAGAGAAGTAGCGTATAGATCTTCAATTACAGAAAGTAAAGATACTTTCTTTCGTATCGATATTTAGTTCACATTCAACTCTTTGCATCGCTATCTGCTGAATCATAGATGTTCGCTCATCACAAACATCTAATCACTCCACAAATGTATCTAGCATAGATACATTTCAGATCTAGAAATCCCGCTTCATCATCTCTTCATAAGTGCATCATAGATTCAGATCTATCATCAATCCTTTACCCTTTCCATACAGATATACTTCACAGAGAAGTATTCATTCAAGCTCATACATCTTGCTCTCACACTCATGATTTGCACAATGAATTTCTTCTCCTTATATAGGTTTATCCTTTTTCAATACCATGAGCCCCTTTTTCAATACCATGGGCCAAAGCAATACCATGAGCCCAAAACTACCTGGACGGGGTCAATTAGGCGGATCATTACCTAATACAATGGGTCAATACCATGGTGGTTACCCTTGGTTTTGCACTTTTTGAGTGCTTTAGCCCATACGCGACTTGGCACGTTCTTTTCCGCGTGCATACGCGACTTCCCCTAGGCCAATCCGCGTATACCTAGAGACATACTCTTTTTCATCATAGAATCTAGCACATGTTGAAATCCTTTCTTCATTGCCTTCTGTACTCACTGTAGATACATCAGATTTCCTTCATCAAGAACATATTCTATCAAGCACAACTTCATCAAGTAAGTTGTCATCATCTTCATCAGGTGGGTTGCCTTTCAAGGACAATGCTCAGCATCATATTACATCATATCACATCAGATTTACATCATTTACCAAGTCCATCAAGTCAAGAATAACTTCATCAGGTGGTTTGCCATCAAGGACAACACATGTCAACAGTCGCATGTCTTCATCTTCATTTAGTGGGTTGCCATCAAGGACAACACTCTGCATCATATTTCCAACAATAAGTATAAGACCCTCTAACTTTAGGAAATGGTTATCGGACTTTGGGAAGAAAATACATAAGACGGACTAACACACATAAGACGGACTAACAACTCAAAAAAATACTATGCCGGAACGCTTAAACACAGTACTTCAAGTTATTGGGTACTTTGAACAACAAGATTTGCATAGTTTTAGGCAAAGGGCTAGATCGGGACTAGGCCTCCTTGGTTCAAACAAAATGATAATCTTAATCAATCAAAGAGATAGTTTCATGGATGGGACTATGGACAGTCATAGGTAAGCAGGGCACACCATACATCCTACTCAACATGCATAGAACTATGAATGAAACTAGCAACAATATCCTCAAGTTATTAAAGAGCAGTTAAGAATTATTTAATGCAACTAAGGAAGAAGAAAACATGAAGGCTATGAAGATTCAGGAATTTTGAGGTGCCTCCATGGGCATATCTCAAATTTGTTCTCTACTGATCTATAGCAAGCAAGAAACATGTATCATGAATGAAAACTAGAAGAAAACAACAAAGCAAGAAACACTATACCATTCTACCATGTCATGGAATCCATCAACAATCCTTCATCATCCATCCAAGAACATTCAAGAGGCAATCCAAAAGCATAACACAAGTTTTTTCTCCAAAGCTCATATGACCATATATTGCTTATATTCTCAAGTTCAGCCTTATTTACAATGAGATCTTGTGGAATAAATAGGCTCAAGTGAGGAAAACCTCATGGTTCAGCTTCCATCCTCATTGGCCTAATCAAAATATCTAAACTTGTCCTTGAGGCTTTGCAAAGCCCAAGGCACAAAAATATCTCATAAAATATCTAAAAATTGCTAAAAAGGGGAATTTAATTGACTTTGCATCATTTTCCAAGTGTAAAAATAGCTAAATGCACATTTGGAAAAAGTAGATTTTAGAGGTTCAAAAATTACAAAAATATTTCAAATTTACATCAGAAAAAGGTCCCCTGACTTGCCGGAAACATTTGGCAGCCTTCTTGATGTCGAAACGAGGCTCATGATAGCTTGTTGGAAAGATCTAAGTGTCTACTTTCCGGTGAAACTGAAATTTATTCAATCCGATGCCCGGAAGTCCTCCAAATCTGCACTTGTGTGTAAAAAGCCAGAAAATAACAGTCTGCTGACAGACCAGGCAGAGTGTGCAAAATGCGAGCTTTTTTCGCTGTTTTTAAGGGGAAAATGATCTCCAAATGCTCTGAAAATCGCTGAGGACATGCTCATGAAATTATGGCATCTGATGGTACCATTCTCTTCCCTTAACGAATCCTCAAAATGAAATGGCGAATTTATGAGTTTTTGACCAAAAACACAAAAATGCCAAAAAACCAAAAGTTGTCAAAATGAGCTTAAAACTGGGGTGCATGACCCTCAAGGGTCCTTGGCAACATGTTCTGAAGCTAAAGCCAAAATTTCAAGCGCTGATATGCCTTTCTTCTCTTTCCGTGCCGGGCGCTTCCTGAAACTGTTGTTTATCACTACTGAGTTACTATTGTTCAGCACTCTTCTCCACTTTTTCCTGCTGCTGCTCATCTTTACAACTATCATGCTGCTCCTGTTGTCTTGCCTAGAGGGGCATCTTGATCTAGATGTGCTCTTGAAACTCCGAACTACTTTCGAGTCTTTGGAATGCCTTCTTTAAACCAAACTCTGTCCTAGCCTGTCAACTTCGCTATTAAGCAACAAGTGATTTCAAAGATAGTGTGAAAATGCTCCCCTTTGGTGTAAGACCTTTGTTTCCTTTAGAATGATGTCTTTCTAGCCTTTGTATATCAATCAGTCAACATTCATAATGAATACACAATCAAAGGGGAAAAAATACAGTCAAGGTGACTTTCTTATGTAAAGGTATCCAGCTTTGATATTCGAGGCAATAGGACACCCTTGTCTTTGTAGGCACTTCATCAGCATATCCAACACTCACAAATACAGTCAATCACCAAGTGCATACATTCAATAAAGATCACTGTATATAGGTCAAGGTGGCAGCTCTTGCAATGTTTTTATGTGGTCACAAAAGTCTATAGCTTTCAACAATAAAACTACCCTTCAACAACATACTGCTCTTTTTGGTGTGCTTTTCCACCAGTAGATTTAACCATCATAAACACAATCAGCTAGAGTGCATATACACAGCTGAATTTTTTTCTGAGTTTGGACGAGGTCATCCGGTTCCTTGTGTTTTTGGTGTGATTACAAATAACCCTATATTTTTATAAAAAACAGAATGACACCCTTCCTCAAACAGTTTCTTCTTTTGCTGCTTCCTGGTTTCTATACAAAGATAAACCAACCACTCTCCACTGATTTGAAAAACCTTCATAGCATATCTTTCTTTATGGATAAATGGAAGGCATGCATCAGGTTTGTCTTTTAATACGGAGAAATCACTTTTTGGAGTGGCAAAGTTTCGCACATATGATCAATGTTTAGGAGTGTGACAGTTATAACAAAAAAAGAAACCTTGAGTTCATCCAACCAACATTTTCCTCTATTCACTGTCATCCCTCTTGTGCTTTTACATGTCAAACTGATTTTAAAGGTATCATTTCTTTCTCATGGAGAACATGGAAAACCACCCTTTGACATTTTTGAATTTGGGCGAGAGGAACTATAGAAAACTTTGAATATTGTTCCCGAGCTTTTTCTGATCACTAAACAGCTCCTAAGACACATTTGAAGGCCTTTGAGTGCGCGGCGCATTTGAAGGGAGGAGTGCCACGCAAGAAAAGGGTTGTTGGGTCGACTGTCAGGAAAAGTTTGACAGCACGCACAGGCGCGCCGCGCGCCACTACAGGCGCACTGCGCCACAGTGTATTTCTTTGTAAAAAATTGACCTGAGCGCGCCGCGCAGTTCGAAACCTGAAAAATTTGTACATCTTTACTCAAAAAATTCTTCTTTGATCTTGTAAATAGCAGAGGGTTGTCTTGCTCGTGATTTGGAGCTTGTAAAAATGAATGGGCCATGGTCATTGACCCTTTAGAGAGCAACAATCCAATGGTCCTTTCACATTGGATTTGGAGAGGGTTTTTTTCAATAGTTTTGAAAAAACATTTGTTTTTAAATCAAAGTTTGAAACCTCATTTTTGTAATCACAATTGATATCTTTCATTTGGATATGCGCACAGGGGAAAAAACCACTTGTTTTATAAGCGAGACCTCTCTTAACCCTTATGAGAAATTGAAATCTTTTGACTGTTTCTAATTCAGAGAAAAAAGGGCTCTCCTTTTTTAACATAGTAATTTCAAACTTCTTTGGTTTCAAACAAAAACATGAAGGCAATGATCACTTCTTTCTAAACCTGTTTTCCCTTTTTGAAATGACATAACCCCTTTGAGAGATTTTTCCTTTAAGATTTTGACTGTCTCTCACTTAGAGGGAAAAATATCTCCTCTTGTTGCAGTGGCATGTAAAGTTTGCCTTAAATGATTTCCAGAGCCTAAAAAACTATGCCAAAGTTCTTTTTGTACTTGATGAAACTGTATACTTACTTGCAGTGCTCTTTGCTGAGGAAGAATTTGAACTGTTGCCTCAATATCTTTTATACTTCTGATTCTTGAATGGCATACTTGTCTTTGTCATTTGAAAGGAGATGGCCTACTTTTTTTAACTTGGTTTGACAAACTCTGCCTCCAAGCACTTCATCAACCCTTTCCAACTATAGGTGTCCAAAATTGCTGCATTTATTCAAATTTTTTCATGGTCTATTGATTAAGAAGGGCGTTTCTTTCTAATACACTTTCTCTGCACAAAAAATATTACCATGATGTCTCTGTCCATTTGAAAATGAAAAACCTATGTTTGTTTCAAACCTTCCAAAAACTGACAGTATGTCAAATGACCCCCTTTTGCACATTTAAACAATCTTTTCAGTGATGATGTCTCTTGGTAATAAAAGCCCAGATTGCCTTTTCCAGCTGTGATAAACAGTTTTAAAAAGACACCTGTCTATGATTGGAGTTATTTTCAAGAAAGACATGCCTAATTAGCTTGGCATGTTGTTCCAAGGTTTCAAAACTCATATCATAATCTTTTAATATCCTTGTGTTGAGGAGACAAACATATGAGGTGTAAAAAGCAGCTAGAGTTACTCATAAACACCAAAGATCTTATTAGCCATTTTCTTCTAATGGAGCTCTGACATCACCAAACCTGCTGCATCTGAAGACTACATTTGTCTTTGTGGTGGTGTGTAGCTTGCAACAACTGGACTTACACTGGCGCTTCGACTGATATCAAGATGTCTTATATCTGGGGCTATGTACTACTTGCCTGCCTTGTCTCTATGTTTATCTGGAAACATAGACTTTATCCCATAGCCCAACAAAAACATGAAAGCACACAGAGGTCCTTTTTACTGAAGTATTTTCCTGCTCAAGACTGATTTGAGCCATTCATATTAACACCCCTGCAGAGATATTTTGTTATAATAGCTTTGATCAATGAAGTCTTTTTCTGTTGCGCCATGATGATGATGCTGGTAACTTCAATTTATCTTCTTTCTTAGGACACAAGAACAAAAACTCTGCTTTCTTTTGTCTTGCACATTTCAGATCTTAGCCCTGTTTTGATTATCACTTTCCCTCAGAAACCTTGAGTCACTGTTTCACTGCCTAGTAAAAACAAACCTGTGCTTACAGTTAGTTTTGTAATTTCTTCAAATCAACATTGGCCATCGCCCTCTGCTTGTGGATGAAGGAGGCGCCTTAACCCTCTGCTTATAGATGAAGGAGGTTATTGGCCATGACAAATTACAAGTCTGTTTGACAGTGTTGTCTTTCTTCTACTGTGTTTTCATGCTGAATGGAGCTGCCAGGTTTTTATGAGAAACTCTCTGTCTTGCAGATATATCTCAGGCTCATGTTTACATTGAGAAGCAGTTGTTCTTCTAAATGTAGATTCAAGAAATTTCTTCTGAGATGATGACATGTTTCCTGTCTTTGTAAAATCCATAAAACACTGTAAAACACCTAAAATCAGCTTGAGACTGTGGTTTATGCAGCGCTGAGACTTAGGGGTGTGTAAGTGGCGCAACTTAGAGCTGTGATTGTTGGGCCTTAGTTTTGGTCTTATTTTTGCTCAAAGAAACTTACTAATCCATCTATTTCCCATCCATTTTCCCTTCATTTATTCCATTTTGATGTATATTTGATATCCATTCAGGACACTTGGGCACGAATTGAATGCATGGATGGACAGCTTGGCAACTAGGAATATCGCAATGACAAAGGAGGCATAACTTAAAAACCATTGGTTTGCTCCGACGCGATAACACGCAATAAGCGATCGGCGATATACCATGCATGCTTTTAAAAGAGCCCCAATTAATACTCCCGATGCGATGCGATATCGCTATCGGCGATCGAGGATTCCAAGAGATGCCAATATAACAAAAGCGCCTTTCGCCCTGATGCAATGCGATAAAGTCAAAAACACGAACTTCAAAAAGTTGTTAAAACGGGGATATTACGATTAAATTCGTATTTAAGGCCTTATCTTTCTAATAGAGATTCACCTGCGCTCAACCGCCAAAACGGCCAAGGCACGCTTAAACAAATCATTCCACCAATAAACGACGTGATGGACATTTAAAAGATTGACAGGTTTTTACGGCCATTTAATGAAATAGTAAGTCTAAAATCTTTTCACGGATTGGATCCACGGCCACCTTAAGTTAATTCTTCATCATGCATTAATCAATATATTTCACTCGTATTTGGTTTTCTCTGCCAATTCTCTGTGTTACGCTTATTTTTACTCCTGTGCAGAATTCTTCCAAGCTAATAGATGCAAGCAAAATGGGGAAGAAGTCCAAGAAAACTGCAAACGCTTCCGCTTCGCCAGCCATAAAACAAGCCATCACTGATCCAGGAAATAAAAAGAAAGGATTGATATCTGATACTACCTGTTCAGGTCTCGGCAAAACTTCTTGGCAAAGTACCTATAATTTGATAGAAGCTGAAGAACCTGAAGTGACAACAGTAGAAGCCACAGTAGATACGACTCAAAAATCTGAAGGTACTTTAAAGGACTTAGCTGACTCTTTCCTTCATCGGATAGCAGCTCGGGAACAAATTCTCCCATATACGGATGTAGTAAGGTGGGCAATTGAGGAACTCCCAATCACAAACAGAACCTTCTGCACCAGAGATGGGAGAGTCTTCGGTTTTCTTGTAATTCTAATGATTTGAGGCAGATGTATCATTTGCCTGAGCCTGAGAAGAAGTACAACAAGGCATTTCTGGAGAAATTCCGAAATGAGAACGAAACTGAATCCGAACCCATTCGGAATTGGAGGCAGAATCTGGCAAAACACAAGCATAAATCTTCCGGTATGTATTATGTTGATTCTCTATGTTCTCCTTATTGTTATGCTGGGATCATGATGTGTAGATTATGGGGTTTTCACGACTCCTCTAATTTCACTATAGAAATGGTTCCTTTGATAGAGGCAGCGTGTAATAGTGAAATTATGGATTGGGGAACTATACTGTCCGATAAGTTAGCCACCGCAGTTATTGATTTCAGAAACAAGACCCGCATTACTGAAAGGCTTATTCCCCCATTCTACTACAGTGCTTATATCCTGGACACCCTGTGTTTTAATTCTGAATTTCCCGTGCTCGGCTAGAGGTGGACTCCACAAGACCCCATGCCCATTCACATATACCATCAGAAATTGTGGAAAACCTCCTATAGGCACCATTTATACCAAATCTGCAATGGTTTCATGTTACCCATTCATTACTCTATTTTTGATAAACCTGCTCCCAAGATTTCCTACCAAGCAGGGATTGATTTAACTGGCATAGGGAGATGGTTTGCAGAGGAAAAATTTACTTATGTAAGAATTTTCGGCAGCCAAGCCAAACCTCATGTTCTTCCTTTGTACATACCTGACAAACTGCTGGCAATGGAGATAGCCTATCAGATTATTTCCGAGGGCGTTACACAAACTCTAAAGAAAAATAAGAAGCAGGTCTGGCCCTCTTTTCCTCTTAGATGTGGTGTCTACACCTTGAATGATCTCAAACATGCAGAGAAAGAAGCTACAAAGATAAAATCATTAACTCTAGCAACTCTCCCTAATAGGCAATTTGATCCCGACAAAGTTGCCTATAATGCCCTTGAACAGGCCAAATTGGCAAAGTTTGATCATAAAGAAGATATGTTTGATGATCTGTTCTCCACAGCCGAGTCAATGTCCCAAGTTAGATCGTTAGCCAGAATGAAATATCAAGATGAAGGGTTAGTTGAATTCAACAGACTTAGAGAACAGAGGTTGCAAACTCTGCCCCTAGATCTGTTAGCAACAAGCCCAGCAGCAGGATCAAGCGAGCCTGAACAGCGACATACTAAGGAACCTCCGGTTATAACAAAAGAACAGGATAAAGTGCAAGAGGAAACCCAGACGAAAGAGCAGGAACAGAGCACCATAAAGGTAAATCAAGATACTCAAATTGATCCCAAATTGCTCCAGGAATGGCAGCAATTCGATTCAATTATCAACAATCCTGAGGGCTCAAAGGTAGCCGAAACATCAAGAGTAGCAGACACACAGGAGACCATTTCAAAACAAGTTCCAAGTGAAACCAGCGGCCTACCCAGTTCTAAAGGAGTAGAGATAATCCCAAAGGATCCCTCCGATCAAATTATTTTGCAGATAGAAGAAATTCCTCCCTTGGATGTCTTCTATAGCCCGAAACACAAAGCTGTGGTAAAACGACAAAGGAAGAGGAGAAGAACTGATCAGCCTTCCCTATTTCCAGAACAAACAGTGACGGGCAATATAGTTTGGAAGGAGGAATTTGACCCCTCTGAAGACCTAACAAAACTATCAGAATTTGCTCGAGCCTATTCAGCAGCAACAACAAATAAGGCATCAGAGGTGAGTCTTTTATTAAAAACAAAAGACCAGGAGATTTTCTCATTACAAGCACAACTATCAGAAGCACGGCAGAAGGCAGAGCAGGCAGAACTGCAATTGTTAACACAACAGCAAACCAATAATCAATTAACTCAACAATTGCAGGAAGAAAAGCAGAGAATTGATCAGAGTGCAGTCCAGAAGCAAAAAGAGTTATCAGAGGCATTAGCACAACTCAAGACAGCAAATGAACAAATGCTGAAGATAAAAGATGAGCAGATTTCTCAACTATCAGCCCAGCTTGAGAAAACAAAGAATCTTCCACAGGTAGCTGAATTCAGGGCAGAGGCGGTACAAATAAACAAAGCATTATTAACACAGATAAAGTTGTTATGTCAACAAATCGCCCAGGCAGAACCTTTATGTGACTTAACAACATCTCTAAGTAATAAATCAGCTGATGCTAGAACAGACTTCGAGCAGGCCGATGAGACATTGACCAATTATCTTGAGTGGCAAGGTACTGAGGAAGGACAGTCAGCTAAATTGCCAAAGATCCTAGAATCACATAAAGAAATATTATTTATGGAATGGCAATCCCAGTTAATGAAAGCAGAGAGGGCAGTTTCCAGATGCAAATTAACCACGAGTAATTTGGTTGAATTGATTAATGACACTCTCTACTTATCTAACATGATTTCTCAATGTACCCCAGGTAAATTGACATCAGCTAAAACATTGGAACAGTCATGTTACACAGAGCTGGAGAAAACTGGCAGATTAATCGCAGGAATTAACAGTTTGACATGGGACACCTATTGGATGTTCTTAGTCAAACCTTACAGCCAGAGAGCCGCCCTCAAATTCCTCTCAGATGCAATCGGGTGCATCATTCCCGAAATACAGGATGCCACCTATGATGCCCAACTCAATTCTCGCCTTAACCGACCACCCGAAGTGGAGCCGATGCTTGCAATATGCCAGCTCGGGACTAAAGACGAACAACCTAAGTGATGAATCATGCTGCCGATTACCAGATTGCCATAGAAGGAGATATTCCAGATCAAGTTACACCAACTTAGTAGCATTTTAATTTTGTAGTTTGTTAGTTTAATTTAGTATTTATAGACCCTTTCATGTATTTATAAAGGGTCGTAAGTTTTTGTATATGACTGAAACCTGAAGTTGCACTACTGTACTTCAGGCATATTTTTTTTATGAAAACTGGACCAATTTTTCCAAATTTTGATAACGAAGCTTTTATGTTGATGTGCACTACTGCCTTTATTTAAAAGTATTTCTGAGTCAGAAGAAGGAATTCAAATAGCGATTGATATTGGGGAGTGACTCGCAGCTCATATGGTACTATTATCTATGTCTGAATCCATTCTTTTTATATGAAAATTGTTGTTTGATTACTTTTGCTATTATTGAATATTTAAATGTGTTTTAACAGCAATCTTTATACTTTCCACTATTGGATGTTTACAGTTTGCTATTCTTTCAATCATTTACGTATCAGTAATATAAATTAAGATAAGTGTAACAATGTTTTATCAATTACTTCATTCAACTAATTGAATGAAGTAATTATTATTTAAATGAATATCTTTGTTTATTGAATAGTGTCATCTATATGCCTATTGACAAACATAGATCATCAAACGTTGCACTTAAGAATAGAAGCTTCCCGGGATATAATAGTCATTTACGTTTTCGCTTATAGATTAAATACTCCATTCATTATCACTTATTATTAAACCAATCACTCATTCACCCCTTTCTATTCTTTATCGGGAAACTGGTCCCATTATATCCAGTCGGAGCCACCATCCCAAACGGAAAAGGAGTTGTTTAAGGTACGGACCGGGTGGTTATCCCCCAATGTTGTTGCAGCGATTTTCGAGGCATCAACATTTTTGGCGCTAGAAGGAGGGCCATCAACTGTGAATGGCAAGCAAACCCAAATCTGCAAACCATTCTAAGAGTAATTCTCCCTCCACATCACCTCGTACTTCCCAATTGCATGCTGGTTCTCCAGCATCCAAGCAAGAAGAAGAGGTATCCACTATCACTGCTCAAACCCACCATACTCCAGAACAATTAAGTCTTGAATCTCCTGAAGTTCAGTCTCTCATCCAAAAACTTTAGAGTTTCTCGATTTCACCACAGAAATCTGAGCTATCTCAAAGCAGTGAGACTTCGCAATTCAATCTACCTCACCCTCTCACTAGACTTCAGAGTGGGAAGCTCGGTATTGAACCTACTGAATTCCCTTTACCTAAAAGGAAAAGGGCAAAGAAAAACACTAAAGATTCTGACAGTGAAACACTTTCATCCACATCCTCCATCTCATCCTCCCCAGTGCGAAGTCAATCATCCACTCCCTCATTACATATTGTTGTTCACCAGGAATTTGGAACTTCAACATCTCAACCTGCTCACTCCTCAACATCAATTCCTTCCCAGACATCTGGAATCTCAACAGTAGTATCATCCACCACTGGTATTACAATGGCAGATCCATGGACCAGACCTGGTGCAGTCAACATGCCCGCACCATTACATGCATTACCAGATGCTCCTGAAAAATGGCTACCCAAGTTTAATCCAGAAGATGGAACCCAAGCTGAGGAACATATCAATAACTTCATGTTAGCGGTTAATTTGAAGGGAGTAACAGAGCAAGATGTCGTTGTTAGGCTTTTCCCTTATACGTTGCAAGGATCAGCAGGATCTTGGTATTTTTCCCTGCCTTCTGGTTCTATTACCAGTTGGAACACTTGCCAAGAACAGTTTCTCACTAAGTATGGAGATGACAGATCTTTAGCTACACTAATAAATGATCTCTCCAATCTTAGGATAGAGCATAGGGAACCAATTAAAGAATTTAATGCTCGTTTTAATAAACTTTTGAATAAAATCCCAACGACCTCCAAACCAAGTGAACAAATCAGAAGTGAGTGGTATATTACTGCCCTACCTGCCAATATAGCTATTTTTGTAGACAGGGCCGGAAAACCAACACTCGCTGAAAACATGAAAGAAGCACTTGCTGTGGAGAAACGTATCAATGCTCTAGAAAAGAAAGCGGCTCTTGAGGAAAGAAAAACCAAAAAAGTTTCATTCAAAGATGACTCAAAGAATAAAACCTCGAAAGATCCATATGACATGGAGGGCCTCCAAAAGGTCCTCAAGACCATGTCAAATGAAATGGTTGAAATAAAGAAACAAGTCACTGAAACTTCAACCAAAAGGCCCTTTAAGAATTACAAGAAAATCGAATCAAAACCACCGAATTTCATATCTAATGCAGATTCAGATCAAGAAGAAGAGGAAGAGGAAACAATCTCACCAACTGATGATGAAGAGGAAGTTGTTGAATGCCATGGCATGTGGGATTTCATACTACCCAACTCCGATACAGATAATGATGAAGAAGCTTTTCCTGTCTCTACTAGGAGTAAAAGTACCTCCGAACCTGTTCAGGCAACTTCAAAGAAACGGAGTGCAGGTGCTGCTACAACAAAGGAAAAAGTACCTACAAAGAAGTCACCTGCAGCAGTTCCCCAAAACCAACCTTCAACTTCAAATACTCCTTCAACATCTAAAACATTAGTAGTATCCGATTCAATGGATTATAATATTGTTGATGATATGAAGAAAACTAAGGCAAACATTACTATGTTTGAACTTAGCAAATTAAAACATCAGCAGAAATTGCTTCTCAAAGAATTGAATGCTGTTCCCTCTTCACCTCTTCCCAGTGCTAAAGCTGCAAATGATTCTGGTCAACCACCTTCTGGAATGATAGAAGCTACTGATTCAGTCCTGATTGGGGATAGATCAAATTCTCATACTCCACCCTTCCTTTTGACTTTTGAGATCTATAACAGAAACCTACACAATTGTTTGATTGACTCAGGGGCATCATCCAATATAATGCCAGCTTCAGTTTGTTCTAAACTGAACATAGAACCCCAAAAGTCTTCCATACACATTGTACAGTTAGACAGAACCAAGGTCCAGGTTTTAGGAGAGATTAACTCTGTAACTATCAGGTTATCAGCTGATCCACGGGTAGTTCAACGAATTGATATCCTAATAGCTGATATACATGAATTTTATGGGTTGATCTTGAGTAGGGATTGGTCTGAAAAGCTCCATGGGTATATTTCTACCGATTGGTCTCACATGTGGTTACCCTATAAGGGAAAGCCAAATCAAATAAAAATCAATCGGGAGAAACACATGACCCACACTGTAACAGATTTTGAACAGGAAAATCAACCAATTGCATTTAATAACAACATCTTGGGAAATTATTCATCAGAGTCATTTTTTGGAAATCTCACTGCCCAACCATCTCCTTTCTCAGTAAACAATTTAACATCACAAATTGAAAACTATTCACAAACAGATAGGTCAAGATGTTTTAATGATACTAGGGAAACTGTAAATAAGATTGTTAATACTTCTTTATTTTGGTCTTTATATTTTGATGGCTCCAAATCTAACGAAGGTTCAGGAGCAGGGTGTATATTGGTTAGCTCGCAAGGAGAAAAAACAATGCTGTCCTGTAGGTTAGAATTTGAATGCACAAACAACATAGCCGAGTATGAAGCCTTAGTCCAAGGTCTGTATAAAGAAATTGGCCTTAAAGTGCAATATTTGAAGGTATTCGGCGATTCTGAAATTATTGTCAAACAGGTGAGAAATACAATTCATTGTCTTTCAAATCACCTCAAACATTATCAGTCGCTGGTACAAGAACTCACCACGCACTTTTCTGCATTCAATATTTCTTATATCCCTAGGTCTCAAAATTCAGCGGCAGACTTGCTAGCCAATGTTGCTTCCAAACTCATACCCTCCGAAGATGATAGCCCAGATAGATTTTCAATAGAATTACTTTTTAGGCCGACAATTCCTGACAATGTCACTAATTGGAGAGTATTTAATCACGATGAAGACATTTTACAATTTTTGACTTGAGAAAAGTCCTATGATGACCAGATCATTGAGGAAAGCAAACATGACATTCAAATGAGAGGTAAATCCGAGGAAAATTCAATTCCAAAGCCTGTGGTGAAGCTTGAGGATCTTTATGATATTAAAGACAGATTTAAACCTGAGACTAATGCAAAGCTCCAAAGCTCTACTTTAAGGTTTGAATTAATAAACCTTGGCACTGAACAAAATCCTCAAAACGTTAATCTAGGATTAGGACTTTCTGTAGAAGAAAAGGAAGCATTCATTAAACTCTTAAAGAAACATAAACATGTTTTTGATTGGAAATATGACGATTTAAAGACATATGATACAACTATTATCCAGCATACCATTCCAATGCTTCCCGATCAGAAACCAGTTCAGCAGAAATTAAGGAAAATACATCCGAACTTAGAGAGTCAAATAAAATCGGAACTCAATAAACTCTTGAAAGCTAAGATTATTTTTCCCGTTCGACACTCAAACTGGGTCTCTAATATGGTGCCTGTCAGAAAGAAAAATGGCGACATTAGAATTTGTATAGATTTCAGAAATCTGAATAAAGCAAGCCTCAAAGATAACTTTCCATTACCTACTATGGAGCAGATACTCCAATCAGTAGCAGGCTCTGAATTAATGTCCTTTTTAGACGATTTTTCAGGATATAACCAAGTTTTGGTTCATCCTGATGACAGACTTAAAACCACATTCAGAACAAAATGGGGAACTTATGCTTATCAGAAAATGCCTTTCGGACTTATTAATGCAGGAGCCACATTCCAAAGAGCGATGGATATCACTTTCAAAGGATTGATTAATAAAACAGTAGTTGTCTACCTAGACGATATTACTGTATTTTCTAGAAAGAGATCCAATCATTTGTATGACTTAAATCAAATTTTTCAACGCTGCAAAAGGTATGGTATCTCACTCAATCCTAAAAAATCCTTCTTCGCTCTTGATCAAGGAAAGCTCCTGGGTTTTATTGTTTCCAAAGATGGTATTTATATTGATCCTGACAGGATTAAAGAAATTTCTGAAATCCCATTTCCTCATAACAAAAAATCCATGCAGTCTTTTTTAGGTCAGATCAACTTTGTCAAAAGATTTGTTCCTGATTTTTCTCAAATCATTTTACCATTACAAAACATGATTAAGAAAAATTCAGTGTTTAAATGGGGATCTGTGGAAAAGGAAGCATTTGATTTAATCAAACAATCAATAATCAATGCCCCCGCTTTAAACACTCCCAATTTTTCTAATCATTTCACATTGTATACTATCGCATCCGATTCATCTTATGCAGCAGTACTCACTCAGATTAATGATCATGATCTGGAAGCACCAATTTCATTTTTTAGTTCAAATTTCCAGGGTGCAGAACTAAATTACTCCGAAGTTGAAAAACAAGCCTTTGCTGTGTATAAAGCCATTAAACACTATAGGCCCTTCCTTTTAAAAGCTCATACAAAGGTTATAGTTCCTTTTTCTGCAGTAAGACAATTACTGATCCAAAAGGAATTAGGTGAGAAAAGGGCCAATTGGGTTACAGCACTTCAAGAGTATGACTTGGAAATCAAACCAGCAAAGATTGTGAGGGGTCAAGGTTTTTGCAGGTTGTTAGCAGGAGCATCCAACATTCCGGAATCGGGTGATAAAGAACACATGGAAGAAATCAATCAGATAAGTATTACCAATTCTGAATCTCAATATGCAGATTTAATCTTTTATTTGAAAAATGGATATGCACCTCCTAATCTTTCTTATAAAAACAAACGGGCCATTAGATTAAAAGCAAAAAACTTCATAATCATTGATGATGTACTTTTTAGACAAAACTATGATTCGGTTTTATTAAGATTCCTAGAAAAACCTGAAGCACAAAAGGTTTTGCAGGAGCTACATGATGGACCAGCCGGAGGACATTTTGGAGCTGACACAACAGCTCACAAAATCATTCATGCTGGGTATTATTGGCCCACTTTATTCAGAGATACTCACGAATATGTAAGGAAATGCCAAAGTTGTCAAACCTCCAGTGGAAGACAAAGAAAATCAGCTTTCCCTTTGCAACCAGTCAACATTGAGCAACCTTTTGAACAATGGGGATTGGATATCGTTGGAGAAATTTCTCCACAGTCCTCCAAACAACATAAGTATATCCTTACTGCTACTGATTACTTTACTAAGTGGGTTGAAGCAATTCCGTTAAAAACAACAAACTCTGAAGGAATTATAGAATTTATAGATCAATTCATCATTACCAGGTTTGGTGTCCCAAATGCTCTTGTTTTTGATAATGCATCTTATTTCTCTGGTAATGCCATGTTTGAGTTCGCTATTAAAAGAGGATTTAAACTGAAATATTCTGCAAATTATTATCCCCGGGGTAATGGTCTAGCAGAGTCTACCAATAAAAATCTCCTTAAAATCATTAAGCGAACTATTGAACAGAATCATAAAAACTGGCACAAATCTTTAATATTCGCACTATGGGCAGATAGAATAACACAGAAGGCCTCCATAGGTACTTCTCCATTCAATCTTGTATATGGGAAAGAAGCAATACTACCAACCAATCTAGCACTTCCTTCTCTAGCCCTAGTTAAATTTATTGAAGAAAGCCCCTCTTCTTCTATCCAACTTAGACATGATCAAATTTTAAAATTAGAAGAAGAAAGAGAAAAGGCCAAAATTACTCATGCAAAACATCAGCAGATAATCAAAAAATCATTTGATTCAGCTTCATCTAGTTCTAAACAGTTGCGGGTTGGTGATCTAGTTCTGAAATGGGATAAAGCCCATGAGGATAAAGGTAAACACACCAAGTTCCAAAAGATGTGGCTTGGACCATTTCAGATCAGTGAGAAGATAGGCCATTCGACATTCATGTTACAAGATCTATCAGGAAAGAGGGACTCTCTTTCTGTTAATGGCCTCATCTTAAAGAAATTCTTCAATTGAGAAGGTAACCCCTTCTCCTTTAGTTCTAAGTAGGATTTATGTTTTTAGGACCATTAGGAAATAAAGTTGTAAGGTATCTTCCATTGACCTTTGCTGTATTTAAAAGTTGCTAAAAATAAAGGATTGTTGATATTCACTTTTAAATAAATAGAAGTCTTAAACAAGAGGAACAATTTCTAGGAAACTAGGTATAATTGCATTCTGAAGCCACCCTTCAATTTTTGCGAACTCTTCTCAAAGTTTAGAAGTATTAAAAAAATCATTTTATGTTTTTAAATTGGTCAACAAAAAGGTTATCAATATCAAAACAGAAACTAATCCAATTTCAGCATCTTCAACTCTTACCCTGTCATCCATTTACTCTTAAGGAGAAAATTGTCCATCCCATTCACCAAAAGTTTATGATTACTCAGAGTGTAATTCTAAAAATTTTTTGATATAAAAGATAAGAGGTCTTATTACAAGCCTGCTTACCATGATCATAGGGAAATAGTTTAACCGACATTACCAATACTGCATACCAAAACAGGGTAATGGCTTAGAATTATAAGACAAGGGGTCTCATCACGAGCCAACTTGTTCGGTTAGATTACTACTAGTGAATGGCATTGTCAAACAGCTGGCCACCAAACCAGGACAATGGCTTTTTATCTTAGAAATAACAAAAAAAAAAAAAGTAAAAGGAAATACAAAATATGAAAGCATATTTTGAATTCATTCTGTTAATCATACTCTAAGATGGATGGGATAATGGACAATAACATGGTTAAAAGGTATCCCTGTCGGAACTATGAACGTTTGCTGGCAGCAGAGGCTCTACCTATGACAGACGAGTTAACTATAAAAGCTGCTTTGGAAAGGTTTTATGTTTTATCATTATAAACCAATAGAGGCCTATTTAAAACTTAGAATGTATCTAATTTTAAACAAAGAGAGGAAATTAGCAAAGAAATAGTTTTATTTTATTTGGAGTGCATATATACTTAGTTATATTAGAAGTTTCCCCTTTGATTGAGACTCTATTTTGAAAAAGTTTAAGTATTTCCATACTTTTCAGAGATAACTGTTTCTTCCAGCGAATCGCCAATTGTTGTCCTCTACAACAACCCCCCCATTTCATATAATTTTTATTCACAACACTATAATATGAAATGGGTCCCTTTTAGTTTTAATTGGTATCAGTTTTGTATTATTCAAAAAGGTCCGAAAACGAAATGAAAACATTACAAAAAACCTTTTTGACAAACCAATAATGGCTTTATGATATAAATAATTAAATCTTTTATCATTGCGATAAAGCGATCGCAAGATCGCATATCGCAATGACAAAGGAGGCATAACTTAAAAACCATTGGTTTGCTCCGATGCGATAACACGCAATAAGTGATCGGCGATATACCATGCATGCTTTTAAAAGAGCCCCAAGTAATACTCCCGATGCGATGCGATATCGCTATCGGCGATCGAGGATTCCAAGAGATGCCAATATAACAAAAGCGCCTTTCGCCCTGATGCGATGCGATAAAGTCAAAAACACGAACTTCAAAAAGTTGTTAAAACGGGGATATTACGATTAAATTCGTATTTAAGGCCTTATCTTTCTAATAGAGATTCACCTGCGCTCAACCGCCAAAACGGCCAAGGCACGCTTAAACAAATCATTCCACCAATAAATGACGTGATGGACATTTAAAAGATTGACAGGTTTTTACGGCCATTTAATGAAATAGTAAGTCTAAAATCTTTTCACGGATTGGATCCACGGCCACCTTAAGTTAATTCTTCATCATGCATTAATCAATATATTTCGCTCGTATTTGGTTTTCTCTGCCAATTCTCTGTGTTACGCTTATTTTTACTCCTGTGCAGAATTCTTCCAAGCTAATAGATTCAAGCAAAATGGGGAAGAAGTCCAAGAAAACTGCAAACGCTTCCGCTTCACCAGCCATAAAACAAGCCATCACTGATCCAGGAAATAAAAAGAAAGGATTGATATCTGATACTACATGTTCAGGTCTCGACAAAACTTCTTGGAAAAGTACCTATAATTTGATAGAAGCTGAAGAACCTGAAGTGACAACAGTAGAAGCCACAGTAGGTACGACTCGAAAATCTGAAGGTACTTTAAAGGACTTAGCCGACTCTTTCCTTCATCGGATAGCAGCTCGGGAACAAATTCTCCCATATACGGATGTAGTAAGGTGGGCAATTGAGGAACTCCCAATCACATACAGAACCTTCTGCACCAGAGATGGGAGAATCTTCGGTTCATTTCAAGCTAATGATTTGAGGCAAATGTATCATTTGCCTGAGCCAGAGAAGAAGTACAACAAGGCATTTCTGGAGAAATTCCGAAATGAGAACGAAACTGAATCTGAACCCATTCGGGATTGGAGGCAGAATCCGGCAACACACAAGCATAAATCTTCCGGTATGTATTATGTTGATTCTCTATGTTCTCCTTATTGTTATGCTGGGATCATGATGTGTAGATTATGGGGTTTGCACGACTCCTCTAATTTCACTATAGAAATGGTTCCTTTGATGGAGGCAGCGTGTAATAGTGAAATTATGGATTGGGGAACTATACTGTCCGATAAGTTAGCTACCGCAGTTCTTGATTTCAGAAACAAGACCCGCGTTACTGAAAGGCTTATTCCCCCATTCTACTACAGCGCTTATATCCTGGACACCCTGTGTTTTAATTCTGAATTTCTCGTGCTCGGCTGGAGGTGGACTCCACAAGACCCCATGCCCATTCACATATACCATCAGAAATTGTGGAAAACCTCCTATAGGCACCATTTATACCAAGTCTGCAATGGCTTCATGTTACCCATTCATTACTCTATTTTTGATAAACCTGCTCCCAAGATTTCCTACCAAGCAGGGATTGATTTAACTGGCATAGGGAGATGGTTTGCAGAGGAAAAATTTACTTATATAAGAATTTTCGGCAGTCAAGCCAAACCTCATGTTCTTCCTTTGTACATACCTGATAAACTACTGGCAAGGGAGATAGCCTATCATATTATTTCCGAGGGCGTTACACAAACTCTAAAGAAAAATAAGAAGCAGGTCTGGCCCTCTTTTCCTCTTA
Organism: Pinus albicaulis; assembly: GCA_034641835.2. Taxonomy (NCBI): domain Eukaryota; kingdom Viridiplantae; phylum Streptophyta; class Pinopsida; order Pinales; family Pinaceae; genus Pinus; species Pinus albicaulis. The sequence goes on along the minus strand of CM076579.1, from coordinate 1,484,017,900 downwards.
GATGTGGTGTCTACACCTTGAATGATCTCAAGCATGCAGAGAAAGAAACTACAAAGATAAAATCATTAACTCTAGCAACTCTCCCTAACAGGCAATTTGATCCTGACAAAGTTGCCTATAATGCCCTTGAACAGGCCAAACTGGCAAAGTTTGATCATAAAGAAGATATGTTTGATGACCTGTTCTCCACAGCCGAGTCGATGTCCCAAGTTAGA